>NW_004624731.1:36972522-36996756 GCF_000247695.1 Heterocephalus glaber
AACTAATTAACTATAGTGTAGTTATACACTATATATAATACCATATATATGGTATTAAGATGTTTAGATTGAGCATTACTATTTCATAAGCAGTTAAAATAAAATAAGTATTTTTATTCCACATCATAGGAAAGTTGGAAGGTGAATTATAGTGCAAATATTATTGAATTCCTCTTCAAGTTTATAAGCAAAATAATAAGAAAAGAATATATTAAAAGATAATGTATTTAAATGCAATGTACTCAGAGCAGAGTAGTGACATTTAAATATATATGAGTTCCATGAAGTGCATGCAGGAGCCAAATATCCCATAGAATATGTTCACATACAGCAAAGGCCCTACAAATTCTGGAAACTCAGCCATTATCATTCTTTTTCTGTTTCTAAACATTTCATAAATCTATTGAAATAAACGTGCTGAAAGGAAGAAAATCACATTACCAAGGCCTGTCATGAATCTTGCCAAATGCATCATCCAATACTGGATGTCACATTGCAGTCCAACCTAACAAGTAGAAACATGTTTCAGAAACAGTTTGGGAGTGAGCATTCAATTTCAACTTGTTGGATCCTAATGTGTTTTTGTGAATGATTATAAATAAAGCAACTTACCGCAGGGGATATTTTCTCCAAGTTTATAGACTGGTTAACAGGCTCTTCTTATTCTCGTATAAGTAAGAATGTGTGCCTACACTGCCAGGGCAAACTTCTTTGTTTGGCTTCAGAGTTCCTTTCTGATTTCACCATTTCTAAGGCTGATTTTATGTTAAGAAAGATAAAATGATATCTGAGGAAAATGAGGTTTTCAAGTGGAAAAGAACAGAAAATGTGGATGTTCGCAATAGTTCATTTCATTATGGATCTGTGAAATGACTAAGAATTATAGAGTTCTAATTATAGAAATTATAAAGCAAGACTTTTAAGCAACATATTTTCGGTATTCCAGTTTCTGGGGCAAAAAGTACCTTGGATGACCTCTATGTTTCATGATGTAGGGGATGGAAAGGATGTCTTCCTCATCCTACCCCTCCCACCTCTATGCCACACATGATATTACAATAACCATTGAAATGGAAAAAGAAGTTAAAATTCAAATTAAACAAATCACTTCTTTTCACTGTGTTTGTGTCAGTCTGTGTGTTTTCTTCTTTGTCATTGCCCATATACACTTATCCCTTCAATCATTCAACAAATGCTTCTTGAGCTGACAGTATGCCTGCCATTGCTATATGTGATAGGACACTGCAGTAAGCAAGAGATAAGAAGGCTTAGGTTCCTATTCTCTTGTGTCCTACATTCTAGTATAATTTCAATCAGAGTTAAATACATAAAGGAGATATCAGACACTGGTAAGTATTATGCTGAGAACTAAAATATGAGATAATTGACTATAGCATAAATCTAATATGGAGTTCAGTTTTTTTCTTATAACATTGTAGTTAATCTTAATCCAGTTAATCTGAATTGTTGACTTGAGTGGATTAAGAGTCTCCCGGAGAGGTGACTAGACATGCAGTGCTTTGCTTACAGGGCGGGTTAATGCACTAATGCTCATAACTGAATGTGTTGTTAGGAAGTGGGACCCAGTTAAAGAAGGCAGGTCACTCGCAGCATGCCTTCCGAAGGTAGATTTCTCCTGGCACTCTTCCCCTGGGCTCTGCTTCTTGTCTGCACCACCAAGCCCTTCCACCATCACATTTCTGCCTTGGAGCTAGTCAACCAAGGACTGAAACATCTGAAACCATGAAGTAAGTAAAATCTCTCATCCTTTAAGTTGTATGTTTCATATTTTGCCCCAGCAATAAAAAAGCTGAATAATACAGTTGTTCAATAAACTTTTATCTCCAATACTACATAATTTTTATGTTATAACCAACAAGTATCAATTTATTTATTTATTCATCTACAGTTAGTATTGAGCAATAACTGTGTGCTAAGCATTATTTTAGGGACTGAGGATATAGGTAAACAAAGAAAGATCTCATGAAATTTCCTTGTACTATATAATCTCAACAATAAAGGATGACAAAAACTAGTGTAAGTAGTATTTTAGCATAGTTTATTACAAACAACTCAATTTTGTGCTAATACTATATAGCATAAGTCCAAATCTATTAAGTATGGACTATTATCCTTAGTGTCACTAATGTTTTTATAGTCAATTTACATCTGATTGATAAAAATTTTATACCTTGTACTTTTGTCTCTATGATAAGTTGGCTAAGAGAACATAATGGCTATTGTTTTGGCTGGCTTCATAATATTTCACTGAGCTATATGAGTTATACTTTAGCCTATTAAACATTATCTTATTATCAGTCATATGTTTCCTTAATACTGTCTATTCCTAGCCACACTCGCAGATTTTTAACTATTATGAATAACACTATAAATGTCTTCATCCTGTTCCATTTCTTGTGTCTATCAAAAGCAAATCCTGTCCTGAATGCTGTGCTTTTTATTCATTTACATAGTTTAAAATTTTTGTCTGTTATATATTTAGTTATACTTATTTTTATTTTATTTAAAAACTTAAACCATATGTTGTCATCTGGTATTTACTGTTTTGGCTCAATACAATGTCATTAAAATTCATTTATGCTGTTGAATGGCTGTTGTTTAGTCATTTTTAATTCCTCTATACTATTTGATTCCATTCTATACTGCAAATTTATCCATTCTCTTGACTAGAGGCATTTAGATTATTTGTAATTTTTCTATGTGAACACTATTTTCTTGCAGCATTTATATTCAATCTCCTGTATATACATGTGTTCATATTTCTTGTATCCATATACAATTGGAGAAGGAGGTATATATACAGGAATAGAATTGTTTGGTTATAGGGTATGTGCATGTTCAACTTTAAAACATAATGTCAACCAATTTTTAGTCCCATCAGCAATTTATAAAAAATTGTATCAATGACACATGTGGCAATACCAGACTTCTTAATTTTTTCCAATTGATTATATGTTGAATCGTTTCTCCCTTCTAGTTTTTATTTACATTTATTGATTACTAGAGAGATGTGCATCTTTTTAGATGTTTGTAGCCACTTTTATGTTTTGTGATGCACCTTTTGTCATTCATTTCTATTGCTTTTTGTCTTCTTCTGCTATTGATTTATGTATCTTGACATGAAGTATTTGATCCTTTTTCAAATATATGTGTGGCAAATATCTCTTCCAAACTGTATGTTGTTTTGTTTTGTTTTGTTTTTTTGGTACCAGGGATCGAACTCAGGACCTTGTGTTTTCGAGGCAGGCGCGGGCGCCACTGAGCCAAATTCCTGGCCCTATATCTTGCTTTTTAACCTCCTCTAAGGCATCTTTTGATGAACCCAGATTTCTTAATTCCATTCTAATTTATCAATTTTTAATGGTTATAGTGCTTTATGCCTCTTCATTATGCTTTTCCCTAATTCAAGAGCCAGGAAGAAGTTCATCTTTATTTTATTACATGTTTTAACGTTTTTCTTTTGACATAAAGATTTTAAATTATATGCAGTTTATTTTTGTGTAATGTGCATGGTAGGGGTACATTCTCATGTCTATTTGCTGAACAGTCCTTCCCTCTTTTTCTAAGTAATCTGTCATGCTAACTTTGTCATATATCTAAATTCCACTTATTTGTGGATCTCCTTTGATGCTGTCACATCTGAATACTGCCTTCTCAATTCTTGTATTTGGGCAGTGAGTTTACAGGTATCTATTATATTATTAATATATTTTTAAAAAAGAAATAGATTACAGAGAATCATGCGTTGACTAATGATGCAAGTTTGTCATGAATTAAAGATTATGATTAATCCAAATCCATAACTCCGAGGTCCATCAAAGAGATAAAAGTAATGTTGCAAAGAAAAATATTGTACATGGTCCTTTTCTACATTTTCTAAGGAGAAATTCCCAGCAGTCAAATGATGGAGCCAGCAGGCATAAAAGACCTCTAAAGGTTTCACATGTGTGTCTTAAATGCTTTCCAAAAGGACATACACATTTACTCTTTGTGGCAAAGGGTCCAGAAAGTGAATGCAGAGTTTTGCACCTGAAACACTTGGAATTCTCTTTCCTCTTTGCTCCAGCTACTTTCCATGCCACTTCCCCACTCCATTGATCTTTGTTTTATGCCACTAGGAGGCAGTATATTTCTTCTTCAGGCTGTCAATATCTGCTAAAGCAGCACCCACAGAACTGCTGCCAGGTGTACTGGAAGAACAATAAATCACCTCTGTGCATCAGATTGGGTTCTCTGTTCATTTTCATTGATAATATGCATATACTGGCTACTTTTCTTTTCCTTACATACACTCATATCTTCCTTTGTTTGCTTCATTGGTGGTACCTTTGTTCTGATGTCAGCATCCTCAATAAGACGTTCCAAGACCACCCACCCTTACCTTGAGTCTTCCTGTCTTCTTTCACTACTTCGTTTTCTCTATATCACTTTTTACTATTTGTCTGTCCTGCAACAGAATTAGGAGATTAGATATATTTTGTTCACAAATGTATTCTTATCACCTACAGCAATGCTTTAAACATGGTAGATGCATTGCAAATATTAGTGAATAAGCTTATGAACAAGCACATGATAGTTGTTCAATATGTATTAAATGAATGAGGGGACACCAGATTCTACAGGACTCACACTTATACTCAACATTTTCTGGCATCTGTCTCACTGGAGGTCCAGGAGTCACTAAAGTCTTCAGTATGGGAATTGCTGGCTGAAGGACAAAATTATTTTCAGAATCTAACTTTTTAAAATAAATCTATAATTTGACTTTGCTTTGATGCACTGAATTTTTAATCTATATGACTGGGGAAATCTGAAATTGAAAATGTGCTCCTCTATGAAGGAACAGTAACTATTATTAAGTAGAAGCTCTATAGTTTCTGTTTAATGACAACTTATAATTGATTTGCTCTCTGTTCTTGTCACCAATTCAGATCCCTGGGAGTGCTGAGATTTCTTTAATATTACCTCAAAATTCCTTGACAAATAAAAGATAAACTATAATAACAGATCATTAACCCTTACTTTTAAGACTATAGGGATTGTTCTATCAATATATGATCACTACAGAGTAGCTCAAAACTAAATATCAACATCAAATGAAAAATATAGGTTTTTTTCCCCAAATCTCAATATCACAGGGACTGTATGTTGTTAAACTTGTATGTTGTTTCTGAAACATGTGAGGAAAGATGTGCTATATTCACTTTGAGGCATGGTGTGTGGCTTTGATGTATCCACATCTGTAGGGACCATTGACAATGTAGCTGGGTATTCTACTTTGAAAGCAAAATTCCCAAATTATTATAGACATTTACATCTTTATGTTTAACTATGTCACTAGATTCAACAAGAGCACGAACTATTATTAAATTCGAAAGATCTCTGTGGAAAGTCTAATACCCTCACTTTATAAATAATAAAACTAAATCCAAAGATGCTATGCTTGTGGATGTATAACTAATATTCAACCTCATCTTTTTGCTACTAACCTAGTTCTCCTAAATACAAATGTATAACATTCTCACTTTCAAAATATATTGTTTAGTATTTATTGTGTCAGGTTCTGTTCTCATGCTGGGGAAATAGCAACAATGAAGACAAGGTTCTTGCTCTCACAGAACTTACATTAGAATGAATTTTTGTAATAGTAGACAATATGTTTCACATAATAAATATAGTTTCATATTTACTTCAATTCTCAGCTTGCAAAGTCATCTCTATGTTTATAATCAATCATTTTTTTATTCTCTTCCTCTTTTTATTGTCTTCCCAAATAAAAGACTGCTTCACATTCCTTTGAAAATATCTCTGGAGCTAAAACACCATAGATTAATGAAGAAGAAAAATACCTAACCACATTCTATTGAAATCATGTTTATGTAAAGACAAATTTTTAATATATTTTATTGTATGTATTTCTCCTTTGTTCCAAAACATATTCAAGGTTACTTACATAAATGTGTAATATAAGAAGATAAAAACTAGTGAATAGAAAGGAAAAATGAGGACAAAGGAAAATATGGCTAGAGAAAAATATGTTGAATCAGTGGAAGCCTGAATTGGGATAGTACAGAAAATGCAAATCTTGATCTCTACCCTATGTAGCCCCATATTTGCTCTGAACTTTCTAGTAGCAAATGCTAGGAAATAAAGAGTATATGTTATATGGTTGATGAACATCAGAAGACAAAATAAATCAATTTTCAGGAGAAAGTTATTCTTTTTATTGTAATTTAAGATAAAATTTCTTCTAGACCTTTAAAAAGGAATGCTATGTAATATGTACAATAATCTTAACAATAACCTTATAGTATGGTAGCTAATAGGCTCATTTATACCCAAACTTTTGTCAGTGGTGATTAGTGTCCCAGCTTCCCAGCTACTGCATCCCCTAACTCCATCCCTTAAGTAGAGAGAATATGGGTAATAACCTTTAAAATATATATGTTTGTTAAACAAATAAATTGACATTGTGGCTTATGCATCTGCACTTAGTACATATCCAGAGAGGATCATAATAATCATTTCTGCAATGGAGCCTACCAATGAAATCCAAAGAGATACTTTCTACACCATAGCTCCATGAAGACAGTGAAATATGGGAAGGTATGCTACAGACTGCCACAGAAGATGCTGTGTGGGTGACTTACATAGGCAGCAGCCAACATCAGGATGGAAAAAACATTTAAAAGGCAATTTATAAATATTGATATGCATAGCTTCATTTATGCACCAAATACTTCTTGATCACCAATTACATCTAGAATTGAGGATAAAATGGAGAGCAAGAAAATCTTTACCCCTGATGTCATGAAATTTTCAGTTCAGTGAGAGTGAAGGTTAGTGTGGCAGACTACTAGCCGACCAGTAAACTAATATCCTGGCACAAATAAATTACCTTTTCCCTGCCTCTCATTCAGTTAGATGTTACCATGTTCTGAGTCCTATTCAATGGAATGTGAGTGGAAGTGATAGCTGTCATTTCAAATCTGGCCTGTAAAACCTTCCATCAATGATTCTTCATGGTCTTTTGTCTTGTACTATGCAGATATTATCATGCAGAGTGACTGAGAAGTCATGTAAGGGTGACAGACCTCCTGGGAGTCTGGGCTTCTGATTGTATGGAGCAGAGCACCTAGTCACTGATTTTGGTCCCCTGTTGGCTCTTTCTTTAAGAATAAATGAACTTACAAGGATAAATGTATAAAATTAACTGTTCTTCCAAATAGTAGAACCATAACTGCAGTACAAGGTGATAAATGTTGTGGTAGAAAAATTCATGGCACAATGGTATTCTAGAGAAGGGAAACAGCCAAAATGTGGAGCTCAGGGAAGACTTTCTGCAGAAAGTGACATCAATTAGACATAGAATTAGACAAGTTAAGAGTACATGGGGCTGGGGATTTAGCTCAGTGGTTCTGGCGCCTGCCTCACAAGTGCAAGGTCCGGAGTTCGATCCCCGGTACCAAAAAAAAAAAAAAAAAAAGAGTGCGTGGGGGGAAGAAGGGATGTAGAGAGGGGAAGCAAGAGGCAAAAAAGCAGTAGGAAGAAAGTTAAAATAGAATGAAGCCTTTCAGAATGTTTGAGCCATTCTGTACAAAGTTAAAGGATGAGTGAGGATGAGAAGTAGGGAGCTATATTTCAAAGAGCACATAGAGGAAATGATATTTGACTGGTCTTTACAATATGCTATAACACAAAAGTAAGTAAATGGTGGTTGCAACCTACCAATAAAAGAATTTAAGAAAAAAAAAGCTATGGAGATGAAAAAAGTAGACAAGTTTAAGAGCCATTGAACAGGTGGACTCAACAAGGCTGGGTGGATGATTGAGTATGAGAAATAAAAAAGAGAAGCCAAAATGATTTCCAGTTCCCTGAACTGAGCAGCGTTACAGATCATGGTATCATAAACTGAGAAAATAAACAGAGAAGTAATTCTGGAAGTTGCTAGAGGGCACAAAGATGAACTAAATTTTGGACAGATTAATTTTGAGTAAATATGAACATTCAATTATAGCAGAAGGCTGACCATGTGAACTGGAATCTTAGGAATGAAATTAGGCTGTAAATATATACTTGTGAGATGTCAACATTACATAATAATTGAAGTACCTGACAGCACTAGGGAGGGAGGGTCCAGGGAGAAGAGAATTGGGTGTAGGATGAAACAATGAGGAACGCTTCCATGTGAATGACTGGCAGAAGAAAAGTGGATTGAAAAGGGGATTCTGAGAGGCAGGAAGAAAGCCATGCACGTATAGTGTTATAGAAGTCATGTATCCAGATGCAGGACAAGCCAGTACAATTTAACAAATACTTATTAGTGAAAACTGAATTAGTGGTGGAAGCTGGGTCAATAGAATCAAATGTTGCCAAGAAAGTAGATTTTCCTATAGATCTTGGTTGCTAGGAAGCCATTGAATTAGATGCATCAACCTGCACACATAGCATAGGAGACAGATTGACAAACCATGTAAAGATTTGCAAAAGCAATGCAGCTTAACCATTCATAGCTTAGATTCTAGTCAGACTACCTGGCTTGAATCCCAGATCAGATAATTGAATGTTAGTTAGGAGTATTATTTTGGGAAAGTTATTAACTTTTCTCTTTTCTTCAAATTTCTCACTTGTGAAATAATGGTACTTTTCTAGTAGAATGATGGTGATGCTTAAAAGAGCCATGTATGAAAAGCACTTAGAAGAGTGCCTGGAATGGGACAATGCTAAAAGGCCTATTATCTATCTTAGAATCTATAAAATGGGTTGGCAGTTTAGCTCAGGTATTCATAATACAAATATATCCTGACTTAACAATAGGTGATTGAGTTTCCTAAATAAATTCCACAATTGTCCCATTTCCTTTAGTCCTTCCATGAGGATATTGACCTGAGGTAACCAATCCCTCTTTACACAAACTGCTCCAAGACAAGAGATGTTGGGGAGGGGGCAAGGGATGAGAAAAGGAATTAAGATGTATTATTATGTATGTGGACCAACTTCCCACAAGGAATGTAAACATTATGTACTACACACATGTACTAATAATCTAAAAAAGTTAAACAAATAAGATTTTTAAAATAACCTCATTCCAAAAGGCTATGCCAGAGAAGGGCTAATTGTCAGGGGTAAAAGGAGTGATAATTTGCTGATAATAGCTGTACAATGGGGTCGTAACTTCTTACTGACAGAACCACATCCAGTTCTCCTTCTTCCCATACCTCTCTCTGAGCCACCAGTGACAGATTATTGTTCATTAATTATAGCTTCTATCTAACAGCCTCATACCACTCATCAAAGTCTCAATGGATATAAAAAGTGCACAAGTCTATCTTTCTATAGGACATGCAACATAGTTGTAGATTAAGCATAGTTTTCCTTGAACTGAGTATGGAAGTCACTTTACTGTAGAATCACCCTTACAGCATAGAGCACTGGCATTTCCCCATGGCCCACAGTGATGACAACTTACTGGCCTGGAAGCTGGGAGAGGTCAGCCATGGTTCACTTGGTGTGAGAATGTGCTGGGCTGTGTTCAACCTCTCTCTCTAGAGGGAAATTTAGGATTAGAGTTTCTGCCTTAAGAGCAATTGTGCTTAAGTATGACTGGTTGCTTTTAACCTAGGAACTAGAGATCAAGGAGTGAATTTGAATTCTACTTCTGTAGAATTGGGTGTTATTATGCATTTTAAGATACCTCATATACTTTTGGGGACAAGACAACATAAAAATGCATAGAAGAAAATAAAAGCCTAGCTATAAGTAATCTTTGGTCACTATGAGATACTGAAAGACATGTTATGTTCTTCCTAATAGAAAAATACAATTTTTTCTTCCTTCCACCTGTCCTCTGAGCTCCAAAAGTTAGAGGCTTACTAAGTGAATGCAAAAGAATGGTTTCAGCAGTGGTGATATGATCAAAATTGACATGATAACAAAGAGGAACTAGGAAATAAACACTAGAGAATTGTATTTATTTGCATCATTCCTAGAAATCTGTCTAATATGTTACTACCAGAAGGTTTTTAAAAGCTCTCTGTCCTTCCAGCAGCAGACATTTTCCTGTGTCAGTCTCATCGCCCATGTTGGGTACTGGCATTGACTAATTCTGTGGGATTTAACTCTGGCAAGAATCCTGAGGGAGTTCACCTTGATTGGAAACTTCATTGTATTAAAGTGACCTGTGAAACATTATCTTCTGGAAGTCAGAAAATAATATGACCTAAATCTTCACTCAAGGTTTACTGAAAGCAACTTAGAGAGCAGAACTTATTAATTTGATGTCATATAATAGGTTGTTTAGGGACCATACGGGGGAGGACCACAACTCAGGCATGTACATTGCTTTGTTTTACTGCATCTGTATCAAACTAGAATTCTGCACTCCTCTACCCTTTGTTTTACATGCAAGACTGTGAAGTATGTTGAGGTTTGAGAACATTCCAGCCACTGGGAAATAAAGCATCAATGACCCCTCTTTTTTGTCCCAGGGAGCATGAGGTTATTTCAGTCTTAGTGGTCTTCTGCTGAATTTATGTATTTATTTTTTTGGTCTTGGTCTGAGGATTTGTACCAATTTCCATAGGTTACTGAAAGAATGATCCCTATAATATGGGACCTCATTTATCATGAAGACATAAAAAGTCAGAGTTGAAACCATTTAGGAAACTATTTCTCAGATAAATTAAATCCATTCCACTTCTTACCACTTTACACAATGGTTCAAGTTAGAATTTCTTCACATTTCATGACAGACCTCTAATATTCTACACATGATCATCTCTTGCATGTTTTGTATATGTTATTTGTTCCACCAACAGTTGGGAGCCTGTATCTTCTAGGCAGTGTTCTTGGCACTGGGAATTTTGCTTCCATGCAGTTTAAGTTCATGGAGGAGATAGGCACTAGCTGGAGAATCAAATAAGTAAATCCCAATGTAGAACACATGAATCCCTGAGGAATATAGTGGGAGAATGGTGCCTGAGAAGAAGATGAGCGCATTCATAGAGAAGGCACAGCAAGTGCCACTGCTCTGCATATGGTCTTACACATTATGGGTAGTAATGGTAATGTCTAACACATGTCAGTTCCAGGGCTGAACCTTTATACGTCCCTAGTAGTGTCTGTTCTGAGTGTTGAGTGAAGTGGGTGTTACAGTACCTAGGTACAACATCAATTTCAGCAGGAGAAAGGAATCAAAATGCACCATGCTAGTGAAAGCAACACTGCTTATTTTTCAGAGTTTTGTGTTTGGTTTAGTTTTATTTGTTTATTTATTTTTGAGACAAGAGTCTTGCTATGTAGTTCAGGCTGGCCTTGAACTCACTATGTAGCCCAGGCTGGCTTCAAACTGACAGCAATTCTCCTAGCTCAACCCTCCATGAGTTAGGATTACAGGCCTGTGCCACCACACCCAGCTGATTTAGTTTTTAAAAGAAACTCCTTCCAAGAACCTGACCTAGAGATTTTCCAACTATAGGAGATCATGTCTGACTATCTCTTGATACTAAGTAGAGCATTTTAAAAGAATTTTATGTGCATTTCTCTTAGCTACATTTTTTGAAAGATTGATATTGATCATATTTCTCAGCATGTGAATGAGACAGCTTGCTTTGTGTCTATTCTGTTTCAAGGCTAAGTTTATAGTGCACAACACTGTAAAACCTCTTCAATATTCAATAGTTGATTTTACTTTATGACTTACTATGTGGGCAAAAAAATGCACCAAATCCAGAGGTGGAGAGTTCTTTGCTTTGTTCTCTGGTTGCTTATTTTTTCTTCAATGTGAATATTTAAATCTTGCAAGTATCCAGACATACATCATAATGACTCTTGTTTTCAGGAAAGAAGGATTAAAAATAAACACTGCTTCACACAAAATGTCTTGTTTACACTAGTTCAGAAACTGCCATGAGTATAGATGATGTTTGAAACCTTCCTAGAACCATTTCTATTTTAACTCCTGAAAAAATTTCTCACTAAAATTAAAAAAACACCCCTTTACATTATCACTGGAAATTCAATTAAGTCAGAAGATAGCTACAGTCAGTCTGAGTTGAATGGAGGAGAGAGAAATATGTCCTATAAAAGCTAATTCTAGCTAGTCATGGGATGTCTCAAGCAGAGCCCAGTTTCTTAGCTCCTATGTCCACCCATCTTCCGAGGGACTGACCGCCTGATTGCTGGAGAAGGGAAAGGCAAGGAAACGAAAGTGATCCCAAGATTGGTTAACTTTTGAAACTTCTGGAATCTTTCCAAAGCAATTTAGATATTAAAGATAATTTAATATGAATCCATTATGTGCCAAATAGAAGTGATGGGTGAGGATTTGTTATGTGGAGGATAAAGGATACAAAGTTAACTTTTAAACAATTTTATTTGGCAATTATTTCCCCTTTCAAATTATTAAGAAATACAAATAAAGGCCTTGATTTCTTTTGAGATTAAGTTTGCTTGCTAGAGTCTTCTGTTGATCCTGCCATTCCTCCTCAGCCTATCTCCAGTAGTCTTAGCCTCATGTTACTTCCACCTTTTTAAAATTAGTAAATAGTATTAGAGGGGTGAAGTGGCTCATCCTAAGTTACAGAGTAGTGGAAGGCAGAGACAAGGTAGTCTCAGGACCTCGCACTTGCGAGGCAGGCGGTGGCACCACTGAGCTAAATCTCCAGCCCTCAGAACTTTATTCTTTTTTGTTTGTCTGTTTCGTTTGATTTATTTTTTGAAACAACGTCTTGCTATGTAGTTCAGGCTGGCCTTGAACTCCTGACACTCCTCCTGTCTCAGCCTCCTAAATGCTGGGATTATAGGCATGGACCATCATGCCCCACTCAAAACTTTATCCTTATAGTAGTCCTGGTTTTATTTATATCAGTTTCCATCTCAAGTAGGTCTAGATTATTTGCTTTTATTAACACACACACACACACACACACACGCACATGCACACACACAGACTGGTTAATCAATTGACCACTCTATTCTCTACTTTGAGTTTTTACTGTGTTCCAAAACAGGTTTGGGAAGACTAACTATAAAAGGCAGCACATTGACGCTTACTGTGAAGCAGGTACTATATTAGGTCTTCGGCATGCCTCCTTCCTTCTGATGCCTTTAATCACCCATTGAGGAAGAACTATCTGTACAAAGCTCCTTTTCTCCTTTCTTCTCTGATCTGCCTCCACTTTCCTCAAGAATCCTCACCTTATGCCAATGTTTTTAGCATTCTGTGTTTTAGTTTTCATTTTTCACACTCTTACCAAGAACTATGGTGTTCTGTGGATCATCTCAGTGGATAAAGCACCACCTTATCCTGTTTGCTTCATTTTCAAGGAATTTCTTTAAATTCTGCATTTTAATGGATAGTGCAAAGCAGAGTTTTCAAATAGAATTCTTTGTACCTTCATTACAAATTAGATCTCAAATGTTAAGAACCACAGTAGAAGGCAAGATCAGCCTCACTTTGAAAGCAAATTTCCAAGTTATCTCAGAAGGATGGAAGAACCTGTGAAAGTGGAGTGAGTTCTCTCAGCTGTGGGCCATTGTCAACCTCAAAGTTATTCCAGGTGGAAGCAGACTGGGTGAGGACTTTTTGAAGAGCATTATTAGATTAATATTCTCTTGTGCATCTGGCCTCCCCCTTAGAGGAGAAGAAAAAGAATCTATCTGCTCATTTTGTACCAAATGAAATGTGGTTTCAGGAGAAATGCTCAAAGGTCTTGGCCTATGACTTGGGTTTTTGACAAAGGGGATTGATGTTTGAATCATAGCTAAGAGGCTGTGTTAGTGTTGTAGGAGATGAGATTTGAAAACTATTATGTCTCTCAACCTGTTAGATGTCTGATATGCTAAGTTTGTGTCCTTTAAAATTGAAAAATGAATTCTAGGAACAACAGAGGTTAAGAGTAGGAAAATATTTATTGAAAGATAGCTTCTAAGAGAGGCAGGGGGGGATCTGAATGGGTAACCAGGGATCCCACTTTACAAGGAAGTTTCATAGAGCAAAACCCACGTGAGTATAACGTTGGTTACATCTATGAAACAAGTATTGTCACTTAGGTAACAGTGATTCAATAGAGAAGCAAGTCAAGTTGCAAGAGTACATGGAAAGAACAAAGAGCTTCTCAGGTAGGTGATGGATCTGGGGGTTTGGGTCACCCACTGAGGCGACTGATGCCTATCTAGACTTTACCAGACCAGACTAGGTGTTATCACTTATCTCATCCCTTGAGGAACAATGTACACCTGGCTCTTTTGTCATCATCTTGAGGCTTGGCCCACAGCTGATGTGTCTCTGGCCACAGTTGTAGTGTGTTTTCACCTTTTGTCTTGATTCTTTCTAGGGCTCAGCGCTGTCTGACTACCAATTACATTTATACCTAACTTAGCTGTCTATAATATTAGGAGTGCATGGTTGGCTAAGCCTTGATGGGCATGGAGAAGAGACAGAGCCATGCTGGAGAAGAGGAGCACTTGTCCAAACAGAAGGCAAAGGTGCATATTTTCTCAGACAAAATAGGACACCACAAAGTATCTCACCCAATATAAGCACTTATAGGAACAAGGAATTCCTAGAAGGAGCTGCAGGGGGAAGCAGGAGTTCAGATGTTGCAGAGGGATAAGAAAAAGACTGGAGGAGAGGGGTAGCGTGAATCAGGAAGATGGCAGCCATTAGGACAATTAAAGAGATTTCTGAGAAATATCTCAAAGTGCCTATGAAGTGAAGAAGGCCATTTTATTCTTCTCATCCAAAGTCACCTGAGTCAGATTATAGCTGGTCTATCAAGGGAGATTTTTGTCACTTATTTCTCCTCTCCTCTCTCTTTCATGCTCCAAAAAGGGGCCCAAATCGGCAACAAAGAGTGCAGGAGTGCATCTCCTCATCTCTTCTCCATTTGTTGAGTTGTAAAAGACACAACAGGTCTTATTTCCACCTTCAGAAACTAAGGCAGAGCCGGGTGTGGTAGTGCACACCTGTAATCCCAGCACTTGGGAGGCTGAGGCAGGAAGATGGCCAAGAGTTCGAGGCCACCCTGGGCTACATAGAGAGCTCAAGGCTAGCCTGAATTACAAAGTGAGACCCTGTCTCAAAAGAAGGAAGAGGAGGAGGAGAAGAAGAAGAAGAAGCAGCAGCTAAGATAGACTCATGCTTGGAGGTGGGACAGGAATGAAGTTCTGAACTGAATTAAATTTTTCAATTACATTTGACAGGACTTTTAAATTATTGACCTAAGTCTGTTCTTGTGGGTGAAATGGACCAGAAAACATTTATTATATGAAAAATCACCAAAAAAGCCAAGTAATTTGTCTGAAATTTCTTTCAGAGGCCAAGAAGAAATTACTCAGCTGAGCTCATTGAACTTGGAATTATGGACCAAAATAAAATTATTTTTTTGTTAGCTGATCCAGTTTATTTAATCAATCAACCAAATAAAATAAAAGTGATTTGTAAGCTCATTTTGAATGATCTCACTTGTTATGCTCAATTATCTAAAACTTATCTATAATCGAATCAGAAATGTTAATTTAGTTTTCAAATACCAATGTTTCACTTGAACTTCCATTTGCTTACTACACATCTATCAGCGTAGCACAGATTTACACATATCTATCTACTCTCCTTGAAAAAATGTGTAATTGCTCTCCATCAGTCTATCTATGGCACAAAGAGATTTAAAAAATGGTGGTGACATTAATGGATAATTGCACTTAACAGAACAAAGGCCATCAAATACATCTAAATACATTCAAATCAGCCTCATCAATCCAGGTGGTCAGGAAGAGTGGATATTAACCATACGTCCTTCGTATGGGAGATATGGGGTATGAAGCCCTGACCTCAACACAGGGAATGTTTATTTATGGGAGGCTGATTGTGTGGGACACATGGCTGCTGAATGGGTAAGAGGAAAATGTATTGCTCTATTACTGGTGTAAAAAAGGTTTCAAGATTCCCTTGGAGGAAGATGGCAGGAAGCAGGATAGAGTTCATCATACATATGATGTGTTTGTAGACACTCAGTAATTACTAAATAAAGTGAAAAATTAATGGAGAAAACTGAATAAACAAATAAACCAATCAAATAGACCATTGTTAATTTAAATGGAACAAGTATGGAAAAAATGTCAAACTCTTTAAGAACCTATAATGTGTATTTTGGGTGAAAGATGATGAGAGAGAAATAATGAGATGAATTTCCTGGGATTCAAGAGAGAATTGAAGGTTCATATAGATTCTGCAGATTTGTATCTATAATAAAAATTCATTACAATAGTGTTGATAGGGGAGGGCTAATGAGTGGAAGGGGTATTTTTTCCTCTGATTTGTTTACAACTGAGGAAATGTTAGCTTCACTCTCCTAAAGGCTGCATTTCTCATAAACCACTGGTCTAGAGAAGAGAAAGATTAGGCATGGCTGTCATGTTTGACCTTTGCGTGGGAGCTATAACAGCTTCAGAGAAGAAGATATTTATTCAGTGTCTGAAGATGTTTATGGAGCACCAACCACGTACTCTCATAGGCAGTAAGCCTCAAAGTCTGAAGTCTGCCTAGGTTCTATCCTGGCTCTTCCACTTCCTGCGTGACTCTTGGCACTTTTCTTAACCTCTTTGTGCTTTGGAATAATCATCTTTTAGGTGGGGATAATAGTAGTACCTATGTCATTGTGTCGTTGGGAGGATGAAGCAAGACAATGCATTGACTAGCTGAGAACAATTCCAAGCACATGAAGGGGCTTCAACAAATATTAGTACAATTCTGGCAGTGAGTAAAAATTCTTAGGTAATTACTAGCAAAAAACTGGAAGTCACTTTTATGATAGTATTCTAGAAACCTTTTATTTATCCTCATATTTAGGCAGACAGTCCTGGTAAGTCTTCCATTGCAGCACTATCCATTTCTACCTGCCCATTCTATTTTAGGCTACCATTAATTTGAGTCACTTCCAATCAATATCATTTGGTCTTCTTGTTCCCCGTGCTTACAGTTATCACTTACCATACACATAGCTTCTCTTTTCCTTTTCCCCACATACTAAATAATCCACAGTGGCTATTTGTTGATGTTCAGATGACAGCCCAACTCTGTAGCTTGTTAATTTAAGCTCACTGTCACCTGGCTTCACCTCACCTAGTCTGCTTTGCAGGCTCATCCTCAGCAACTCACTCTAGCTGTCAACAGTCTTCCTGTTTTTCTCATTCATTTTGTTTTATGTCTTTGAAGACTTCCCTGATTCCACTCCTCTGCCTGACATTATCATTGTCGTTGTCGTCGTCGTCGTTGTCATCGTCGTCGTCGTCGTCATCATCATCATCATCATCATCATCATTGCAGTGCTAAGGACTGAACACAGGGCCTTGTGTATATTAGGCAAACACTCTACTGCTGAGCTACCCTCTGTCCTGTCTGACTGTTTCTGTTTTAATTTTTTCATACTCATTTATACATGATAAAGTCAGAAACAATTTGACAACAACTGAACCAAACTGCTGACAGTAAAAGACAGGTATAGCATGACCAGGAAAGAAGTCACTGTCACAAACAAAGCCCCAAAATCTTCTCACTGCCTTCTAGGCCCTCTCTGTGATCTCCTTCTTAACTTTAGAACCAGGGTCCTGATCTACTGATGATCTTTTTGTCTGTTTTCTCTTGACATGTTGACAAATAATGACATGTTTCCTAGGTTGATTTCCCATCCATTTCTGACTTGCTTATTTGTTAAGTCACTCACTTGTGACATGCCCTGGGCAGCTGCTTCCTTTTCCATGTCCCCAATCCTCATGTCTGATTATCTACTTGCCAGAGATCAGGTGTATCAACCTGGGGACTAGGCCAAGGGTTAGAGTCAGACTGGTCCTAGTATTTTGCTCCATGTCCAGAGTGAAAAGATACAGACAGTGAGACCAGTTAAATTACTGAAAAGGGCTTAATACCAAAATCAATGTCATCAGGTCTAAGGGTAATGTGCAGATATAAAAATAGAAGACAGAACACAGGGGTCTGTGGCCTGGTGGGTGGAGACATAGGAAACAAGGTGAGAATGATACAGGATTATAAGCTCTGTGCAATAGGGTTCCTGTCTGTCTTGTTCATTACTGTAACCTCAGCACCTTAAGAGTCTTTGTAGGCAATTGGTATTCACTTGTTGAATGAACAAGTATCTTGGATGATTGCTACAATCAGGTTAACATTTCTTTGGCCTGTTGTCTTGGACAACATAACTAGTAGCCACTTCATAGCCGATAAGTTGAAAGGCATAGGGTTCTCTCCTCAGGGCAACAAAATCTCCTGAGTTAGACCAAGACTGTCCCACCCTAAATTTGTCCGTAGTTGTTCTGTGTGGGCCTGTCTTGTCTCACTGCTTAGCTTGTCAGCCTCCTCTAACAGGGCTGAGAATGCAGCTGGGATTCAGGAAACACTAATTGGCTCTGGTTGAATTGAGTGAGGCTTCCCTGGGTATCTCTTCCCTGGGATAGGAGTTATAAAGTTCTCCTCCCATAGTTAAAGAATATTGCTTTTGTGAACTTCTACATTTGTTTACAAAATAGCCTCTCATCGAATAAAAAGAATAAGAATTATATGCTTGCAGCCAGATATGTACTTAGTAATTATGACTGAATTATCTAGTTCATTACAGCTTGAATTTGGAGTGAAGCCCTTGCCTTTTGAAGTTAATTTCTAGGACATGCTCCATCTCGCTGCCTTTCTTCAAAGAACATGCAAAGGTGAATTCTACCAGCTCCACAGGCAGCAAGCCACCATGTGATTTTACAGTTACCCTCAGGAGTGCCAGGATTAAATATGGATTTTTCAACAGTAATTCAGTGATTAGCCTAGGAAGTAAATTTTACTTAGATATACCCAACTAGACATTTAGCATGGTTTTTGACATATAAATATCAGAGAGAAAATTGTTCCAAACATAATCTGTCATTCTCATCTTGACAGAGTCTAGATTTGATTTTGGAAAGTGAAAGATACCTACTTTAATTTCTACAGACTTGGCACTATGGATAGTTGGGACTAAGCCATTCTTTGTTATGGGTCTATACTGGCCTGTGTTGTACAATATTTAGTAGCATCTTGGGTCTCTACCCACTAGATGACAGTAATACCCTGTCATCCTTATTGTAACAACCAAAAATATCTCTAGATATTGCCAAATGTCCCATGGGATAGGAATAGGGGTTACTTTGGTTGAGAACTACCAATCTAAATCAGTTCTCAGACCCAGTGTGGCAGTGCCTTCTTTTTAAAGAGGTCTTTGATTCTCCATAAACTTTCCAATTACATCATATCCTTCTGACAGTGAATAGGCAGGGCAGCACTTTTTCCAAATGGAAACAAAGCTTTTGTAAATCAGGAGGGGTGGAGGGGTGGAAGGGAGGGAAGGCGAATGGAAAAAAAGAAAAACTAAGATATATTATGTACAGGTACAAATTCTCAATGGTGAATGTGATCATGATGTATACCTAAAATGTATCAATAAAGTTAATTTTAAAATATATATTTATATTCACTGTGCTTTCCTTCTCTAATATTGGACCTATATTTAATTGTAGACTAGTTAAGCACAATTGTGGTTTCTCTTGCTTTGACTTTCTTCAAAGAAATAAGAATGGTGCTTGGTCCAATGTGAGCACTTGACACATGTTGACTAATCCTGCAGAAATTCAGCTAGAAAGAATTTGTATCTGCTTTCAACTAGAAAAACACAATTGCCATGAAGGCATTTTTCTTCTGTTTTATTCGTTGCTGTATTTTTACCACTTGTAAGTGTACCAGATACTAGTAGTTGCTTAGCAAATTTTGGAGCATGAATTGTATCACCGTCTAAAAAGTTTAATAGAATCTCATTTCATTTCCTAAAGAATAATATTATAAGTCATTATATTGGGACTCAAAGCTTTCTTTTTCCAGTCTTCAACCTTGCTTCTCTGATGGACCTCTTTCACCTCTTTGGCCCAACCTTATTAATGAATATTTTCCCAAATAACTGTGAACTTCTTTGCCATGCATGTATGCTTAATTCCTTTTCTCTGTTTAGAATATTCTTTCATGTTCTCTACTGAGTCATGTAAATGAAGTACACATTGCAGCGATCAGCTCATTTCTTCTCTCTTAGAGAACATTTTCTGACTTCATGAACCCAAAGGGAACTTTCATAACTCGAAGCTTGATCCTTCCAGATCTGTCTCTCTCCCCAGCCATTTTTATTCTATAAGGTATGCCACCTTATCACAAGTATATTATTTTTATGTATGTATCTTACCTTCTTTAAGTAGAGCAGATTCTGAAGAAAAAAAAGTATTCTTTTTCAATACCCTAGACTCAGTTAAATGACATCTACATAACAAATTATTTTATTAATGCAGTTATTCAACTAATATTGTTTGAGTGCCTACTTTGTGGTAGGTATGTGATAAGAAGCAAATATGATCACTGTCTTTAAGGAGTGTTTAGAATAGTGGAGAAAAATGGTATCTAATGTGGTAAGAACTAGATTTAGAATCAGAAGACTTTAGTGTGAATATTAACTCTGTCACTAACTAGGGTGATAATGTAAGCTCTCATTGTCTCAGTGCCCTCATCTGGAAAATAAGAATAAATGCCTACTCTGTTGCTCATAAGAAGATTAAATAACATGTACAAACATTTCAAATGACAGAATGGTGGCTTTAATTTATCCTCAAATATTTTTTAATATTCACTCCTTCAAGAGCAAGAGCCCAGGGCTGGGGATTTAGCTCAGTTGTTCTGCCACCTGCTTCACAAATGCAAGGTCCTGAGTTCGATCCCCCGTACCAAAAAAAAAAAAAAAAAAGAAAGAAAAAAAGAGGAAGAGCCCAAGTCCCAAGTCTCCACGTTTTAATATAAGGTGGACCTAGTGATTTGTTTCTAAGGGATAACATGAGGCAGAACTGTGTACAGTGTGGGAGACTGACATTTAGAAAGGTATCATAGCTTTTTGCCTTAATCAGTTTGTTTGGATTACTTGGTCTTAGGGAAGACACCTGCCATGTTGGACACAGTCCTATCACAATATCCATGTGGTGAGGAGGTAAGCCCTCTCACTACCATGCTTGAGTTCAGAAAGCAGATACTTTAGCTCCTATCAAGGCATCCAGAAGCCCTGGCCAACAGGTTGACTTCACCTTGTGAAAGAACCTGAGTTTTTAAATTGCTTCTGGATTCCTGAGCCCCCCACACCATGTGAGACATATTTTATAACTTAAGTAAGTGTTAAGGTAGTTTTTCATGCAGCCATGGACAACTAATACACAGCATACTCTAGAGATTTAAGGTATTATTACTGAATATGCTAATACTTCCTGATTGAAGAATGCCATTATCTGCTACAATTTATTACTGAATGATGAACTGAAGGAACATAAAGCAGGAAGAATAAGAGAAGGAGAAGCAGAAGAGGAAGGGGGAGAGGAAGAAAAGTATAAAATATAAAGAGAAACAAAAAATTAGATTAATGTAAAGCTTTTGTTGGGTGATTTGCAGGCATCTCTCACCCGCCATCTGCTTCCTCTTCTGAGAGGTATCTACTTGTGACAGTGATTGCAGGCCATATGCCAAAGGCTACCATGTTAAGGGATTGTTCATTCCTACAGACTGCTTTTTAAAATTCCATCTTCAATTCTCATTTTCAGATAAAATTGAAAGCTTTAATTATATAAGAAATGGAAGTCATACCTCTACTCTACATAGAATATCAGGGTTTTTTGTCAAACACAAAGATCGTGAACATGGGAATTTATGATTTGTTTGCATCAATGCCAACCTCAGAGAACCACTGTCATTCCTTTGCCATAGCAACACAGACCCAGTGCCCTCCCCTATGGATGATGCCACAGATGGGAGGGCTAAATTTATAGTCCTCAACACTCAACTTGGTAGATTAATTTGAACCCAAATAAATTTAAATTTGAAATGATCTAATTTGAAATGATCTAACTACCTTTGGCCCACAGGATGCCATTTTGTGACCAATTTTTGAGCTTCCCATTGAGATCATAGTTAAGGAGGAGGACTGACAATTGATTAACCCATTTAAAATATATACTAACCTATTTAATAATAAACACAGAATTTAAACTCCTCTCTAAATATTGATGTACTCCCAATTTTCCAACACTTCAAGTGAAGGACTTTGGAAGCGGTGTTGAATATTTGAAGCCATGAGAACAATATTTAATAGGTTTATCTAAAATTTCATAGCAAGCTGGCTAAAATTTTTTTCTTTAACCAGCTGCTAGGTTAAAGTATCAATAATTTATGGGGAAAAAACAGTGTGAAAGTATTCTTACTTGTAGGAGATACGCTGTTGTCTGGAGAAGGTTGGTTGCTCGGGGTAACACAGAATGGAGAATCTGTTGAGACATTCACAGGGCCAGAAAGTGAAACCAGGAGATAGAGAAGTCAGACAGATAGGGCACAGGTCCTGAATGGTAATTTAGAGGAAACTAAAAGTCAGGGCCTAAGTGAGTTAGAATATCAAAACAGATTATCAGGGCCAAATGAAATAGACAAAGAACAGGTCCTTAATCAAATGAGAGAGACCTTGTGAAATGTGAATGAAGCAGCTTGATTTCCAGACAGCAAAGGCCTACCTGCAACCAGGAGCATTCCTGCTTTGGATCATGTACACCAATACGGAAAACTGTGTAAAAAGACACTGAAGCTAAACATCCATGCTTTCTCCCTTAGGGAACATCCCTCTCTGACTAGTGGAAAGCTTTTATTTCATTCTTTCTAATAAACATGCATTTGGCCATTCCCTACCGCTCACTGTTTACTGTACTGTTGGCTATACTTTTCATTGCCCCCAAAAAAGGACCTCAGAGCTGGACAGATCCAGTTACAAAAGGATCAGGCACTTACAATGAATAAAATATTGAAATGGGAAAATAAAGTGTTGACTTAACTCCGCAAAATATTTTACTTTAATTTATTAACTACTTTACAAATAAATATTGAGGGGCTGTTACAGGCAACACAATGAGATTTAATGGTGAACAAAATAGCCCACAGCTGTCTCAGAAAAGCAAATATTCAAGAAAGAAGTTAGCTAGGCATTGTGTTGAGAAGGTGACACAGGATCACAATCATGGGGGAACCATCAAGATCCAAAGTTCTACAAAAGTTTCCTAAAGAAAGTGACATTTAACTCAAGACATGGGAAGCCCACGATAGCAATTAATATTTGAAATACCTAGAAAATAACCACACAGTTTACAAAATCCATAAACTCACAAAATTTTAGCAAGTGTAGAAACAATAATACAGCTAACTAATTAGATGTAATATCAGTAAATTTAAAATCTATAGTATTATTTTGATGTTTCTAACATTTTTGGCCACAATTTTTGTGTGTGTGTGTGTATGTAGAAATAAAAACTAGGACATGTTTTTTACTTACTTATATTTAACATTCATTTCAATTATTTCAACTTTCACCATTGTGCTTTAAAGTAGATCTATTGGAGATATAAAACAATTTACAAATGCCATAAGGATCTTCTAACTTCAGGAATTCATCAATTAAAGGTGGTTAGATGATTTTTAGAGAATTTTGCAGTTTTTCTCAATAGAATGTCATTGGATATAGTGTCACACACTATGACCATGTCAATTACCTGGATATTTAATTACAAATTATACTACTAGTTCTTTTTCATAATTCACTTTAAGAGACAAGTGTATGCTATTTAAATTATGTCACTTATTAGCACATAGTGCCAGTGGAAGAAATTTGTTTCCATGATACAGATACATATGTGTTTTATACTCATCGTTGTCAGTGTTGCTATTGTTGGTGGCTGTAGGGTGTGCCCACAGCCTACTATCATGTAAATATTTTCATGTTATTAATCTCTGAGGAGGTAGAAGATGGCTATATGTATTCGCATGACAAAATAACCATACTCTTCCTCTCTGCCATCCAAAATAAGTTTGAACGCTTCAGCATGGCATTTCATAATGTGGTTGCACACTGCTACCAACTCTGATGTTGCATGTCACCATTGTCCCCCCCAAACATTCTGACTAACAAGCAATTATTTCAATATAATTTTTCAAACATAATAACTTTCCTGGCCATTGTTCTGGCTGTTTCCTGATATATTCTTGTCCTCAAGATTCCATGAATATAACTTATGAGGAAACCTGAGGATATTTTGTATTTTTTTGTTAAAACCTTTTTTAAAATT
>NW_004624731.1:37001234-37011497 GCF_000247695.1 Heterocephalus glaber
GAAGTCCTATATGCCTCACTTATCTGTATGTCAAGTTCTTTTCCCCTGCTTGGGAAGTTTTCTGCCATCACTTCTGTGAACAGTTTTTTAATGTCGCTTGCACTCTCTTCTGTTTATTGACTCTGATTAGCCTGATGTTATTCTTCTTTGCATTGTCTAGTAACTGCTGTATTGATTTCTCATGGTCCATTAGAATTTTAACGCAATTTTTCTTTTCTTGATCACTTATATTCTTGGTCAATCTTATCTTCTATATCTGAAATTCTGTCTTCACATTGGCTAATTCTGCTGTGTAAACTTTCAATGGAATTTTTAATCTCCTGGAAATCTGTTTTCATCTGTTTTATGGAATCCATTTGTTTCCTATGTTGAATTCCATCATGTTCCTCAGCTCCTCTATTTTTTTTATCTGTGTCCTCTCTATACTTATCAATCATGTGTTGCACTATGGGCACAATGTCTGCTGTTATGTAAGAAATTATTTCTGATTTCATTTTTTTCCGTATCCTCTTTTGTTGCCAGTTCAGGGAGTCCAGGTGCTTGAGTATCAGACAGTTCCATATCATTTCCTTTGGGGTTGCTTTAGGTGATCTGGGAGTCTGCTTTTGAGACTTGTTTAAGTGTCTTCTCATTTCAGTGGTGGGTGGAGGGATGTGTGCTGTTGGCACCCATTTGGCTCACCTCCTCTGTGCTGGGGGCAGCTATGCTCCTCAACACTGGGGTCGGTTGTATGGCAGCCCAGAAGGTTCACCTCCTCTGCACTGGGGGCAGCTCTGTTCCTCGGCACTGGGGGCAGTGGTGATATTTCGTATTTTTAAAATATATTTTTATTAGTGCCTATTAATTTAAAAATATTGTTTCAATATTATATTTTATTATATGCATACAACATATTTTTATCATATTTACTTCCCTACTATGAGTTTATCCCTTAATGTTTACTGCAATCTTTATCACTCCATTTCATCAGATATGCTTCTTTAGAGAAGACATTTGTTTCATTCCTCCCTGTATTTATGGGTTCCAGCAGATGGAAATGACTGACTCAATTCATACAAACTGATTAACATTGAAAGAAAAACGGCCACCTTTAAGTCCCTATCTTACTGCTGGTAGATCAAAGCATCATCTTTCAAAATAGTAACTTAATAGGATGGAGCATGGGCCTTGAAAATAAACACATAGATGTTTTTCTCCATAGATTCATTCCAACAGAGGTTGGTAAACTATAGACCACAGTCAAATCCTGCCCACCGCCTAGGTTTGTAAGTGAATTTTTATTGGAACATGGTCATGCCCATGTGTTTACATGTTATCTATGGCTGCTGTGACAGAATTTAGTAATGTGATGTGATAGTAAACAAAACCTGAGATATTTATTACCTGTCCCTTTACAGAAAAATATTTAGCAACTCCTGGAAAGAAAGATGTTGATATATTATACTCAATCCCAGAGTTCTACAATGGGAAGGATTTATTTTTCATTGATGGGACATGTCTGTTTTAGGAAACCATTCTGCTATATTTCATTACCAAATGTCTTTGGAAGCTGAGGTGTTCAGCCTCCTAGTATGTTAGGAAGATGTTACTGTAAGATTTACATTCTGAGAAGAACTCTTTGCCCCGTGATAAACATGATACATAGTTTTCACTGTGAAACCTGAAGCCAAAAACAAAAGAAAACAAAAATACCCAGTCTGGTTTCAGCTTTGACTCTAAACTCTGCTTGTTCAAAACAAAACTCAGACGGTGTGAAAGGGAGTGATTACAACCTAACAGAGAAAAGAAGTTTCTCTATTTTCAGATGCAGAATGTAGGAGAGACATCTTTTCACATTTTCTGATCATTGCATTCATAATAGCTATCATAAGAAGATGAGCTGTTTGCCTAAAGCAACTTCTTCAGTTTGCAGTGGATCCACTCTGGAATAGGCTTGTCTCTTGCCTGTGTTCTCAGAACCACTGTAGAGACAGCTGTAGCCATGAGTCCTTCTCACAAGGACAGCAGGGTTAATTTGGGGGCTTTCTTAGAGCATGTGGCGGCCTTACCTGGCCCACCTAGAAATGCACCAAACCCCAGGGCTTGCTAGATCCTTTCTTCTCAAAATATGTTCCATAGACCAGCAGAACAGTTTTTTAGGGTCCTGTTAGAAATGTACAATCTCAGCCTCACCCCAGACCTAGACTTACTGAATCCCAATTTGCATTTTAGTCAGGTCCCTGGGTGATTTATATGTATATGAAGGTTCTTTACTGATACTCTCAGGAACCCCAGGATTGGTCACAGGTACCAGGCTAGATGAACTGCAGAAAGCCATGATACAAGAAGTATTTGTCTGGCATTTTCCACCTCAATATTCAGAGGTCCTTCTCTCTCTACATCCCAAAATACACATGCATACTTACACATACACACTCTCTCTCTGTCTCTCTCTGTCTCTCTCTCTGTCTCTCTCTCTCTCTCTCTCTCTCTCTCTCTCTCTCTGTCAACTCTGAACTATCTGTCTATCCCAAAGGCCTTTATTTCGACAGTTACAGTTGAAAATCCACTTAATGAACAAATTTCTGTCAAGGCTGATGACAGCCAAAATATTACCAACCCCAGGGGAAATTTGTATTCAACTTATGGAATAAAACAAAACAAAATATCCCCCCTCCGTTTCAAACAAACCAAAACCCAATGCTTTGAATCTACCAAACAAATGGAATTCAGTGTTACACTTTTAGGCATTCTGAGAATCTACAGGCCAGGCTGCTTCTGGAAAAGACACTTAGTTTTTGTTTTGTCTTATTTATGGATACTACTGAATCATGAGAATTCTGCAGGGGTTGGTGTTCATATAATTGCCTGAAGGCCACCAATCATGCTCCTTTGGACGCCCTCCTTCTTGAGTTCTCTGAGGCTCACTGAGCATTTGAACTTCATGTAAGACTGTGTGTAGGTCAGGAAAGGACACCTCAGAGGACTGTTTCCTGTCACCTTCTAGTATTTTGACCCTTTTCTGGGATCTAAAGGGAATAAAATTCCTTTTCCTCACTAAATCTCTTTAGTCTCTGTAATTCGCAGTTCCTCTTCTCTAGCACCAAGATGACATTTTTCTTCTGTGCTTTCATTTCAGTATCTTGTCAGCAATAATAGCTTGACAAGGCAATGACTGTTGTAGCAAGCACCAGAAGTGTATTCCAGAGTTCATCAAGTGGACAGCAGTACCACCACATGCCCACAGCATGTTTGGAAATAGATATTTAAAGAACGTGTAACACAGGGAAATATGATATCTCGATGGTATTGCTTTACAAAGCTTCAACTATGTCTTCTAACTTATTCACAATGATTTATGTCAGCATGGGACCAGAATGTGAGCTATAATTTTGGGAAATGGAGCTCTTCAAGATTTATTGTTTTTAATATTTGATCATTAAGGCTAAAGACTCATTTGGCAATTTAAAACTAAACACCTGCTCAGGGCCTAAAATTACCCCAGATCAAGGGCTGTCCTATAAAATTAGAATTACGGTGTGCTTTGGGATGTTGGAACTAGTATTCTTTCTTATTACCGTAAAAGTGTTAATTATTTTCTGATCTTGAAATCAAGCACCATTTTTAACCTCAGAAAATACTGTTTTTCAGGCATGAAAATATGGTTCTCTTTCAGAATCTGAAGTTTATCGTCTTTTAGCTCATGTCCTTAGATTCTGTCAAAGCTACTGGCAAATCTATGTGAAAAACAGTTAACTTCAAGACTACAGCCCTACCCATGTTCAGCCTTCTAAGAAAGAGGTGTCATTATTCCTGAGGGAATTAGGCTATGTTGAGTAAGGCTATTTTAGTGTAAATCCATCATGATTTTGGAGTGATTGACTCAGTTTGTTCATACATATGCAGAAACACACAGGTAGGGCTCCAGGGGTGATGTCACTGTCCCAGCATCAGAATGGCACCTGCTTCTGAGCAGTGAGAATGGTTTTGTTTGAGACATACACTTCTCTTCTTTCAAGGATCCCAGTAACCAACCATTGTATTTGTGAAAGAGCTGGGCAGGACTCAAGATGCAGATTGTGTTTTGGAATCAAAGGAAAACTCCCTCATAAATTATTCTGTGTTTTTTAGAAGCATGTTGTAGACTACAATATGTCTGAAAATAGGATAATGGTTAAAGAGGTTAATAGTCCTACAGAGAGAGCTATAATAGTAATTTGCAAATCTGTTTAGTTTTACAAGATTACAATTAAATATGTAGTTATGACAGTCCTCATTTAGACTTCCTTTTGATAGGCATATATTTTGTCACTGCATTTGATCTCATCTTTTGTGTAGCAAAATCTCTGATCTGCTTTGAAGTAGTAAATATTCTGGTTAGCTAAATTTTGTAATAACTAGAAGGATTGTGCACATTAATTTTTAAGTCATGAAAGTCTTCTATGTGCCAAATATTGTTTTTCAAACTAGGGTGCTAAAATCAAGGGACTTTCTGTCTGTATTTGTGTCACATACATGGTTGCCCTTTCTAAGTATTACAATTATATATGCAGTAAATAGTTACATTTTTATGACTCAGAAGAAATTTTAGGATCTTTGTAATCTCTATTAATCATCAATATCAGTATTAACTTTCATTATGCAATAAGCTAACAAAAATGCTAGTTAATTAAGAATTATAATTATTAGAACTTGGACAAAACTTTACTGTATTCAACAGAAATTCTTTATGGAAACAACAATCCTCTAATTTCTTTTTATTTAAAGAAATTTCTTTTCAAATTCTATCTGGAAAAATGCTTGATAATTCAAACAGTAATAATTTTGAATTACATAGAGAATTCTGAGTTTTTCTGAGATTAAAATGTTATGGGTATAATGAGTATTATATTCATTCCACTGAGACATACTGTGAAATCTTGGCAGTTGTAGTCAACCCTTATTAAAGAGTTGTAGACCTTATTAAATAGACAACTCACTCAAAGAAAAAAATCATCTTTTCTGATGAGGTATTCCATACTTTATTTCCAGATTCTAGAAACAAAGCTATACACCAAATTGTGAAGTTGTTTGATTGGGCTGGTTTATTACCATGCATCTTTATTAGTTCTAGAAGTCCACTTTTGTTTTCTCTCTCCTAATATTAGCTCTACAAGACAGATAAAAAATTGTTAGTCACTAAGATTTTCTACATCAGTTACATGCCAAGACATCAATTTATGGTTTTGGTTTTGTTTTGCTTTTTTTTTGAGATGGGATCTTGCCCAGGCTGACCTTGAACTTGTGGGCTCAAACAGTCTTCCACTCTGAGCCCCCTAAGTATCTGGGACTACAGGTTTATCCCACTGCATTCAGTTAATTTGTGGTAATATGGTGTCTAAAGCAGTAAAGGTTCAGCTTCTGTGAAGTGAGGCTCAGTACCAGCAGGGCTGAGTTAACCTGAACTGTTTATTAAAGCTCCTACAAGGCATTCATTGATCCATGATCCAGGGATTAAATGAATTGATTAATAATGCTACTTTATTTGTGGCCATGAGTCCAAAGGGTTTGAGGGAAGATTGTCCCAGCTCCTCAGCATTGTTTATTGATAATAGTGAAGCTGATAATTTTTGGAGTGGGTTAAACCCAGGGAGGGTTCTACAGGAGAGTTTGGTTTTGTAACAACAATCCGATGCAGGAGACCAGCTTGAAACCATACAGAGCAGGCTTTAGATATTATATTGGCTTATGAGTTTGAGTATTGATTAAGAATATGAGTCACTACAAGGCCTAAATGTGAACTTCCAATTTACCTTTTGGCTGGTGTTCAGATGTAAACTTCAATGTGAATGATCACAATTGAGGTCTCAATGCTCGATGAGGTTGTGATATCTCTATAGCAAGGAAACACTGCAGCTGAGGAATTATGATTCTGTGCAACCATTCTCTAAGATCAAACATTAGGAAGATAATGCAGGTGGCATATTAGCTATGACTGGCAAGATAACAGGTCCCTCCTTAATTGTGACCCTCACAAGTTTACACAGTTAGCTCCTTTTCCAAGCCTGGCTCATTAAATGCAGTAGTTCTTCTATTCCCTACATTTGCCTTCACACCTCCTTGCTATGTTGCATAATCATAAGCACTAACAAATCCAGAGCTCCTGGTCTCAGCTAGGACAGAGCTAAAATCAAATGGTCTTTAGCCAAGAGAAAGCTGAAGATCAATTCCCGACCCCACACACATCCCCTGTTGTCCCCTCATCAGGCGACTGGGCATCCCCCACTTACTGGTTAGCCCATCAGCCCGACAATCAGACACACAAGCTTAAATATGGCATAGTTTCTCTTATATGAGAAACCCAAATTATAAATAAAGAGCAAATTAAAAGATAATAGGCAGTAGGGAATTGATCTTTCTCAAATGGGAAAGCAATGAAGAGATGCAGGGAGGAGGAGTGACGAGAAGAGAGAGAGTGAAAAAAGGAATACGGATGTTTTATGTACATAGACCAGGTCCACACAAGGAATGTAAACATAGGTACTGTAAACATGTAGTAATAAAAATATGATCATAAAAAGCATTAATCTAAGTAACCAGTAAAATATAAAGTGACTTCAGTAAAGACTCTATTTGGGATTCCCACTTCTAAGGTCTTTTGTGCATATCTTGGTAGTTGCTGATCTGAGAAGGAAAGCACATCTCTCTGTGGCCCTTACAGAGGGCCTCCCTCTACACTTAACTTTGCTTTCAGTGTAGTAGATAATGAATATTTTAATTATGTAACTACCTTGTGTCCTTTTCCTGAAATAAACTGTAGATTTATAGGCATTTTCACTTTGGATCTTGAGAGTTTTCTTTAGAATTTGGATTCTCTTTAACTGCTAGTGTTGGTACAACCTCCAAACAGCACACGTGGCAGCAGGAAATTAATGTATAAGCATCTACCACCATAGGTCAAATCTCTCTGAACTCTCAAAGCTTCCTTACATTAAAGGTTCTTAATGTTACTACTTGAAAAAAGTAGCCTAAGAGCAATTGTGCGCTGGTGGAATTCTGAGCAAATAATTTGGCCTTCTTGGTAGTGAGAGTCATGGGCACATCAAGCCTGGGTACATCTATGCAGAGTATGTTTAACAGGAGAATATATTTATAATAACCTTTAGCAATTCTTTTATTGTCAGTATTGCATTGTGTTATTGCTGTGCATGAACTGTTTTAAAAGTGAACTAAACAAACCATGCATCAAATTATCAATATGATCATCAGTAACATAAGATTTTAATTTTTCACTTAAAAATAATAATGCAGCAAGAGTTTTGTGACTCAGTTATTGCTCAAAATGTATTGAGCTTAGAGGAAAAACAACTTAGGGGAAGGCCTGTCATCCAGGCAAAGTTTGCTGTCACGGTCAACACCTTAGAAAAATACAGCTTTGTGCTGAGCTTCTCTTGGTGTGTTCCTGTTCTGGGAATTTCTAATCCCCTTGGTGAACATGTTCTTTTTGAAGGAGCCAACTCCTTTGCACATACTTCCTCTAGTGCTATATCCTCAAGCCCTGCCCCATATCCTCACAAGAAAAAGCAGAAATTACTTATTAACTGATGTAAAGCAGTGGTGCTACACAAATTGGACACATTATACTGAATTAAGAAAAAAATGGAAGTAACAATATTCAAATAAGAGAACTTATTAATAACTGCATGTTGAATCAAGTGTTTTTGCCTTCATATAAAATATCTGCTTTTTTTTTTTTGGTACCGGGTATTGAACTTGGGTCCTTGCGCTTATGCAGCAGGTGGCAAAACCACTGAGCTAAATCCCAGGCCCCAAAACATCTGCTTTTATTAACACTTAAGTAAAAGTGTTTGTATGTTGTTGATGAAGTTTCATCAGATGTTTCGTTTTGATAAGTGTTACCTTCCATCCTTTTGGAATAGTCAGATGAAATATTAGAAAATGATATTTGGTAGGTAAGATGTTGTTTGTCTTGCAATGGAAATTATTTTTAAATGCCAACAACTTAGGAAGTAATGATTTTTAACCTCCCTCAACCCTTCCCTTTCTTTCTCTGTTTCTCTTTTTCTTTCTTTCTCTTTCTTTCTTTTCTTTTCTTTTCTTTTCTTTCTTTCTTTCTTTCTTTCTTTCTTTCTTTCTTTCTTTCTTTTTTTCTTTCTTTCTCTCTCTCTTTCTTTTCCTTCCTTCCTTCCATCCTCCTTTTTATCTTCTTCCTTTCTTTGCCAAACCCATTTTCCTTATCTTCTTTGTCACCTGGAAGCAAATGGCCATCAATAAACCATGTAAGATTTGCTTTGGGAAATACATTTTTTTAGTGAGCAGGTGAACATACTCTAGTACAGACAGAAAGAGAATTATTTGCAAATTTAGAAGGAAATTGGTACCCCTCACATCTCCACCAACATGAACATGAGGCAAATTGGTAAGAAATATTTTTCTCTATTTTTAACTGGGTAACTACAAAATTTGGCTGTCTTTATGATAATTAGAATAGATTATTTAAAAATGTATAATATGTGTGGGCTATTGCCTATAAAGATGGTAGAAATTTATAGCTAGATTTCCCAGGTCAGTTTAAAAATCTAGGACTATACCAATGTTACGAGTCTGGATTATGGTTCTACAAAAGGGAAATTATAATTTTTGTGCAGGTAGAATAAACTCACACTAAATGGAAACCAAAGAATAGAAGGAAGAGCTGTAATAGTCAGAGACCAGAGAAGAATATTGTTAGATTAAAAGCTAAAATAGACCCACACATTATGTTTGCAAAATAATGTAAAAGTTTATTTGTAGCAACAACTATCTATAGAAACCTTTTAATACAAACATACCACTTTTAACTTGTAAAAATTTTTTCTAATTTTTTTCATTTATCAAGGCATCAAGGATTAAAGGAAGTAGAAAGTAATTAATGGCACAATTAGGGAATATATCCCCTCAGTGCTAGTCCAAAATATTTCCTGGTAAAATGCACTATATTGAAATAATAAAGAAATAAAAGAACAGATGGCTATGTTACAAAAGGAGAGAACTTGGATGCAGGGTTAGTTATATTTTATTTTTGACACGTCCATTCTTTGGGTGATAGATTCTTCCACAGCCTGGAAAAAATACACAATAATACTTTTAAAATTTCTGTTGTTTAGTCTGATACCCCATAAAGTTATAATTTTATGTAAAAATCACCTGTTTTCTCATTAAGAGATGTGTATATTTTAGATATTCCTGGTTCTAGTTGGTAGTACTCAAATATTTTCCACAACTGATAAATATAGTAATTAACAAGTAAAGAACAATTGACTGTGTGTGATACTTGATGTGCCAACCTACAAACCAGTTCCTTTTGAAGAATTTGAGCCTACACAGCTGAGAAATCAAACTCAAGAGAACTATGTAGCATTTTTCTGGTGAGGTTCTGGTAATGTTCAGCTTACCATCCCTCAGTATATCACTATCAAAACCCAAGGAAACTTTCAAAAGGGGTTATCTGTCACATCTAATAGAGTAGGTGGCTCTCAATATTTCCACTCAATCAATATTTATTTTTCCAGACAATGGGGACAGATGCATAGGGCAGGGATGTAGAAAATACAAATTATGTATTTTCTTTCCAAAAAAAATTAAAACTAGAATGCCCAAACACACTCTTTTTAATAAGAAATTTTATTTTATTGGTACATTTTAGGCATACAATATAATAACATTCATCATTGTAAGTTGGCACCTTTACATAATCTCTCTTGGTTCTTATTTTGCCCCCTTCCCCTGCCCTCCCTTCAACACCTCGATCCCTCCCTATTTACAAAGACTTTATTTCCATTTTTTCATATTAATTCCATTCCCTTCTTTCCTTTCCCCTACCCCTCTCACTTCCCCTTCCCCTTTGCCCCTTTTCTTCCTATTTCACATTACTTTACCTTTTAGTCCTTATTTACACTTTCAGTTTCTCACACTACAGAAACTATTTGGTATTTACACATGTGCATCCTATTAATTGCACTTAAGAGTATCGCTTCAATGTGCATCCATTTAGCTATAAATGTCTCTAATTTCTCATTTTTTATGGCTGAGTAGTACTCCATTTTATAAAAACCCCCCACATTTTCTTTTTTTTTTTGGAACCAGGGATCAAACTCGAGTCCTTGCACTTGCACAGCAGGCGAAACCACTGAGCTAGATCCCCGGCCCCATAACCACATTTTCTTATCCAGTCTCCAGTTGATGGGCATTTGGGCTGCTTCCAAGTTTTAGCTATTACAGATTGTGCTGCTATAAACATGGGTG
>NW_004624731.1:37015444-37053634 GCF_000247695.1 Heterocephalus glaber
TTGTGTTGAGAAGTCTGCTGTGATTCTGATGGGCTTTGCTTTGTATGTGATTTGTTTCTTTTCTCTAACTGCTTGTAGAACTTTTTTCTTCTGTTTGGTTTCTGGAATTGTAACAATTATCTGCCTATGTGTAGATTTTTTTTTTGAAGAAGGCTAGTCGGCGTCCTATGTGCCTCACTTGTCTGTATGTCAAGTTCTTTTCCCCTGCTTGGCAAGTTTTCTGTCATCACTTCTGTGAATAGCTTTTTATGTCATCTGCCTCTTTCCTCTTTCTTCGTTGACTCCAATCAGTCTTATGTTATTCTTCTTTGCATTGTCTAGTAGCTGGTGGATTGATATCTCATGGTCCCTTACAATTTTAATACAATTTTTCTTTTCTTGGTCACTTATATTCTTGGTCAATCTTATATTCTATATCTGAAATTCTGCCCTCACATTGGCTCATTCTGCTATGTAGACTTTCAGTGGAGTTTTTAATCTCCTGGAAATCTTTTTGTATCTGTTTTATGGATTCCATTTTCTTCTTATTTTGGGATTCTATCATGTTCCTCAGCTCCTCCTTTTTTTTTTAATCTGTGTCCTCTCTAGACTTATCAATCATGTGATGGACTATGGGCACAATTTCTTCTGTTAAGTGAGAAATTATTTCTGATTTCATTTTTTCCAGATCCTCTTTTGTTGCCAGTTTGGGGAGTCCAGGTGTTTCAATATCAGAGTGTCCCATCTCATTTCCCTTTGGGATTGCTGTAGGTGATCTCAAAGTCTGGTTTGGAGACTTGTTTACGTGTCTTCTCGTTTCAATTGGTGCGGGCGATATGTTTGTGTGGGAGGTTGTGTGTGTGTGCTTCTGGAGCCCTTAAAGGTCACCTTCTCTGTGGTGGGAGTGGTGGTATGGCAGCCCAGAAACCTCCTCTGTGCTGGGAGCAGTGCTATGGCAGTCTGGAAGCCTCCTCTGTGCTGGGAGTGGTAGTACAGTGGTCCAGAAGCCTCCTCTGCACAGGGAGCCATGGTCCCAAACACACTCTTATTAAGCAGAGGAAAGAGAATCCAGTTCATTTAATCCACTATGCTGCCAAAGATCGATTTTATGTCCAGTTGTTGAGGAAGGAATATAGAGACATAGGAAATGAACAGTTGAAAAAGAAGCCTTAAAGGTTTGTATTGCATTCATTGCCTTTAACCAACCTCATGACTCACTTCCTTCACCTTCAGTAGCTAACCAAAAGATGATGATATGGTAATATTAGGAACAAGCGGGGTGTTCCATCATTTTGCAAAGACAAGTGGCTCACTGAAGAAAACTTTTATCAACTTCTAAAAATAATTGAAAGGATTTGACTTTTATGGATTTGGGGGGCTCAATTTTCCTGGAATAGTGCAAATTTCAAATATTCTATACTATCTCCAGACTTTATGTTCCAAAATTTGGTTTATGGATATGATCATTGTTCTAAACTCCTCAAAACTCTAAAATTAAAAAGCCACAGACTAAAGTAGTTCAACTTGAAGTCAAACACTAAATGTCAAGCATACATGGTCTTGTCAGCAAGCAGAGCTTTTTCTATTTGGGAACTTCTACCTGGTTTAAATGAGCAAGAAGAAAAACGTGAAATTGGAAAAATATAAAGTATAGCAAATATGCATAGGCGTATACTTGTACATGCATACATGTACACACATGTTCCTTGGCTGAAAAGTAAAAAATCTTTCACTCACTCATCCTGCACATGTTGCAAAGAGACAAGTCATGTAATTGTTTTTTCAAACACATTGTTCTAAGTTCACAAAGAGTAAATAACACATACAATTATGTAATAAGTGCCAAAAAAAGTGTTTGGACGGTTGTATAAGAGTATAATAAAGAGCAAAATCTGAGAATAATTTAGAAAACAGTCACATCTTGTGGACAGGGAAGAAACAGGCCTTTATTCTCTTGGAGGTCTATGCTGGAAAGTGGTCAGGAATTTGTCAACATGGCCTCTTCAGAGGCCAGATAATCTAGCCATGGGAAACTGAACTAAGACTTGTAGGAGCTTGCATGGCATTTGCCAGGAACATCCTGTTTTGGTGGTAGAGAAGAGGTTTGCATTTGTGTCTTTGTGCTACAGAAAAACCTTAGAGGCAGAGACGCACCCACTTGGAAGCAAAACTCTTCTTGAAGTGGGAGGAAACCGGAAGCTGGAGGTGTCCTCCACCTGGTGTAGAAGTCAGCTAATTGTCACCCAGCAAATGCAGGAATATATTCACTCTGCACCAGAGAGATCACAGGCAGGTTTAGAGCCTTGCTTGCTGGTAAGTACTCACTTGTGGCTAGGGGGAAGATTTTCATAAGTGTTCAGGTTTGCAAAGCTTCATAAAGATAGTCTGTTAAGAGAATGATCAAGAAAAAAGAGAGCAATGAGGTAGTTTTAGAAATACAATATAATTTTTCATTTATTTATTCATATCTAAAATGGGTTAAATAAAGCAACATCTGGTATAAGATGCTTTAAGAAGGTTTTGTTGGCTGTTGGCTTTGCAAGTGATTGTGCTGGGGACAGTGGAGTATAATGAGCTGCTTGCAGTGGACACCTGGGAAGTACTATATCTGTGTCTGTGAGGATGTGCTTTGCCCCATTCACCTCTGCATATGTCAGATCCTCCTGCCGACATCAGCTGGGTCTGCTATTTGCATTTCTTAGAATATTAGCTTCAGAAAGGGCTTTCTAGGGAAAAATGGACTTCACACTGGGGACTTTCTTACTCAGGTCCTGGGAGGCTTTGCAGTCTCTGGACTGCTTGTTACAATAGCTCTTAGGAAGCAAGAATTTCTCTTCCATCAGCATCTGTGCATTTGCTTTTACCTTCCCAGGAAGGTCTAGTGAGGTCCCAGCCCTGAGGGTCCTGACAGGCTGAACCTGGAGACTGTTCTGTCTCCAGAATGCACTGTATAGGTAACAAGCAGCACAGAAGTAGTGGAAACAACAAGAGGGAGAACCAAGAGTGAACCTAAACTTTTCAGTATTCAAAAATACCTGTGGTAGTGAGTAATGCAGAGAACACTGAGTTCTCTTAAGACCCTTTAATTGTTGGGCAGGGACTGCCTCTGCAACAGGAAGTAATGTTTGTCTTTCTGGCCTAGTCAAGGAGGGATCAGTAAGTACCTGGAGCATGGAAAGAATATAGTCATAGGCCATTTTGTTTGGATGGGATACACCCAAACTCTCCAGTGAACCAGAAAGGAGAAAACATCACACCAACAGATGTGGTTGAACTTTGGCCATTATTGTGAATCCCCAGGAGTTGCCCCAGTCTTTCCTCAAATGCACATTAACCTTGTGACTCCACTAAAACATTTTGCATACATCTAGGTATAGCCTAAGAACAGCGTGGAAGAGGAGACCCCATGAGGCGGGAAGAGGATGAAGAGGATGGAAGCGGGCTGCAGGCAAAAGGAGCCTTAGCAATGAAGGAGGAGGAGGAGATCAGTGAGCCTGGAGAACTGGCTGGGCAGTTTGTGAGTGCTGTGCCCACCCCCATGCCCCACAACAGGGGGACCCGGTTCTCTGAAGCATGGGAGTATTTCCATCTGGCTCCTGCTCGTGCTGGGCACCATCCCAACCAATATGCCACCTGCCGCCTGTGTAGCAAGCAGGTGAGCCGTGGCCCAGGGATCAATGTGGGCACCACGGCCCTTTGGAAGCACCTGAAAAGCATGCACAGAGAGGAGCTGGAGAAGAGTGGTCACAGCCAGGCAGGGCAGCGCCAGGACCCACGGCTCCAGGGAACCCATCTCCCTGTGGGCATTGAGGGTGACTGGGCCAGGCTCCTGGAGCAAGTGGGCACCTTGACATCATGGGCAAGCCAGAGGGAAAAGGAGGTACTGAGGAGAGAGAGGGCAGTGGAGTGGCGGGAGAGGGCTGTGCAGAGGAGGGAGCAAGTCCTGGAAGAGGTGGAAAGGGCCATCCTGGAGATGAAGTGGAGGGTGAGGGCTGAGAAGACAGCACACCAGCAAGAGAAGGACCTGTCTGCAGGGGGACATCCTTTCCATTTTGTCTAAATTGTGCTTTCAGTGTCCATTCTGAAAGCACTCAGTTTAGCTAGCTCAAATATAAAGCAAAAATAATTCAGTGACAATTTGTTCTTAAGAAAAAGAGTGCATCTTGTGAATTAATCTCAGCGAGTCTGAACTGAACAAATGCTTATTTACAGGCTTCCTACTGTTTGCTGACCATTGGACAAAACTGCAATGTGCTAACTAAAGATAAAGGTTGTTTTGCCAAGATGGGCAGAAGTTGTCACATTGTTTAGTGAAAATAACAGCCTTTGTGCCTAGTGGTTGTTTTGGGGGAGGGGAAGGTTTCCATACCTGAGGCCGGCATGGAGCTGAAATGCGCCTATGCGACCAGTGACTCATAGAGACCTCCGTGCTAGCAAAGCACAGCCTTCCTGGGTCAGAGCTATTTGTATTGATATTGATAGTGATTGGAGACCTGGATGTGAATCTTGCTCTGTGTGATCCGAGGGTAGAAAGACAAAGAGGCTTCAGCCTGAGCTCTCTGGAACTTGTGATGTATCTTTTTTCCCCGTTGCAGTGTTTTATAGTCTGCTTAGATTAAAGCTATTTCCCCAGTATAGTCTAACTGTCCTTTAAATTTTTCCAACAATCCAACACATAAACCAATTAGTATGTAATTATCACAGTGAGAAGTCAAAGATTTTTCAACACACATGGTTTAAATATTAAGAATAAAGAACATAAAAATTTGCTCCAAAGTATTTATGTTTAGTCTAATTTCACATTATGTTCTATTAATGTGGAGGAGGTAGTGAGGAAGACATAAAAGAAACTCAGAAAAAGAAGACAGAAAGATGAGGTAGGTAACGAGACCTAATAAACGGATTAAAAAGAAAAGAATAGAAAATGTGTGAAAATGGGGAAGAGAGACAGTTTTCTAGAAGAAGTTCACCGCGAAAAGAAAAAAGATCATGACTGTGTCTTCATGAAGTAACTCAGGTTTTTTTTGTACCTACAGATTAGTCCTTCATTTGAAAAGCAGGTTTTGGATTTTACTTGTGCTTCCTCTGAAATGCTAACTGCACAGTAATCCATTGGTCCCTGATTAAAAACACTCTGTTCATCTTTAAATGTTCAGAGATGCTTTGAAGAAAAGGAGCCTAATAATCCATAAGGAGAGAAAAATTTTCTGAGTAAGAATATGGCTAAAATGTTAGCTTAGGAATAGAAAAATTAAACTGGATAGTACTCTGGTCTTTGTGCAAGAGTGGACTTTTGTTTTGGAAGATTTCTCTAGTGCCTTTGCTTTTTTAAGTGAGTTGGGAGTAGAACATTGAGAAGGAGAGAGCTAGGGAACACAGGAAAAGATGAAGACATGTCCCACTATCTTCTGGATAGCCAATAATTTATGGGCACCAACCTCCCTGAAGCTGATGAGACCCTGGTTTAAACATGGTGTCTTTCCTTCTACATGGTTCATTCTAACTGCTTCTTAGATTTGTAAGGTAGCTTAGGAACTAGACCTGTAGTCCCTGTGAGATGTTTGTGGAACAAACACCAATCCAAATATCAGAATTATGAAGAACACAGACCACGGTACAAGTCTATAATATTCTTTCCTCCACACCCTGGGAAACTGCCTGGTGGTACAGACTTCATTTCCCATGTGGTTTCCTCACAGAGTCACGGTGCCCCTTGTAGCACCTTCTCCATCTGTTTGGAAAACCCAGGTGCTCTCTAGTGCAAACCACGATGGCTGAGAGTCATGCACCTGGGCAGAATCACTCTGTGCCACAAAAGATGCATAAGAAAACAAGAGGCTGTCATCCCCAGGCCCTTAAAAACAAAACAAAACTCACATACATTGGAACAGAATGTAAGAAAGTCAAGGAATCCATAGGGAAAGTTTTGTAAAACCAAAACCAAATAAACACAAATAATTGAGTTGTGCATAAAAGGTACTGTAGCTCTCCTGCTAAAGTTTGATGCTGACTTCAGCATATTTTTTAGGTTATGGTGTTTGTTTTACATGTTTTTTTTTTATTGGACAGTCTCTTTCTCTTTGGGTATCATAACTTCAAACTGTTTTTGTTTCCTGTGCTTCATGGTAGGTATTTGTTTTAGATTTTTCCCCTAAATTTTGTCAAAGTTAAGAAAAATAGGAAGTGACAAGAACAGGATGGGTTAAAGCATAAAACACAGCATAAAGAGCAACATATGTGGCTTTGGAAAGTCTGAACTATCACATAAACTCTGAAGTTTTTATGCATCTCTCTTATGATATAGCTATGGACTGGGGGTTTTCTGGCCCAGCATCTTTTACTCTGATGCAAAAGTTGGCTAGTTTGGTGGGCTTTGAGCTTTAGGTGAAGGACTCTCTTCTCACTGAGCTATAGAAACACAGTGTGTGCTGTGTGAGAGTCCTGGAGAAGTCTTGCCCTCAAGAACAGGTAAGAATATGATTCCCATACGAGGAACACTTTTCTTGGGTGTCCCTGATACATGCAAGTCGGAGAGGCATCATCATTAGAATGATTTTAGATCAACTATTTTATAGAAAAAACAAATTAGTCATAAACTTGAGAAGTTTAATAAAACTGCACCACAGGTCCCAACTGACTGAGTCTCCAGCACAATCCAGTACTGAAAGCAGCTGAGCAGTGAACACATACCACAGGTAAGACAGCCAATATACACATATTCACTTAGCTAATTTCTAGGGAATGAAGTGAGTGCAGGAAATTACTGTTAATAAATACTATGGTTGCCAGATGATAGGTGCTTTGCATATATTTTCTCATCTGATCCTTTCACCATCCCCAGGAAGTTAGAACCACTGCCCCATTCATTGATATGCAAGTTAAGGAACTAAGGTTCCCAGAGCCCAATTTAATAAGTCATGAAGAAGAATTAAGCTGGATGTCATGAGTCAGGAGGATCACAAATTCAAGCCCAGCCCGGGCAACTTAGTGACTCAGTGAGATCTTGCCTCAGATTAAAAAAAGGACTGGGGATGTAGGCCAGCGTGAAGGTTCTGTGTTCAATCCTCATTATTGCAAAATTTATTAAAAATAATAATTAAAAATAGTTCTATCTAATTGCAAAATCTATGCTGTTTCGTTCATTATCCTACTCTGTTTCCTAGAACCATTCACCTAACAGATTAATGAATGTACGTGCTGAAGAAGGGATGGATGAAAGAGAGTGAGTGACAAATAATGGATAGGGAAAAAATCCCTGAGACATCTATTATGTGTCATGTGCTCCAGAACGGCATAGAAATTTGATTTTCCTAAGAACTCCATGAAGTATTCATTATTATCTCAGCTTTCGAGATTAGTAAACTGAAGCTTATGGAGGCTAATGCTTGTTGAGGTTATATAGCTCGTAAGTGGTTGAATTAAGATTTTATATTAGTGCTATCTGACTCTTAAGAATGATGTCTTTTCATTATGCAGCCATCTTCCCTGGATGTGGGCATGCTAAATATGCACCCCAAGCCAGCCCTTCATTAGTGACTCAGCCGATTGTTTAAGACTTTTCAGGCTCAAATTTCTCATCTGTAAAATTACAGATGCTCTACCCCTTTCAGAGGCTTTTTTCCTGGTACCAAGGATTGAAGTCAGGATGTTGCGCTTGTAAGACAGGCATGGTACCACTGAGCTAAATTCCAGGCCCTCTGAGGCTTATTGAAAGTACCACAAGATAAAAATATGTGAAAGTGCTTTGAAGAGTTAATAAATCACTAAAGATGCAGCAGCTGTTAGAAGAACATTACAGTGAGGAGTTACTAATGTTTGGTAGGATCTGAAAAGATTCCTAGACAAGCCATGTCATGTAGCTGATGATGTGGAGTTGGAGAGAGTTTATGCATGAATTCCCTAGGAAGAAAGTTCTCCAGTTTTCCCAGTCAGCACCTATGCAAACTTGGGTACAGAAAAGGAAATTTTGTATACCTTGTAAGGCAAAGTCTTTTTTTATAACTGTGATTCTTGGACCCAATTGATGGGTTTTATATCTGCATTAAGCTTATATTACCCATGTCTTAGTCATTTTCCTGTCTTTGGGACAAAATACCCAATACTTACAAATTAAGGCAGGATTTATTTTCGTTCACAGTTTCAGTGCATGGTCAGCTGGCTTTGAGGCAGAAACAAGATGGCAGAAGGGCATGGTGGAGGAAAAGTTATTTAACCCATGGCAGCCAAGGAGCAGAGAGGGAAAGGAGGTGCCAGTGAGGAAGGCATATCCTTTCCAGGTCACACTCCAGTGACTGGCTTCTTTCCGCCAGGCCTTGCCTCCTAACTGCACATTTAGCTCTGGACTCCACTGATGAGTAATGTCTAGTGCTCCCATGATCCAATCACCTTCTCCAAGCTCCACCTCTGAACACATGAGACTTTTGGGGGACATTCTAGATTTAAATCTTAATGACCTCTAAACACTGGCACTAAGAATGTATAAGAGACCCTTTAAGAAACAAAGACACCAAGTCCTGGGATTTAGCTCAGTGGTTCCGCCACCTGCCTTGCAAGAGCAAAGTCCCGAGTTTGATCTCTGGTACAAAAAAAAAAAAAAAAGGAAACAAAGACATCTATCCAAAACTATACCAGTAGATTATTTGTTTTATTTAAGCTGTTGAAATAAAGTCCACTAATAAACTTAGAAATTAATTGGAGCAGAGCAAAACACATATTTTTATATACTCAGAACAATAGTATTATCTAAGAGACTAACACACGCAACTGACAAAAAACACAGATACTTGGAGAAAGCACAGTCATCCAAAACCATTCCACAGTCTGAGCCATGATTTGTATGCAGTCATCAAATTAAATGACTGATGTTTATCAGGACCAGAAATCATAATACAATGTATGCCACACACTACACTGAGAATTTTTCACATATTATTTTTATTTTTAAAACAAAAATGCATAGACACTCTTATTGATACTTCATATATTTGGAGAAATTGACTAAAAGATGTGATAAAATTTGCTCAAGATTGTAACCAGCAAGAGCAGGAGCAAGGAAGAGGTCCAGATCCCACTGACTGGAAGCTTGGAATTACCCAAAAGTTAGAGGATACTAGTTTACTTTCCTTTTACTTCTGCCCTCCCTCTTGCTGCCAAAGAAATAGCCAGCGTTCTGAGAAAGTACAGCAGGGCACATTTTTTCTTGTCACTTTCAAATAAAAATAATGAGGAAGTTGGTGCAAGAAATGGATTACAACAAATCAAATGTCAGCTGAACAAAACCCTCATTCTTACACCAGGATTCACACTGCTTTCTGTCCTACTTTTCTCTCAATTTTTTTTATTAAGGAGAAGTCTAAACAAGTCAGTTTATTTTTGTAGGAAATTTAAGGACTACGGATGCAGATCACACCTTCTGAGACCCTAAAGTCAAAGTAAGAATCCCTATTTGGTTTCTAGAATCAGCTCAGCTTCCTTTCATCTCTATCAGCAATTAATTGGCTAAGGACTAAGGAGTAAGGTCCTTTGCAAGAACATTCTTAGCAGGTATATAACTTGACACACCTTGGCACATAACGCTATAGATTTTCAAAGGCTTTAGGGTGACTCACCTTTCCCAAGACATCCATGGTTTTGTTTTCCATAAACATGGAGATTTATGGCTTAGGCTAAAGAAAAATAAAACTCAATTAGTGGCACTGAATGCAGCTGTTACTAGCTGTTGTGTGTGTGTGTGTGTGTGAGCACACATGTGTTCTGTGAGAAACACTATCTATCAAATATTTATTAAACACCCACTCCATGCCTGACAGTACACTAGAAATCCAGGAAACAGAAATGGACAAACTATTTCACTGAAATTTACATTATCATGGAAAATGGAGGTAAATAAGCTAGAAGTTATAATACACTGAAATAAGTACAATGATTGAGACCATATAGGATTTGAAGAAGGCTTTTAAGAAAAGTTTCTAACTGGACCTTGGAGGATAAAAGGCCTTGGAAGATGCAACAGGTGACTGAAACTGATTGGAATGTGGGGGATTGCAGGGGTAGACAGTGGGGAAAGAAGAGTCTTTTATGTGTCCAAAGACTAAGAAATAAAGGTCATTTTTAGGACCTGGAAAAGAGCCAGAAAAAGACATGATATTTGTTTGTTTTCTTGGCACTAGAAAAATATCAAGAGATAGTTCAGCAATTTTGTTGTCCTGGTAGATTATAAGTGTCTCAAAGCCAGAGTTTGTTACGCATCCCTTCATCTCCAGCACTTAGTGTCCAGCACAAAGTGCACATGGAATACATCATGTTAAACTGAAGTGACTTCAAGTAGGTTTTTTGACTACTGCAGGTAGAGAGCCTTTTATTACCCCATGGAAAGAGCATTAAGGCCTCTTTTCCCAGATTCTGTTCTGCCTGCTACATCTGCATAGCCCTGCCTTCTACACATTGAACAGTCTTGCCAGCTACCAGCTCATTGCGTGAGGATTCATTGGGATGGTAAGAACACACTCAGTACATCAAAAGGAAAAACTAGGAGTTAGTAGTGATAATGGAGAGGATTTGGCAGCTAAATATTCTGGCTTCTTTGCGCTTAATTTGACATAACTCTGATGTGTTCTATACTATGATCCAGTGTATTCAGTGGAATTGATTTCTATGCCCATGGTGGTAACTGGTTTAATCATGCACATGTTATTATTTAAATTCAATTTCTCACTCCTCTTGTTTCCTAAGATGACATCTCAAATAAGTCAACTCAAATCTTTGTTGCTATGTTTTTCTTTCAGGGAAAAGCAAACCAACATGTAACCCTAAAACTCTCAAGGGAGAAAGGATATTTCTGACACTCTACTAGTAGACAAGTACCAGTAGAATGAAAGACTTGGAAGAAACAACAATTACTAAAACTTGCAGAGCTGATCAAAAGAGACAGAGCATCTTTAATGCTTAAGACAATCAAATTTTCAGCTTAGGAGTGGGGAAAGCAAATTTGTGATGGAAGATAGCTTCCTGCCAAGCAAAGTGATGTCACAAAGTGAGCGAAGGTGACAAGTGAAGACAGGTGAGGGAGGTGCAGGAAGCAACAAAGGAGCTGGTCTGTACAAAATGGAAAGCTAGGTAAAAAGGCATTGTTTAGAAGGAAGAAATGAGTGGTTTAGGTTATGGAGAATGGATAGGTCATACATTGTGGATATTTAATTTTTATGTTGTATTTTTGGCTTGTTCAACATGGGGAATCACTAATGGATGCAAGGTAAGTTCTTATACAGCATGTATTGTACCTCTGTGCTAGGGCCACTGTAATGTACATTCAGGTGATACCCATAAATAGATCAAAGCCTGGATGAAACTCTATCCAAACATAACCTACCCAGCCCATTTACTAAATGAGAATGCCAATAGTTGGGGGAAATCTCATTCTATGTGATAGATTTCCCTCACTTTAAGATGTCCGCTACATATAATAGCTGCCTTCTTCCCACAATACCCTGCTTCCCGCCTAAAACCCAACCCCAAGATGGCTTCTCCCACCAAAGGACAGCCTTCTTCTTCCCAACATGCCCCTCTTCCCGCCAAAAGAGTAATCTGATACTTGCTCTCTTCCTAGCAACTAGTGATGTCACAGGCTCCTCCAATCCCTGGGTCACGTGTCTTTCAAACCTTCTAATCCCTAACCACTATATCCCCAAACCCCACTCTGGCTCTGGTAAAAGCTCTCCCTACCGGGCCATGTTGCGGCGTTGGCAGCCCCAGCCTCAGGTCAGGCAGTGGCACCCCCCCTGCCCCCCTGCGTGTATTTTCAGAGCCCCACGGGGGCGCAGCCTAGGGCTCAGGCGACTCAGACTACGAGGGCCCAGTTAGACGCCAAGGGAAGGTCACCGTCAAGTAGAACCGCAGCTCACGCACCTCTGTGACTGCCAGGAAGAGGAGATCCCAGAGCTGGAGATTGAAGTGGACAAGCTCCTGGACATGGAAAGTGACGATACCTGGGCTGCCAGGGTCAAAGAGCTGCTGGTTGACTGTTACAAACCCACTGAGGCCTTCATCTGTGGCCGGCTGGACAAGATCCGGGGCATGCAGAAGCTGAGCACACCCCAGAAGAAGTGAGGGTCCCTGGCCCAGATGAACAGTGTCTCCCACAAGACAACCACTCCCCCTTGACCTGGTAGCAGCAGCAGTAACCGGGGACCCTGCAGCCAGGCCTGGGGCTGTGAGCAGGGCTCCCCGTGCCCCTGGCCTAGGGGTCTTTTCCCTTGCCTCCTCAGTTTTCCATTTTTGGGTTTTTAAAATTGTTACTAAACTGGTGGGACTTAAAAAAAAAGTGTACCAATGATTTTTTTTTTTAACTAAAAAAGAGAAACAGTGCATGACCTAAATATTGATGAGGCAGTTATATCATGTTATGATACAATAAGTCTTGGTTAAATGGGGGCACAGCTTGCCTAATTTAAAATTAATATTTTTTCTGCATCTTGGGTAGCTGCCTTAATGGGTTTGCCACTAGGCCAGATGAGACAATTTCATGTTTAAGGCAGTCGTGCCCTGGTCTTAGGAGAGAGAAAGGGGTGGGGCAGCTGTAAGTATGAGACTTCAAATCAAATACTTGTTGGTTGTAGCTACTTCCATCTTTGCAAATTGTTTTGTTTTCTTGAAAATATTGTATCTTATGATCTTCAATAGAGAAATATTCAAAATAAAAACAAAATTTTTACTTGCTCTATCATTCAGAGAGCTGAAGAACAATTTAGAAGCCTATGCCCTTATGCTCTCTGTTTACCTCATTTTCTAAAATAATTAATTGCTTACCCACATCACTGTTTTTCTCTTTGCCTTCCTTTAAAATGGCCTTTTAAAAAATACAAGTCTTGGTCACAAAAATGATAAAGTATCAGAAACCAGAGTTTTCCGTTTATTAATATTTCCTTGCACCTTGGGGCAAAATGAAATGTGCATGTTTTTAATCTTAAAATTGTGCCCTGCCAAGTCTCTGCATTGTGGGTGAAGCACAGTGGATGTTACAGCTCAGCTCCACTCTCCTGAGGATGCAGAGCCTGAGGGCCATCCTGGCAGGCTCCTTTGCTGGGAGGGCTGGGTCAGTCTCTCACCCCAGCTGTTCATGGCAGGATGGGGTGGGGCGACTCCTGCAGAGTTTCTCTGGGCTCTGTTTATCACCTTCTTTGCTTTCCTCGTGGCCTTACCCCACCTTGCTACAGAAAGCAGCTAAGATAATTAGACAAGTGAACAATTAGATTTTGATGGTTATAATTAAATCAATTTTCAGTATCCTTAGGGAAAATTAAGATTGCAGACTAGGCAATCTGACTCATATATGCCTCCTATATGAAACTGACTCATACATGACTTCTTGTATGATTTTTTCTATGAATAAAATAATTATATCTTAGCTTTTCATCCTTGTTCTCACTTCTAATAAGAACAATAAGGATCAAAGCAAACAGTTACTCTGGTGTGGCTTCTCTCCTGCATAAAGAGGAGCTTCATTTCTAGGGGACAACAAGGTATGAGATATTGGCAGGAGGACAGTAGGAGTCCTACAGCAAAATCCCTTACCAAAGACCTTCATAGTTGTGGAGCTCTTCAAGATTTTGCCAGGCTTGACTCTAATATGGCAAGAGAACTTCCAGCCATCATCATGGACTTGGATTGCAGAGAGGTGAAGTCTATAGTCTGCACCTAGCTTGAGTCTGTCTTTAAATGATACGGAATTGCCAATGTGAAGATCATGGGAGATAATAGTTTCTCCAGTGCCATTAATCTCTTGGTAAGAAAAAAATGGCCAGTTATCAGATATTCAGTTGAGCCAGCTCTGAAGTAGGTGTTACATGAGCATTAATTAATTTATTCTTGTAAAATGGAGAGGAAGAATGATGAATCAACATGAGATATTTTGTATGCTACTAGAGAAAGTATCATCACATTTAACTTTCAACTAAAAACTACTGTCACCCTCTCCAAATATGAATAGAAGCTTGCTGCTCTTCTGACTAGACTTTCCCCTTACTACCTTAACAGAAGCTGCATGTCTGGGGTAGGATTTGTGGGCCTGGAAGGGGGAGCTAATGGCACATCATTTAGAAAGCTCTGAAATTTTAATGTTGACTTGTAGTGAGGAGAGTCTATACATTTTCCTTATTAAATCTTCAGAAGCAGAAAATTATAGCAACCCTTTCTGGCCAGAATTTCTTTAGAAAAGGAATTTTAGCCTTTCTCAGAGCAAGGACTAGGACAAGGTAAAGATGCAAACAGAGTCTTGTGGGTGAAGGTTTGGCATCTGTCCTAGGCACCTCTTCATCCTAATCATGGTCCTTATCCTTATATCCTTGTATCCTTATGTACACACTACCAGTACCTTCAAATGTTAATCTGAATTTTGGAGATCAGTTTATTTGGTGTACTTGGGTCCTCTACTTACTATCTTGTCTTGGATCTGTGAGAAGAAGCCCTCATTATTCTCACCTGTGCAGTTATTTCCATGGGCAAGCTCACTGTGGTCACTATCAGTCAATGTGCTGACCAACTCCCCAGGGAAGAGAGGACTCTGGAGGAGCAGAAAGGAGGAAGAACTGTCAAGTCCTCATACTCAGTCACTGTAACTCAATATTCTCAGTTGAACTCCTTTGAAACTTCTGATGCACAAGGTCCTTCTCTACAAGCTCTACATCCATCCCTCTGGGGTTAGGCCTGGACTGGGGCATTTTTAAAAGGTTCTCAGGTGAGCCAGGGCTGAGAAACACTGGCCTAACTAAACCACAAATGAATTACTGTGCACAAGGGGAGATGGAAAGAGATAAAGTATAAAAGGGTGAGCAGGAATGCATCTGAAAGGTGAAAAGTTACAAAATAATGAAAGCAAATATCTATAACTTGGAATTCCTAGTTTAAATAATGAGATAAATTCAGGGTAGAAAAAATGCAAGCCAGGTGAGTGAGTAAATTCAAGCATGGACATACTTCTGAGTTTAATTATATGGATAATTTCAGAATTTACTTAGGGGGGACTCTCATGTAAGGCACAACTTTACAGATGAATCTGGCTAGGATTTTTATCAGCCTTACATGTGGATAATAGCATAGTGTTGCCTGCAAAGAATCATAGCCTGCAAAATCTTAGCCCTGAAGTGATGTAGGTACTTTTTTACAACACTAGAAGTCTGTGCCACTTTTCCATTTAAAATTTTTTTTATTAGTATATGTTTCCCATATATAGTGAGTGTATTCATCATTGGACATTGGTACATATATGTACTTCATCTTAATCATTTTTTACTTCCCCTTCTCTCTCTCCCATCTCCCTGCATCACCAAATTCATTTTGCATCTCCCCACAGTCTATCTGCTTGTTTGCTATCAATTCTCTTTCAGTTTGCTCTTTATTTATAGTTTGGGCTTCTCATGTGAAAGAAATCATGTGATATATAATCTTTAGTATCCGATTTATTTCCCTTAGCCTTATGAACTCATGTATTATTTCCCTAATAAAGAAGACCGAACCATCAAAGCAAAAGTGTATTCCTGAGACAGGGTCCCCATGGGGCTCTAATGATTGTGGGTGTCGTCTGAAGAAAATGGAAGGCATTTCCTTGGCCTGATCTGAAGACCATAGTTAAGGGAGCAGGCTCCCCCTGCAGGTCTTTTAGCACAAGGGTCATCAGACAGCCTCTGGCTCATACATACACTACTTGGTAAGAATTTTAGAGATAAAAATGCTCATGGTTGTTCAGTATGTGGCTTACCATTTGGAAATTTCTGTCATTTTGTTGTGGGAAGAAAGGCAGCCCCATGTAGACTGCTAAGAACAATTGCTTTGGCCTTTATTATGTAGCAGGGTGTGGCTGGCTCCAGTAGTTTATTTGTTACAGAAAAGATACTGTAAAGAAATGAATAAACAAAAGCCAAGTTATACACAAGTTGTTTTGTTTTTGCTCACTTTTTTCCCCCTGGGTAACCAACTAGTGCAGAGGAAGGGGTTTGTTCCTTCATTGGGAAAGATACTACTCACTTGCAAAATTTTCTGTAACCTATAATGTAAGAAATTCCCAAGAGATTCTAGAGTGCTTAGAAATCTATAGTTCCATATTTTATAAAGGGTAATGTGACAAAAACCTGCATGTGAGTGTCTACTTTCACTGAGCAAGCAACAGGAGAGGTACTTAAAGCTAGCTCAGGCAATGTCTAGACCTGGGAAATGTCCAGAGCTGAGAAAGGGAGAGAGAATACTAATATTCTCTGACCCCTCTAAACTTTTATATTTTTTATATATTAGTCATAGCCTAAGGTTATTTAGCATCTGGTGTCTTTTAGGTACTATGCAAAGTTCTTTCAAATCTTACTTATACTCTCCATAACAGTTTGGAATAAATTGAGGTTAACTTGCCCAAAGTTAACATAGTGTAAAAAGGTATTTAAATTACAATATTTCAAAGAAAGAATGCTCAGAACCATGGGTAAATAAGAGTCAGATAGCGTGTATTAATGAAATCCAAAGCATAAAAATAAAATTAATGAAAACCTAGTTAGAGAATCTGGAATAAGAAATATAAAAGAAAGTCCAGAAAGCCAGAATCTTTTGTGTAGGTTACAGATTGCAGAGGTATGGGCAAACTGCTGGTCTAAAGAGGTATTCTTGCAATATATTGACCACTTTTGACATAAAGCATCACAGATAGACATGCAATGCATAATAGGCATTCAACTCCTACCTGATAATAATAGTGAGCTTAGATAACCTGGTCTGCAGGAAACAGACTGGTAGGGGTCCTTAGGCAGGGGCTTTAATTCTACATGTTTTTCTTGTCTTTCCCTATTCTTCAAAGAAAAAAATTGTCTTCTTATTAAAATATTATTAAATATTCTAAAATCTTATGAGCTTACAACTTGATGGATCCTTATACTTTAATGGGCCATGTATATATATTTATATATATATTTAAATATATATATATATTTAAGTAGCTAACATATAAGATTTACCTATTCTAGTCCCTACACATGATCAATTATACAAGTTTAACACCCAGTACACCCATGATCAACCGGCTATATTTTATTTGTATTCACTATCTGCCTGGTTAAAACTGAGAAAATATTTAGTCATTAGTATGTTTTGATGTTTTTCTCCCTTCCAAAAGTAAGGTTAGAATTTAACCATTATGTAATACAAAGTAAAAAACTTGAGAAAAAGAAACTTAATTCCCAATACAACAATGTTAAGGGGAAGTGACTGGACTACTGATGAACTCAGTAGTAGAGTGCTTGCTTAGCGAGTTTGAGGCTGTAGGTTCAAGCTATAGCCCTGCCCAAAAAAGGGGAGAGGGGCTGTGAAAGTAGGTTCTCTCTCTTCCACACTTCTGCCACGTGAAGACACAGTGTTTCTCCCTTCAGGAGGATGAGGCCTTCAAACTGCAATTTTGGAAGCAGAAAGGCTAGTTCTTGCCCTGTGGCACCTTGGTGGTGGACATCTCAGCCATCAGAACCTAGAGAGCATAAATTCTTACCTTAGCCTTAGGGATTCTGTTACAGAAACACAAAATGGACCAAGACAGTCTAAAAACCAAATATTGCTCAATGTGTAGTCCTGCCACTGTCAACCTTTATGCACCTACCATTGAGGGGCACATGGCCATGAAGATACAGGCACCACAAACACCACAGGCTGGTTGGAAAATACAATTCTTTGAGCAATTTAAATATAGCCAGAACTCAAGCAAAAACATATTTTCTTTAAATTTTTGTTATTTTGTTCACCATGTTTTACTCCCTAAACTTTGATTAAAATATTATATTGACATTTATTTTCATTACTCATTTTTTGGGTACCTCCTTAAATTTTGCTCTCAGGGTTGACAGTCCATCATGTCACCCTCATCTCAGCCCTTAGGTTGCACAGCTAGTAAATGGTGAGCCAGGACTTAAAGATAACGCTTTCCCTCCAAAGGTCCTGCTGTTTATGGCTGCTGTATACAGTTTCACAAAAGTGGTAGGACCTGCCTTTGCCTTTTCAGCATATAGTCTGTTTGAAAATATGAACAGATTCAACAAGAAAAAATATAAAAATCAGGACTAAAAGAAGAGAAATAAATGCATAATTAAATTATGTACATAGATATGGTAAAATAATTATAATGAGGGATGAATGGAGTCACAATGAGTCATGGCAAACTACTCCTTATATCAAACCCTGAAATAATTCACCGAGGCTTTTCTATTTTTTAGTAGGCTTGGAATTTTCAGTCTAGAAGAGGGATGTTGGTATTACCTGACTGAGTGATATTATCTCCTCTCTGGGCAGCCTGAGTTCCCCGGAGCCAGGAGCCAGCTCCACATCAGAGCCAGCTGTGTTGATCACAGTAGGTGACAGGTGCTGGGTGTTCAGAGCTGGTCCCATAAATACTGTTAATTGCATTGATTGCTAATCCTTCATCTTCAACTGCTTCCTATCTTCACATTTCCTCCCTGTTCTCTACCAAGCCGGTGCTGTCAAAGCAGACTGCTTGCAGAAACACTCTATATCCATTGCTCTAGAGGACCAGAACAATATTTCTCTAATATCATTATTGTTCACACTTTGTCTTTTGGCTGGTGCTTTGGTTTTTGATTATAAGAATTGAGGTCAGCTGCCATTAGGTGAGACATTAGTTTTGTTTTCTGAATAGAAATGCTCCCCATAAGTATGAGAAAATATTGTTTATAGTCTTATTTTGCTTTGCATTTAATTATAAAATGGTGCAAAAATTTTTAAAAAGCATAATAAAAAGATATTTTCAGATAAAAAATATGTAAGGATTTAAAATATAGATATGAGTCAGCTAGGTACTTTTATTATTAATATTAAACTGTTGAATTTCTTGTCTTCATGATTTAAAGGAGTTAAATTGTGTATCACTTTTTTATTCACTGATTTTAGGAAAAAATATTCCCTGAGAACCTTCTCCCATGTGCACTACCAACTTGTACTTGTGACTCCTAAAGTCTGGATTCAGTATATGTCTGCATTTTGCCAACCAATTCTTCTTTAATTAACTAGTTAAAAAATAACCTTTCTAAGAAGCTTTCTCAGGCACATCTAGTCAGAATCAAACTATTTTTCTCCTATACTATTATTGTTTTTTACACTTTCATTAAGAGTGTATGTTGTGATAAAAAATGTGTCCAATATATCCCTGCAGGCCCTAACCCTCAAAACAGATTCACCATCTTTATTGGATTGAATTAACATGTATACTGTGGGAAATCAAGATGATAGTTTCGAACGAAAATGAAATATCAGAGTGAGTTTGGAGGCTCCCAGAATAAGGCTAAAGAATCGTCGGGCTGACTTTATGCTTGTATTCCAGGATATAAAATAAGAAAATAACCACTTGTTCTTTGTCCAATAATGGCACCCCACCTAAACATACATGTATGATTTCTTAAGTGTCCCTCCACTATTCACATAGATCTTCAGTCTCCATTAAAGTGTTGACCTTTTGTATGTGCTTAGGTAAGTGAAGTATCTGGGGACCGGACAAAGATACATTGATACATTGTGTATTTGTACCCGATGCCTGTCTGCTTCAGGGTAGTCAGTCTTGAAATGTAGCTTCCCAAAACAAAGGATCTGTTCTATCCAACATAGTTTAAGCATTGGCTCATGTTCACACAGTTAATAGGCTTTCTTAATGATATAGAAAATCCCAAGAATAACTTTTCCCATTAGGGTCATAACTGAGTTAATTAGATTTTATAAAATTCCATTTACAGAAAGACATGATTTTTGTTTTCCAGTGACCCAGATCATTTTAGTTTATAAAACTGTTTCCAGGGTTCAACAAAGCACTTGGGGCAGGAGATCTTTGAAGCTCCCAGAGTTTCTAAATTTAGTGCAGCAGGTTTTTGGCCTCCTGAGCATCTCTTCATCACCCTTCACTCAAACCCCCATTATTTCATGTTTGTAAGAATCACTGGCTTACCATCATGATTATTATTGTTAGTTTAGCAAGACACTAAAGAAGATCTGAACAAATGGATTAGAGGGAATATTGAAGTCCTCTGCAGACATAAAATCGTGGTGACATGAAGACATTAGTTGCTTTCATATCAGATTGCTAAATCTCACAGCCATCAACAGTTGGGGCACAGATGTAAATCATACGACCAAATAGGTTTTGACATTTGAAAAGGGAAAGGCACAGTAGGAATTTAATCAGCACATTTGCCAACACAATGTTACTTTTGAAGAATTGTTTCTTTCAAAAAATTCCTCAAGTTGTCTACATTATGATGCAATCTTGAAAGTGACTGCATGGCTTGAGGTCCACTGTGTGACTTTATGTGCACTCTCTCCAGTCCTCATTTATTCTAAATGACCAGGCGGTATTCAAAAATATATTTTTATAACCTTCTTAGCTTTTTTTTCTTTAAAGGAAACCACAAGATAAAGGGTGCTTTATCAATTATCTAGTCTTTTATATCTAATGAAGTGCCAGTCATTAACCAATCAACATGATAAATTTAGTGACCATCAATGTAATATGAGGACAACAAATAGAATTGTGAAGAAAGAGAAATGATAGAAACCATTCCATTAAATTTATTATTTATTATTTATTAAGTTTTTTTTTTTTTTTTTGGTACTGGGAATCAAACTCAGGACCTTGGGCTTGCGAGGCAGATGCAGTTGCACTGAGCTAAATCCCCGGCCCCATAAATTATGTATTAAGTATTTATTGAGTGCCTATTTCTAGCCCTATACTAAATGCTAGGGATTTTGGAAGTCAGAGATGCAGCATTTAACCCTAGAAAAGCTCAGAGTCACAGAGAAGCAGCAGGCTGACTGAAGCCTTTCCATGTGCTTAGAGAAACAGATCACATGCTCATGAGATAGTTAAGAATGCTACAGTCAAGAAATGGCCAGCAAAAGTCTCTGCAGTTAAGCCCCACTAAACAAATCCCACTGATAGCAAATTGTGATAATTAAGATAGGAATTTTTGTCCTACTGGTGGAAATATTAATAATGTAGGTAAGGAATGAACAGAATATTTCCACTACTGCCTTGTTTAGTATAGCAAGTTTTCAGCCTTCACAGTATCATTGCCACTTTTAACTCTTTTCTAACAACTGCATTATGTCATGTTTATTAAGAGCAACTGACTTATACTGATAATAAACACAATTTCCAGGAGTACTTACATTTTGGAAGCCAAATCCTTTAAAGTGGCAAACATTTTGTGACAAATAAGGAAACATGATAGATTTTAGAGCAGTACGGAAAGTCATTTTAGAATATATTTGTATTTTCACATTACTAACTACCTAAAAGTATCTGGATAGTGAAAGTTATGAAAAGGCTGTACTTTAAGGTCTTCATATACATCTGTTAATTTTGATTTGGTAGGTGCTCAGAGAATCCTTTTTATATGTAAGTTCTAGTTTCCAAGACAGTCCAAAAAAATCTAAGTAACTTCTAAGGTGAATAATCAATTATATGAATCACAGTATTTTCCAAACTCTGTCAGCTGTTACGTTCACAGAAATCTATTAGTTTTGTAAGAACTTTTAAATCTTGTGTTTTTATTTTGATGACAATCTAAAAAATTAATGTAATCATGGTCAGGATCATCTAAACTAATGCAGTGTTATGTGATTCTTCAAATCTTCCTTATGGTGTCTTTGTAATGTGTTATTCTCTTGTCATCATTTGATTTAACAGTTTTAGAAGCTTACTATCCATAATAGTTAACAGCTAGTTTCCATTTGATTGGCTTACTTTAAAGTTAAAATGGCATAATTTTTTCATATTCATTATCTTAATGTTGATTTTATTTACCTGTTATAAGATAAAATTAATTTCCATTTAAAAGCTATATAAATCATTATAAATTTAGTTTTTAAAATTAAATTTAGATTTTAAAAACAGAATGACACAGCATGGCAGAATAATGTTGCAGACTAATCATAAAACAACAGTCAGACAAACTATGTAAACAATACATTCATATTAAAGGGCAGGGCAAGTCAAATCATGCAGCTGTATGAGTGAATTTTGCAATATTTAAGTAGAGAAAAACTGAACAAATTTAGACACCACACAGGACATGGTATGCAACTTAACTAACATGACTATGACTACTCTGTGAAAAATTTTAATTGATAATTTAAAAAATATTAGTGTTATATTTTACGATGTCCTAGTATAATGTTCTATCAAAATAATAGACCAATATTTTATTTTTGTTTTACACAGTGTTTTATAAATTAGAAAATTTCTTACAAAAAAGATAGATTTATGGCTTCCTAAAATTCTTTGAGTAAGAAATCATGACTACTGTGGTCCTGCCTCCCCTTGTGGTGTTCACAGAGCTGAGCAGTGACTACTTCATGCAAAGCCTGCTTCTCTCATGTATGCTTTATATTTATATTTTATACATATTAGATTTTGTGTTTCTTGACCTGAAGCAACCCTGTATTTTCCTCAGACTATTGTAATATAGGTTCTGGGAAAAAGGGGCTGTACATTTACATATATTTTTCATATTTGTGAGTAGGGGCTTCTGCTGGGTGTGGCTCCTCTCTGGACACCATAACGTTTTATTCTCTCTCTAATCATGGTTTAGTGGACAGTTTGAAGTAGAAATTAACCTTTAGGAGCTAATTTCTATAATTAATCCACTGCATTCATAGACTGGAGTCTTCCCTAGTTAGAAAAATCTTTGTGTCCTTTTCTTTCCCAAGCCTTCCACAGCCAAGAGCATAATGCCTGCCTCTTCCTGTTTCTCTATTTTTACCTGTTATTCATTTTACCTCATTAATATTTAAAGATCATTGCAGTTATTCATTGAAAAGGGCAACACTTAACCACCAACCATGCAAAGGTGAACTCAGACAAAATTTCTCAGGAGATATTTTGAAAGCATGGTATTTCCAAAGTCCAGTTTGTCTCTATTTCTATTGTATGTTTGTTTCTCCATTCATTCTGTGTAACTATAACAAAACATAAGAGGGAAAATACATGGATCTTTGAGAGGGATTTTTATTGAAGAGACAAAATAAATTTTCGTATGAAAAGTCATCTATCTTCAGGGTATGAGTTTGAAGTAAAGAGACAGAACCCCACTATTATCCTCATTATATAAATGGCAACACCAGGCTATGAGAAGCACAGAGTTGTTTATCACTGGAAAATTACCACTGATTCTCTTAGGGTTGTTTCACTGAAAAATTACCTTAACAAAATCCAACTCATACTTTTATGTGTCTCTTTAATTTAGCCCCAATTGGTGCATTAGTCTTTAGGTTACATTTTGTTAAGTTGATAGAATATAGAACTTTATAACCTACCTTCTAAATGTACAGTACTTTAAAAATGTTTTTAATAGACTTTATGTTTATGGAGCAGTTTTAAGTTTACAAGAAAAATGAGCAGAAAGTACAGAGTTCCTATGTACATATACCCCTGCATCTACCACATACAAATTCTCCCACAGTCAAGGATGTATGCCAGAGAGGTGCATGTGCTAAAATCAGTGGACTCAGGGTTACACACCATTATCTGCCAAAGCCCGCAGTTTACATTAGGGTTCATTCTTCACGTTGCACAACCTATGGATTTGGACAAATGTATATGCCAGGTATCCACCATTATAGTATCATACAGAGTAATTCCATTGCCCTTGAAACTCTCTATCCTTCATCTATTCAGTTTCCCTAATTCCTGTCAATCACTGAACTTTATACTGACTTCATATCTAATTACGTTCTTAGAGCTTATAAACACTTCATTAACAAAGGAATAATACAGAGAAATATATAGGAAAATATGAGGAAGTGTCATTGTGAATTATTTTAACTTTAAATTTATTGTGAGATAAACATCTATGTTATCTCCTCTTGGAAATTTGTATAAATATATATGTACTTTGGTGACTAAACCATAGTAACACCAAGGGACAATTTATGAATTAAAAAGAACTCATTCTAATAACCAAAAATCTTATTTTAATACCCGTATAAGCCTCCCTTCTATCTACATGTATATATATTTGAAACATATATAACTATATGTTACCTATAACTTGAAACATATTATACATGAAATATATATATACATATTTATAATATATATAATATATATATGTTTTCTCAAACTTTGCAATCCTGTTTACTGACAAACATTGCATATATTCTTATTCAAAATGTATTGCATGAGTCTTGAATGAATTACTAGTTGTTGAAATTTTTATAGGCTTTGCATTATTTCATCATATATGCTCAAAGTCATTTGTTTAGTTTTTCTCCCATTATTAAATCATTTTTTCCTTTCAGTGTGGGCTTTTGTTTTATTTTAAACTATTACATGCTATATAGCAAGAACCACCTTTATGCTAATAGTTATCTTCTGACTATTTAGCTACCTAAGATAATTTTTCAGAATATAATGGATAGATCAAGGTGTAGGAATATTCACATTGCTACCAGAAGTACATTATTTTAAAAAATAGCATATTTCCTAGTTTCAGGGTATAACTTTGACCTTTAGGTTTTTCTTTTATTCAATCTATCATTAATACCACCTGTTCACTTTATTGATAATTCTTTCCTCATGTTTTCCTTAATTGAAGCCAATTCTCTTCAGTAGGGCACATCTTCTCTGCAGCATTCTCAAATAGTGGTTATTATTTATTTATTTGTATTTATAATTCCTCAAGCTCAAGAGACTGGATCAGCCCCTTTCCTTGTACTCTACTGCTCCTCCCAAATTCATATTCTCTCTCTCTCTCTCTCTCTCTCTCTCTCTCTCTCTGGATTCAAAACAGGGATTCACACTGAGCTGTATCTCCAGTTTTTTTTCTTAGTTTTTAAAAATTTTGAGGCAGGGTCTCACTTAATTGCTAAACTTCTCTGGGTGAGGTCAAACTTGAGATCCCCTTGTCTCAGCCTCCCAGAATGCTGGGATTACAGGCATTGTCCCCAGTATCTACAGAGGGTTTGTTTCAGAACCCTCCACCTGACATAAAAAAATCCGAGGATTCTCAAATCCCTTATATAAAATGGTGTATATTTTCACATAATCTCTGTACATTTTCCCATATACACGAAATCATTTCTTGATTACTTATAATGCCTAATTAATGTAAATGCTATGTAAATACTTGTTATACTGTATTGTTTAAAGAATGATGACAAAACTGTCAGTACATGGTATAGACACATTTTTTCTAAATACTTTTGACTAGTGATTCTTTAATTTGCACATGCAGAACCCATGGATATATATCACTCCAACCTCATAATTTAGAAAAAGAGAAACCTATCCCTTGTTAAAGTCATTTATCTTTAACAGTATTTTTAAGTGAAGTAAATTGTATGTAACCATCATAATTTCTTGACATATTTTATACCACCATTACTACTATTTAATGGTACTACTACTTTTACTACTAGTTATACATACCATTACTACTATTTAATTTTATTTTTGTAGTTATTTAATTGTCTCATTTAAATTTATGTTATGCAGATAATGGACTAGGTGCTAATACCTGTGAAGTCCATGAAATGCTCTCAGCATATTTTAAAGCACATTATCCAAATGCATAAATATAAAATTTTTGAAGTTTGTCTAGATTCTGAGAAGTTGACAGTACAAGTGACACAGTTATAAAAACAAAATCCAAACTAAGACAACATAGACAAAATCTGCAAGACCACTAAATAACAACATATTCCCATTAATTGGTAGGGACAAACTTCTGGACAACTTTGGTATTGACAACTGTGTGGAAAGAAACAGGAAAGTTAACCGTGCTTCTGATGGCCCAAGAACTACAGAACCTTCCCTCTGAATAATAGGCAATCACTGGAAAGTGAAGCAGACTAATTTGAGACCAGAAGAAGAGGAGGAGAGAATTTGTAGGTCCAAACTTACCAGTGTTTAAAAATGGAAAAGGAATAGTGTACTCAGTGCTGGAGTGGATGGGGCTTTGCAGGTTGTATCCTATACTGAGAAGAAACCCTTAAGAGTAAAATCCAAATTAAATGGAACAGATCCAACAGCAGAAATCAAAGAGGCAATTTTGATAAAAGTGGAGCATAGAAGAACAGAATTTGTACTCAGTAAGTCCAATGGCATAGTTTTTGTCTTGAAAATAACAGAATAGGGGGCCCTACCTGCATAAAAGACTTCAGGAAAGTTAGCTTGGCTGATTCTTCCATGATGATAATTTTTTTAAAAGCACTTAAACAAGAGCAATAATAAAGGAATGAATGGAATCACTCATAAAAAGCTACTCTAAGAAAAATGAGGTTAGATAACAAAATAACATTCCTACAATAAGAGCACACTAGCAAGACATGAGTACAAAATAAAGAAAACTATAGCCTATTTATTTAAAATGAACTAAGAGAAATTAAAAATTTATATAAGCTGTGCAAAACCTTGGGAAGACTGATACATGAGCCCATTGGAGGAATAAAAGGCTTACAAAAGACAGGTACCAGAATTTAGGAAAGAGTTGGAAATAATTAATTTTTATAAATCATTCCAGAAATGAAAAAACTAGAAAACAAATAAATGGAAATACTATGCATTACAGGAAAATTTAAAAATAGAAATTAAAATGTAGATTAAGATAGATATTTAAATTAATAAATTAGCAATTAATAAATTTTAAGTAAAAAAAGATGAAAGGGCTTCAAAGTAAATGGTATGGAAAGAAGACAAAAATATAATACAAAGCACTGAAGGCAAAACCAAAGCATGGAAGAGAACAAATACTAAGAACAATAATTCAATAACAATTTCTTAAAATAAAAATGAAAACATGTATTAAAACATTATACTTAAAAATTAAGAAAACAGATGCAGAAGGGACACTAAGGATATTCTTATTGAAAGTATTGAATTAAGTCAATTATGCAGAAATTCAGATTGTTGTTAGCTTTATGATAGCAATTCTATGTCAGAAAATAGTGGAGTAGGATATTTAATCCACTCAAGGAAAGAAAATGTGAGCCAAAGTTGGCACAATTATCTTTCTAACTTGAAGAGTACAGAAGAATGTAAGGATCATACAGAAATTCAGGTAAATATTGTTTCCATAGACAGTTTCTCAGGATCCTCCAGTAGAATACAATTCAGACTGGAAGGCACTTACATAAAGATTAGTGTAATGTCTATGGTGTTATATGGACTTGTAATTACTATTTATTTACAATAAAGATAAAATGTAAGTATCAAAAATAAAAAGGGTAGGAGGGAGAGACTTCTGGGGAAGATGAGACAAGGAAAAAAGACAAGAAAAAAACTGGGCAAATATACTAAAAACAACCACTTCATAGCCCTGAAAGTTGTTGAATTTAATTGGTTATTATTTTGTGCCAATATTTGGTTTCTTTTGTGTCATTAACTATTCTGTTGTTCATGTTTTCCTCTGAGTGGCACTGGGGATTGTGCACCCAGAAGACTGGGCACTAAGAGAACTCACAAATGAAAGTGGGAGAGATATCTATCCCAACTAAAGCAAAAATCTCATTTTAGAAACACGAAAAGTATGAAAAACAAGGCAACATGACTTCTCCAATTTTACAGAATTCATCAGCAATTGAATGTAAAAATATCGAAGTCAATAAAATGTCAAATAATTCAAGTGGCTGATCTATATAATGAGCAATGACTTTAAAAAGGATACAAAAAACTGATGAATTAATTAAGAAAAATAATGCAGAATATGAAGGAGCAATTCAACAAAGAGATAGAGATTCTGAAGGAGAACCAAACAGAAATTCTCTAGATAAAGAGCACATATAAGTAAAATCAAACACTTGGTGGAAAGCCTCATCACTAAACATGATCAAACAGAGGACAGAATCACAGGGGTTGAAGATAAGGTGGAAAAATTATTTCATACAGACCCTGAGAGGAAAAAGCCCAGAAATTATGAACAAAACCCCAAGAATTCTGGAACACCAAACTTATAAATTCTTGGTGTAAAAGAATACACTAAGGTTCAAACTAATGGCATGAAAATACTATTTAATGAATAATGACAGGAAACTTCCCAAATCTTGGGAAAGATACAGAAATCTGGATACAAGAATTATGCAGAACCCCAAAAGGGGACAATCAAAAATCATGTCCCCATGTCACATTGTGGTTAAAATAGCAAAACTACAGAACAAGGAAAGGATGTTGGAAGCAGCAAGTGAGGAACATTAAGTCACTTAAGACCAAACGCATCAGAATAATTTCAGATTTATTTGCAGAATCACTAAAGGCCAGGAGGCCATGGAATGATATATTTCAAGACCCAGAAGAAAATACCTGCCAACCCAGAACATTACTGTATGTCTAGAAAAGATATCATGCAAAAGAAAAATAAAGAGCTTCCAAGACAACCATAGACTAAAGAGATTCATGACCACTATGGCAGAAATGCTGAAGATTATTAAAGGAATTCTACAAACAGAAGAGGAAGAGTAGACAAGCTACTGAGAAGTAGGAAAGAATAAAATGCTAGAAAAAAGTGATGAGAATTAGTACATGGCTTTTAATAATGACTCTGAATATAAATGATCTTAATTTTATTAAAAGACATAAATGATAAAATTGGATTAAATGCAAGTCCCAAATCTTTATAGCTTTCAGGTCACACATCTCATTAGCAAAGGCATATGCAGACTGAAAGTGAAAGAATGAAAAGATATTCAATTAAAGTAGAATGCAAAAGCAAGCAGGAGTAGCTATATTCATATGACAAAGCAGACTTCAAGATAAAACTAGTCAGATGAGGCAACAAAGGCCACTATATATTGGTAAAGGGAACAATTCACCAAGAAGATAGCACTTACAAATATATATGCACTAAACATTGCTAAGCTCAATATTATCAAACGAGCCATACTTCAAGTTCAACCCCCAGTACCAGAAAAAACAAAATAGTCATACTGAACATAAAGGGACGCATAGGTCTCAATATAATAATAGTGCATGACTTCAATACTACACTTGCATCAATAGATAGGTCATTTAGACAAAAAATAGAGGAAACTCAGAGCTAAACTATACTATAGATCAACAGATGTTTATAGAATATTCCAACCCAAAACTACAGACTATCCATTTTCCTTTGTAGCTCATAGAATATTTTCCAAAATAGATCACATTTTGGACCATGAAGCAACTATTAACAAATACAAAAAAATTAAATATTCTTTTGCATTTTATTGAACAAAAAGAATAAAAGTAGAAATTAACAGCAAGGAAAACCACAGAAACTATAAAAACATATAGTGATTGAATAATTTACTTTTAAAAGGCATTATGGATTATATATAATGCCCCCCCCAAAAGGCTCATGCATTCATGGGTGGGGCTGTTTGGAGCTGACTAGATCTAGGGCATGTGATACTGGGATTAAAGATGTGTGGTATTAAATTAGTCTACTGATTGGTTTAGCATAGTTCTGGGTGTAGATAATAGGAAGGCCCACCCTGGGTGTAGGTGGAATCAATCAATAGGCTTATAGCCTACATGGAATATGAAAGGTGAGAGGGAAGGCAGGGTTGCTGCTGCTGTTCACTGCCTTCCACCTGCCACACTATGAATTGTTTTTCCTCTCTGATGCTCCTCTTCTATACCACCTTGGCTTGGAGCCAGTCAATTATGAACTGAAAGCTCTACAAACCATGAGCTGAAATAAACATTTTCTTCTTTAACTTGTGGGTGTTGAGTATTTTGTCTCAGCAACAAGAAAAGTAACTAGGACAGAAGATCAATGGGTCATTGAAGAAAGAGGAAGGAATTTTTTAAAAATCTAGAACTAAATGAAAATTGAAATAGAATTTATCAGAATCTCTATTATAAAGCAAAGGCAGTTCTAGAAGGAAAGTTTATAGCTATGAGTGACTGTATAAAAATATCAGCACTATCTCAAATAAACAACCTAATGCTCCATCTGAAGTTTCTGGAAAAACAAGAATAAACCAAAATCAAACCCAACAGAAGGAAAGAAATAATAAAGATCAGTTAAGATTGAGATAAAGACAAAAAGAATAATACACAGGATGAATACAGCAGAGTTGGGATAGGAAACAAGGAGATAGACTTTGTGGAGGTGGGAATGGATAATGAGAGATGGGAAGGAGGGAAGGGAAGGGAAAGCAAAAAGGATCAAGATGCAATATGTACCAACAATAATATATACCAATGCCCACAATGAATATATTATGTATTACAAACATATACCAACAAAACATTTAAAAAGAAACTAATATTTGGTTCTTTGAACAGATAAAAAAGATTGATAAAACTTTAGCCAAACTAGCCAAAAGAAAAGGAGAGAAGATTCAAATGAACACAATTAAAGATGAAAAAGGGATGTTACAACAGGTACCATTGAAATCCAGACAATTATTAGGAACTATTTTAAAAGCCTATATTCTAAAATATTGGACACTCTAAAAGAAGTGGATAAATTTCTAGACACATAGGATCTACTAAAATGAAGAAGAGAATATAAAACCCAAACATCCATAATAAGCAACAATATTAAAGCAATAATAAAAAGTTTTCCAACAAAGAAAAGCTCAGGATCGGATGAGTTCTCTGCTAAATTGTACCAGACCCTTAGAGAGACACTACCAGAAGTGCTTCTCAAAATATTCAGTGAAATAGAAAGTGAAGACATATTTTCACTCATTATATGAGGCCAATACAACCCTGATATCAAAACTGCACAAGGAAATATAAAAAAGGGAACTATATACCAGTATCCTTGATGAACATACATGCAAAAGTTCCTAATAAAATACTTGCAAACTAAATGCGACAACACACTAAAAAGATCACACACCACAACTAAGTTGACTTCATTGCATGGATGTCAAGTTGGTTCACGTATGTGAATCAATAAATGTGATGCATAATATAAACAGAATCAAGGATAAAAAGCACACAATTATCTCAATTGGCAAAAATAAAGCCTTTGACAAAATTGAACATCCCTTTATGATGAAAGATCTGCAGAAACTAGGTATTGAAGGATCATTTCTCATTTCCTTTTTTTAATTAAGTTTATTGGTATATTTTAGGTATACAATACAGTTACATTCATCATTAGGATCTTGTACCTTTACATGATGTATTTTGGTTCTTATTTTTTCACCATTCCCCTGTCCTCCCTTGCCCATCAAATGAAGACTGGATAAAGAAGATACGTTTTTTAAATATATAAAATGGAGTACTACTCAGCCATAAAGAATGGGAAAGTAGAGACATTTATAGCTAAATAGATGCACATTGAGGCCATACTCTTAAGTGAAATAAATAAGACACGCGTGTAAATACTGAATAGTTTCTGTGGTGTGAAGAATCATTTCTCAATAGAGCAAAGGCCATATATGACAAACCCACAGATAATATCCTTCTAGGTGGAGAAAAACTGAAAGGCAAATATATCTGCTCTCCCCATTTCTGTACAAGATAGTTCTTGAAATTTTAAGTAGAGCAATGAGTAAATGAAAGCAATAAAAAGGACACAAATAGGAAAGAAAGAGAGATTATCCTTTGCCATTCTTGACATTATCCTATATTTAGATAACCCTAAGGATTCCATCAAAAGACTTTTGGAGCTAATAAAGAAATTCAGCAAAGTAGCTAAATTATGATATCAACATTAAAAAAGTCAATATCATTTAAATACACCAATAATGGAGTAGTTGAGAAAGAAATTAGGAAACCAATTCTATTCAGAATAGCTTCAAAGAAATACCGAGGGATCAATCTAAGTAAAGAGATGAATGACCTCTAAAATAAAAATTTCAGAACTCTGAAAACAAGAAATTGAAGGCACTAGAAGATGGAGCAACATCCCATATTCATGCAATGGCAGAATTAGCATTGTTAAAATGGCCATATTATCAAAAACATATTACCAAATTAATTCAATGCAATCACCACTAAAACACCAATGAAGTTTTTCATAAAACTAGAAAAAACAATCCTAAAATTCATACTGAAACACAAAATACCCAGAATAGACAAAGCAATGCCAAGCAACAAGAGCAAAGCTGAAGGCATCACAATACCCAATTTCAAGTATTAATACAAAGCCATAGTAATAAAAACAGTATTGTACTGGCACAATAATAGACATGTAGACCAATGGAACAGAATAGAAGACACAAAAATAAACCTGTGCAACTACAACCATCTGATTCTGGAGCAAAGAGCCAACTATAGATGTTGGAGAAAAGACATCTTCTTTAACAAATGGTGGTAGGAAAACTGGATATCCATTTATAGACAACTGAAACTAAATACCTATCTCTTGCCCTGTAGAAAAATCACTTCAAAATAGGTCAAAAACTTAGATATCTGACCTAAAACTTTGACACTACTAAAAGAAGACATTAGGGAAACAATTGCAGCCCGAGGTACAGGTAAAGACTTCTTGAATAGTACTCTGATAACACAGAAAATAGTACTAAGAATCAATAAATATGACTACTGTTGGGAGCAATGCTATGTAATTTTAGGGAAAAATCATTTGGTTAGCCTAGTTCTCCTACATAGCCCAGCTACGGAATTCTGAGGCATAATTCCATTCTGGCCTCCGGTCACAACTGAGACCTCCATGATCCGGTGATGCTGTGATTCTCCAGGACAAGAAACTTCCTGGGAGCTGAAAACATCCTGGGAGGAACAAACATCTACTCAGTTCCTCATTGTTCTTGGCCTGTTACATCTTGTTTACACAGGATGTACTGAACGCTCTGTAAGTCATTTGTTACATTTGTTTCTCCCGATGTTCTGAATACTGAATAAAAAGTGCAGTAAGCTGGGGGCTTTCGTCTTTGCCGCCCAGAGCAGCACTGATCAAACCCAAAGCTCAGCTTCTTCTCAGTCTCATTTTTCTACCTTTCCTGTAATTCTCCTTGTGCTGTGGCTTGCAGGAGACTAGGACTTACTGCAGAGGTTCTAGTAATGTCCCCTTTCCCTGTTCCCTACAGACTACATCAAATTAAAAAGATCTGTGCAGCAAAAGAAACAATAATAGAGTGCAAAGACAGCCTACACAATGGGAATCTAGCTACTCTTCCAACAGAGGGTTAATATATAAAATATATAAAGAACTCAAAACTTAACAAAAAATCAAATAGACCAATCAATAAATGGTCAAAGGAATTGAACAGACACTTCTCAAAAGAATACAAATGGTTTGCAAGTACATGAAACAACGTTCAATATTCTTACCCATTAGAGGAATGCAAATGAAAACTGCATTGAGAAACTTACCTCAGTCAGGATGGCTAACATCAAGAACACACACAGTAAAACAAAACAAAATAACAACAACAACAGTAAAAAAAAGTAAATATAAATATATATAATATATATATGTAAATGCTGGTGAGGGTGCAAGTTAAAAGAACCCTTCTACTACTTAGTACAGCCACTATAGAAATTGATATAGAGTTTCCTCAAATAACTAAAAATAGAGCTACCATGTGATCCAGCTGTACACTCCTTGGCATATATCCAAAGGAATCAAAGTCAGCATTTCATAGAGATACCTGAAAACCTATGTATATTACAGCACAATATGCAATAGGCAAGATATGGACCTAGCTAGCCTAAGTGGTCATCAACAGATGAATAGATAAAGAAACTGAAATATCATTTGCAAGAAAATGGATGGATCTGGAGATTACCATGTTGAGCAAAATAAACCATATTCAGAAAGACAAATATAGCATGTTCTTCCTAATTTGTGGAATACAAAAAAGATGACAAGAAAATAGAAAGAAGACTATTACTAGGCAGGAATAAGGGAAGAAGGGGAGGAGGTACAAGGATGCGCAATAAGGGGCATAATAAAATCAAAATACACATTAACTCATGTCTTTTAAAATCATGAAATTAGTGAGTGGAGAGGTGGGGTTTGGGGGTTGTTTGTAAATGATTAATGTGTTATGTCTATGTACAAGTCTACCAAAATGAAACCCATTTATCTGTATAAGCAATATGCACTAGTAAAAATCTGGGGAAAAATTAGAAAAATACAAAAAGGAACCATGTAAGTGTTAAAAATGATAAGAGAAAATTTCTATGTTATCTGGAAAAGTGAAAAATGTCTAAACTATGATTTAAAATCAGGATCAAAGCGTGAGGCCCTGGCTTTGGTCCTCAGCACCAAAACATTAAAAACATAATAAAATCAGGATCAATAAGTGAAAAGAGTGATTGTGTTTTATAAGAGCAAGAATTATTCTGCACTGCACTGTGAAGGAAAATATTTGCAACTTATATCACAAAGATTAGTAGCATTTATATATGGGACATTCTCAGCATAATAAGGATAATGATTATGATGAGCTCATTAATGTTTAAATTTATATGAATTCAGATACTTAACATCAAATACTTAAGGGCATCTTCTAAAAATGCTAGTGAGTCAAATCATTTTAAAAAGTGATAAATAAGAGAAAGAATTAAGTGTCTATTCTGCTTTTCTTGTCTCCACTTTTTTATCTGTGCAGTATCGGAGGTCAAACCCGGGGTTTCATGCATGCCTATTCTGCTTTTCTTGTACAAACTGTACATCTAGTGAGCAATAAGGGTGATGAGAGGAAGTTTATCTTTATAGATACATCACCTAATAAGTTAACAGTGATAAAATTAAGATATTAGATACCCTATTTGGCAAATCATAATAATTTAATAGATCTAGGCAATAATCCTCAGTGACTGTTAATATCATGTGACCAGACATTATGTGCCTTTGATGTATTCTTTCCAAAATACAAAGCATTAAAACAAAAACCTCAATGTGATCAAATAGTAATACTCTTTGTAAAGTGAAAGAACATGGCAATACTATAAGAATGTAAGAACAAAATCACAGCTATGGATAGAACCACAAGAAAAGTCATCATATTTATTCAACAAAGACATTGTAAAGAAAAACAAATATGACAGCCTTTATTTAGATTAACAGGGATTTATCAAATAGTCACAATCTATCAAATTTATTTGGATCATATTTTAAACAAAGTAAAAAAGAAAGGATGATGAGATATTTGATGATATTAAGTTTTTAGTTCTGGGGAAGTATCATGGCTTTTTTTTTTCAGCATCCTCATATTTTAAAGATTGGTAGCAAAATGAAATATCCTTATTATCTTCAGTGGGAAGAGGGCAACTGATAAGGAATTAAATGAAATGAGTCTGTGTATGAGTTGATAATTGTGTCAGTACATAGACGCACACTAAAATCTTGCACTCTGAAGCATGACAGGGATCCAGTACCACACAAATTAAAGAAATGTAGATTAGAATAATCCAAAGTTTACCTCTGAGAGCTAAGTTTCTTAGAATGATTCAGAAGCTTCTACTTTAGGAAGAAACCCTGTCAAGTGAAAATGAAAAAGAATCAAATGCCAAACTGTTTATTATATTTCAATTCTCATACACAGCTTTGGCTCACTGAGACACACAGGGACAAAATACTGTGAAAAGAGAACAGAATCCTTTCTCAGCTAAACCCTCAGGGAATGTGAAAACAGGATTTTGACACACACTGTTTTGTGAACAGACAAGGAAGAATGATTCAGATGACAAGAGAAAGAAACAAGAAGAGGTAATTAACCCAACGACTTCTGTTGCTTCAACATTTTCATATTTAGATTCTTATACATCACTTCAATTTAGATTAGTTTATGTACTTCAAAAATATTTGCACTTCATGTGTGTTTTGCTTACCCAATTAGCTTGTAAGCATGGATATCTCAAAGGAGGGGAGTGGTAGAAGTAAGAGAGGAAATGAGAGAAGTTCAAAAGCATAAAGAGGAGTGAGATTCTGTGCCATTGTGAGGGGACTTGGCAGGGCTCCTGGATGGCTGCTTCTTCCTGAGTTAAGGGCCTACTCCTTAGCTCCATAGTAAGCTTTTTTTGGTCACCTTAGGGTGAAAATTTTATTTTCCTCTTTGTCTTAGTCACTTTCCTCATTGCTGAACAACTTAAAGGCACAGAGGTTTATTTTAACTCACAGTGTGTAGAAGTTTCAACCCACAGTTGTCTGGCTCCAAGGGAGGACAGCATAGCAGAGGGGCATAGTGGAGGCAAAGGTCCTCACATCATGGTATCCAGAAAGCAGAGAGAGAGGGAGGACTCAGGAAGGAGTTACACCCTTCCAGGTCACAGCCCTAGAGACCACTTCTTCCAGCCAGGGTCCACCTCTCATTAGTAAGCTGACTGTAACGCACACCGAAATCCATGGACCTTCTGCAAACTCTCACCTCTGAGCACATGAGGCTTGGGGAGACATCCAGATATAAATCATAACACTCTTCCAGTTTGCTCTTTAAATTTTGATTCCTTTGTACCCAAGTACCCAATACCAGAACATTTTCTCTAACGCTGAGCCCATTGCTTTTCATCTGATACATCAGATAAGCAGAAGAGTTACAATAAGAAGATCCAAAATTTTCCAACTATAGAGGATATAGATACAGCTCTAACTCTTTAGGCATTTATAGTGTTTAATACTTATGAGCTTAACTCCTCTGTGTTGCCTTTTATTTTAAGAATGTGCTTTCCTTAAAGGCAACACCTCTGCCATTTCTAACTATCATCTCTTTCCCATTGCTGTCTTCATTCATGCCATCACACATCCTATTTTCTACAGCATACTTCCACCCATGTGGCACTTTCTCAATGGAGTTAAGATCATGTCCTCAGACATACCATAGCTTACTGGCATAGGCAGCAGGTACAAAATCAGGGTGTGCGAAGTCAGGGTCAAAGTGTACCTACACTATTGTGTGGCAGATATCCCTATTGGATTCCAAGTTAGGCCAGCATAAAAACAGAGGGAGGTGGGCTCATTTTTAATAAGAACTGAGGAACAGATTTCACTCAGTATTGATATTATTACATGTAATAAAATCTACAATTCACCAGGCTCTTACTTTTGGCAGGGACAGATGATCTCATTGATATGGTACCCATGAAAGAGGAACAATAATTGTACACATTTGTTATGCTAAGCAAACAAAAGCTTGAGATGTATAATAGCTTGGCATTGATGATGTATACAGTAAGTGACAGAGTCAATGTTTAAATCCAGCTTTCCTAACTTCAAAGTATGGGTAACTAAATGTTGCTCTACATAGGTCTTCTATTTCTCTTTATTTCAACCCTATCCCATCTACCCTATCCTCAACTGAGTTTAAAGTGGTTTTTTTGGGGGGGGGGTAATTTTCCAGAAAACAGAAATAGTGCATTGTAAGGCAATAGTTATGGCATCTTGACCTAAAGATGGAGTCTTCTAATATAGTTTTGGAGCACCTAAGGGGTAAGAGATGGAGAGGAGGTATTAAATTTGGACCTAGATAGTTGCTGGTCCTAGATAGTTCCATGCCTCCTTTAGCATGGACTTCATGAGCTACTTCTTGTTGGTTTTTTTTTTCATGTTGTACTAGGTCACTTTGTCCCTGAGTGTAAAATTTCCCATTTTCAGTGCATTTTCCATTTGTTGACTTTCATTTTCATTCTTTCCATTAGTAGAAATGAAATCATTTACTTTAGGACCAGGTAATTTAGGCCAAATATTATCACTGTTCTCCAAAAAGGCTCAAATAATTTACATGAAAGGCCCCCAAATTAAATCATGCCTACATTGAAAAAAGTTGGAACTTAAATCTAGGAGTTTTGCCTCCTATTGCAGGCCCCAAAGCATGCATGGTATGAATGCTACATGTCCAGTAACTTCCTTGCCTTCTTCACCTGCCCTATGCTAAATATTCAGTTGGTTTCACAAACTCACTTACAAACCAGTCCACTTCCTTTGTCCTCTAGCCCAGTGACTGACATCATCATGCAGATGGACAGGCCAGAAACCTATATTCCACCTTCAGTTTTTCTCTCCTTCACTCTCATATTACTATTGTCCTATTCCCACTTATGACAAAGTCATATCTATATTTTATGCCCAATATATAAAATGTGTAATTATTTTTCTATGGTGCTCTGTAACTTTCTTTCTATGGTTCTCTTTCTTTCTTTTTTTTTTTAAACTAAATTCTTTTATTGGTACATTGTAGGTATACAACACAATTACATTTCTCACTGGGAATTGTACTTTTACATGATGCATCTTGGTTCTTATTTTTTCCCCTTTCCTAGCCCTCCCTTCATGCCCTCCACCCTTCCCTATT
>NW_004624731.1:37057034-37069139 GCF_000247695.1 Heterocephalus glaber
AAGGAACTGTCTGATTTCTTCTTTAATTTCCTCTGTGACCCATTGGTTATTCAGAAGTGTGTTGTTCAATCTATGGTTCTCTTTCAATACCACTTTCTCCTCTGAACTGCTGGGATGATCTTCATTTTCTCTTTTTCTCTACTTTTTACCATTCTCGCACTGAAGCCATTATCATATTTTTATAAGAAATAAAGTCATGCTATATATGTCATGCCTCCCTTTTGTTGGAAACACTTCAATGTCTTTTCATAGTTCTTAGATCAATATCAAATCTTGAACATGATAGACAATGTCCTTACTTTATCTCCAGCCTCACCCATCAATTTCTGCACTATAATCCCACTGGTGTTTTCTCATTTCCTTCAACCCTACCAAGCTCTTCTTGCAGCTGTTTCCTTTCACTGGATCACTCACAAAATGTGGCTTTTCCTAAATTATCTACTCATTTTTCAGACATCAAACATTCATGTGTTTCTTCCTCAAGGACAATTTTCTTGAGTACTATTAAATGTTCTTTCACATTGTTAGTTTTTCTATTAGAACTTGGAATTTTACACATATTTGATTAATTTCTATGTCCTGAGCAAGACGCTATTTCCCTCTCCTCAACATTTGCACCATGTTGAGCACACAGTTGGTGCAGAACACATATTTGTTGGATGAATGAGAGCAGAAGCTAGGAGTTCCCCCTCCCTCCACCACGGATCCTTACCAAGTGCCTGAATGAGAAGGTTGTAGATTTTAGAATGAATGCCATCTGGGTACAGAGTAAAGTTACACTTTTACTTTCCAGCGAGTGATGAAAACATATTCCTGAAGTGTAGAGTCCACTTTGTCACATTCCAAGGAGTTTGTAGGAAAGTCAAGGACTCACAGGGACTCTCATTGGCACAGTGAAAGCCATGTTTGGGATGACAAATGGCAATTAGGTCCTATTTGTTAGTGGCCTTGGACTATTGCATCTGCACCAAAAGCCTTTCTTCTGTGGTTGGCATGTCAGGTGGACATCGGAGCCAGGTAGAAGAAAATGTTTTCTCTTTCATTGGATATTTCTTTCCACATTCCTAAAAAGGGAACATGTAAGCCATTAGTTTGTATAATTTACTCTTAACCCTGGTCATTACAGTGAGACAGAGAATGACTGAGGAAGTTTCTTCCTGCCTTACTTAGATGTAGAAAGCAGCTTCTGTGTGATGCAAAGAGAAAAGCACAAAGCTCAGTACAAATGAGAAGGCATTTACTTAGGAAAAGAACAAGAAATGATTGATATCTGAACATTTCCCTCTTTGTCTGTGGTCATTCCAAAAAAAGAATTGAAGGTTTTTGACTACCTATAAATAAAATTAAACCTTTAAAAACTGAAGAGCATGAGGAAAATTAGTAAGACAACTATTCTCATATTTAATATAATTGTTTTTTTCAATAGCTCCATATAACACACAAGTGATATGATTAATGTATGAATAGCATTTTTTTCAAAATATGTTTTTTGTTTTGTTCTGTTTTGTTTTGGTACTGGGGATCGAACTCAGGACCTTATGCTTGTGAAGCAGGGGGCAGAACCACTGAGCTAAATCCCTGCCCTCAAAATTTGTTTTTTATAGACACTCTTGCACACATTCTCTGTTTAATCCCCACATAGCTCCTTGATAAACAGTGATGTTGTTAAGCATCTTCATCGAAGAGGAAACTGAGGCACAGAGAGATGAAGTGTTTGCTTACTTCCAATTCCAGTGAAAGAACATAGATTTGGTTGCCCGTGGTCTGTGTTCTTTCTATAACCTTCATAATCTCCAAGGTGCCTGCAAAATTTGGTCTATTTGAATAGGGTAAGAAGACAGATATTCCCTAGAGGAGGATGGAAGGGACCTTCACCTTCCATGGAATGTGGTCTCAGAGAGGAGGAGGATGGTGGATGCCCCGGAAGAGCTTCCACACAGCACCATCTCTAGCCAACACTGAACTGCTGGACATTCAAGATTCTTTCTCCCATGAGCAACCTGACCAAATGGTACAGGGCACCTGAAATATCTTAAGCATTGATCCTTTGGTATATGTTTGGTAATACTGGCCCTCAAGTTTAGAATTATTTTGGAATACTGTTACAGAAATGATATTATAATATGATATAATGTGACAAATGATATTATAATAACTATAATGTGACAAATCCCACAGAAATTCACAAAGGAAAAAGATAAAAAGATGACAAGCAATTGAAAAGAAGCAAGGCCTTCAAAGGCACTTGGCAAATGGGAATTGTTACACTTTTGTGGATGCAAAGAGTTTTGGTAGGCAGTAGTTAGTACAGTTGAGTGTAACTTTTTATGAGCTATTCTTTAATAATACACCTCTGATCCTACCTATAGCATTATATTCCAAAGTCTCTTTTGGGTTAGAAATTCTTAAAATCTTCATAGCTATACCTGAAAAGCACAGTTAATCTCTAAGACACTAAGGCTCACTATATAATGCAGAACTAATCTTTTTTTCTTTCCATTTTTAAATGGGTTCATTAGGTTCTGATTCTCATTGTTGTAGGGACACCTCTTTGTCTCCCAGGGCCATATCTACCTATAGCTGAATAAAATTCAACATATGTCCAACCCCTAAAGACTTCAGAATTTGGAGGAGAAATACTTGTTATATCCAAAAGAAAAAGCATGCTTGAGAGAGGGAGAAAAAGCTGAGCAAGAAACTATGAATATAGATGATGGCTTTGCAATTCTTTTAGTGTTTTGGAGTTGTTTTGACTACCAGTTGGAGAGCATTTCATTTTATTTCTAAGAAGCACAGTTTCTTAAGTAGTCTGAACATCCATGTCAGATGAAAACAGGTGAAAATATCTCAGAGAAGTGGCACAAACCATACGTTCCTTTCTTGTTTTTAATATTCATTAGTAATCCTTTCTAGACTCTAACATCTCTCTGATAGCTGCCATTTAAATACATAACTGAGAACTTCCATAACTATTTCCCCTTTAGTAATCAAATTCAGCAGCAATCAGGAGGAATGTTAAATGAACAGTAGCACAGAAAGCGAGTGATCTGACAATAAAGGACAACTGGAAGTCTTAGCCCTGACAAACTGAATCTGGATGATGGAGTAGACAGCACAATACATCCATTTCTTTTCCATTGTCACCTGAAGGGCTTCCACTAGCATTTCTGCAATGGTCACAAAAGTCATTAGATGTGTGTAATCAAGCAAGCTCCAGCCACCCTATTTTTCTTTTTCTTTTTGGTACCGGGGATCGAACTCAGGTCCTTGCGCTTGTGAGGCAGGCAGTGGAACCACTGAGTTAAATCTTCGGCCCCAGCCACCCTATTTTTGCTCAAAATCCTAAATCTACTACAGGCCTGGGTCTGCTATTGCTTGGCAAATCTCCAGGAAATGCAACATAGGCAGGAAGGTAGTGTGGTTCAGGGCTAAGTGCAACCTTCAACAGAATAATGTAATTGTTCTCTGAAATCTTGTGCATCACCTGCCTTAGAAGACTTTTCTGAATCCAAAGATCCTCTCCTTCATTATCTCTTTGTCAGTCAAACAGGTGGTTTCTAAAATCCAAAGAAAGGAAAGCATGCAGAGAAGTTACCAATGTACTTTTCACATATTTCTCCAAAAGCACAAAGTTATTTAAGAAATGTGAACTTAGTGTCTTCATAGTAATTTTCTGTTCAGTCTTAAGATATATTTTATTTCCAGAATTTCTCCAATATGAAAGAACAATGTAGAAACACATTCAATTTTGATAAAATCTGAAAAATAACAGGGAGTAATAATTCAGCTGAGTTTTATTGTCTCTCCTCTTGCAGCAAAGTTTGTATTTTCTGGGACAGATGAAATGAGAACTCCTTGTCACCCATGTCTGGAATAAGGTGGAGGTCCAACAGGAAAGTCTCTCACCTGGATGGCTGGGGGGCTTTTTGCTGATTAATCCAAAGTCAGAGAGTCTCTCACTTTAACCAGCTACCAGGCCTGTTCCAGTCATCCAGTTACTTCCCTTTAGAGGACCATGATGGGGTTTCATGGAAAGGACCCCTAGTAGAAATGTCTGGTTACTCATGAAAGGACATGATGAAAATTTCTTGCCAGATAAGGTTGTACTGCTTTTCCCAACTCTGGATAAAATAAACCATCTTCATTCTCCAACACTAAGAAAATATGCATTAGGCTGAGGTCTACAATAGAGGTTTAATGAAAAAGAATAGCAATAAATTCATAACTATAAGGAAGATTGATGAACTATACTGCGACACCAGTTTCTCTACAAGAACATAAGTACTATCCAGCAAGATCAAACACAAACAAGAAGGTCGAATTATTTGTGATGTGACAATTCTTTTTAGGTCAAATGGAGATATTTTGTGCCAGCTTCTTAACATTTATGTACTGATCTCTCCATGCAAGGACTTGTGGGGAATATGAATGATACTAAGACATAAGGAATCATCCTTACCATTCAGAGACTAGGATTTAGCTAGGAGAAAAGAGACTTGCATGTGACGAGTCAAGGGCTTCCATCTTTCTGGATGTCCAGGCCTATGCCATTTCTGCCATTGTGTGCTATGACAATTACCAACCTTATTGTTACTCAGTCAATGTTGTTTGTTGCCTGAAAAAGTCAGAAGATGGAGCTACTTATTTCCTAGTCCGGGTCCTCTTAAAGTTTATTTTTACCACTCACCCCTTGCCACCTCCCTACAAATTTTGCTAGGAATGTTGGGTCAGGTGGTTCTGAGAGTGATTTTTTTTTCCTGGAATGGTCTCAGTGTCCTTGGATGAAGAGAATAACTTCTCTGGATGTTCTCATCACTTTCTTTTCCTCCTGGAAATTGCAGTAAATCAAAGTGATGAAGCATAGCAGAGAAAACAGGAGCTGTACTCTGAAGATCCTCATCTGTAAGGTGGTACCTCTAATAGATTAGGATACCTTACAGGCCTGGAGAAGGGATTCTTCTTACTTCACTCCTTTTGTCATGAGAAGAGGAATTTACCTAACTAGAAAACCAATGAAAATCCAAGTTCACCGAATTCTCTTAGAACACTGTCCTTGAAGTATTTAGACGTCTCCTATCTCATTGCATTAAAGTGAAGCACTGCTTTAAAAACTTCAAAGGGGAGGTTGTCATTTATTTTCATGAAGTACAGACACACTTTTAATAGAATCTCTGCCTCTTGCTATGTGGGTTGTTGCAGGTGTTCAGTGGCTGTTGGGCAATCTGCCCTCTCTAGTTGTTTTTCAGGTTTCTGGTTTTTATATTTAAAAACTTTTGTGGCCTGAAGACATTGGATTTGCTTATTTTCCTTTAGCATACTCCTAGGCCCTGAGAAGTGCCCATTGAATATTAATTGGATGCATCTGGTATCCTCCAGCTGCGAGGTCCAGGTGGCAGCCCTCCGTGGCTGTGTGTGTGCAGCAGGTGGCAGCAGCAGCCTGCAGACAGCATCGCTCTCGGGCAGTGGGCATCATCCCCACTGCTTTCCACCCTGCTAATATTTTCTAAAGCCCATTTCAGTATGGGGATAAGCATTCTCTATACTTAAAAATAACTCTTCTATGGAAGTCATGTCAATCTTTCCTATTATCCTCCCTGCTCCCCAAATCCCAGTTGCACAGCATTTCTTTTGCCTTATATTATAGTCTGCTGCATATAAAAAGAAAACAGAAGCAGTCAGTTTCACACATGAAAAGAAATCTTGAACTTCTTGAACTTCAGAGGCAAATTCAATTATTTACAAAGGGAAGCAGGAAGACACATTATTTCTGCCAGAGGCAAGCCATGACTGCCTTACAAAGTTTTGGACAAACTTTTTAAATGCTCCATGTAAACACATTCAATGAGAAAAGGACATTTTCAGAAATAAGAAGACTGAAAAATAGGTAAACTTATTTTTGTGATTTCCATTATGGTTAATTCAAAGTTTTCTCTTTCTTTTTATTCTTTAACTGCATACATTAAAAATACCAAGTGTAGAATGTTATATTTTGCACAGGTTTTCTAGAATGCTTAGAAAACGTGATGCTAAAAGTTTCTGTTAAGTAAATTATTTATTGTCAACTTTTAAGGAATTACTGAAGTTACATAGTTCTAGGTGAGTTTAAAATACTAAGGATAAAACATAGCCCTTGCTTTGCAGACATGTGCCATTCAGCTGGAGGAAGAGCCTTCATGTACACCAAAACAGTTGAGTAGGGTAAATCACCACCCCAGTGTATAGGCAGCATAAGACTTTAGAAAAGGAAGACAGGTGTATTTGTGGGCCAGGAATACTTGAAGTGTAGAATCTGAACTTAGCCTTATATCATAGAAGACAGCCTGGTGGAACCACTAGGTAATTCATTCCTGGCAGAGCCAATACTTGAGAGTGTTTGGTTCAGGGCCAATTCAGTGCTTAGGCTGTTCTGGCAGACCAGAAGCTCTGTTGAAAAACAAAGCTGCCTAAAAGGTGAGTTTAGATTATGGGCAGCTTTAAATTTTTGGCTAAGGAGTGTAGGTTTTTGTCTTCATGGCAGAGAGAGTTAATATCAATTTTTTAGCATCGGTTAGCATAACATTATTTTTGTATAAAGAAACATGTTTAAAGGGTGACTTGAGTGGGAACATTTAAGTTGAATGAAAGAAAGGAAAAAGAGGCAACAGAAGACCTGTCAGAAGTTTTATGTTTCCCTAGGTCTTTGAGAAAGAGGCCCACTGACTGGCAGTGGTTATGATCAGTTATGACAGGAGCACAGACATTACCAAGAGAGAGGAGAGAAGGAAAAAATGGTGTCCACTTGGACATAGAGTCAAAATCTACTCTGAAGTTTCATGCCTCAGAATTAGAAGAAAGGAAACATTAACAGAGGCAGATTCCTGCTGGAAGAGTCATCCTCATCAGAAAGCAATTGTCAAAAGATCAATGGACTCTAGACAAAAGTGAATTCTATGAATTGCCACATAATGAAAAAGAACTTCATGAGACTTTCAGCATGGCATTCTCTTTTACCACTACTATTTCTGCCTCACTCAATTCCATCCATTAAGATAAATTTTACTTTTCTATTTTTTCCTGTTTTTTGTTTGTTTGTTTTTTGAGATATGTTCTCACTAAGCAGATCATGCTGGGCTTGATCTCATTATTTAGCCCAGGCTGCCCTGGAAGTCATAACAATCCTCCTGCCTCAGCCTCCCCAGTTGCTGTGATTATACAGTTATATCCCCATATCTAGCTCAAGACTAATTTCAATGCATTTTTTCCAGTTACAGCATTAATATCTGATAATTACAAGAAAGTAATTTAAAGAGATAATGAAAACAATAAAAGTCAGTTTCAATTCTTACTATCCAGACCACAAAAACTCGCATGCTGTGTATTTTTATATACTTTTATATAAACACATATATATGAACAAAATCAAGTTTTACTACATGGACACTAACTTAAACATTTTTTCTTCATAATATAATATACACACATGTATATATTATAAAACAAAAATCTACTTCTTTTAAAAATAGTTGCACAATACTATATTATATGGCTGGACAGGAAAATAATTTTAAGTAACATAAATATGGTTTTAATCTATTTTATTTTGAGAAATTGAATTATAAAATTCAGTTGAACAATTAGAGTAAATAATCTTTGGATATTTCTTTTTTTGTTGTGGATTTTTTTTTAGTTGCAAACTAAAACAAGAAGTGGAGGAAGGGACAGAGGGAGGGAAGGAGAGAAAGAGAGAGAGATTTAGCCAAATCTCTGAAAATCTTATATTGACTCAATACTAACTTAATAATGTTGATTTTTTCAGAAATACACCTAAGAAACCATTAGTATTTCCAGGATTAAGTTAATATAGCCAAAATGTAAAGAAAGACAATTTTTTACATGCACTAAAATTTATTTAAAATGTTTTTTCAAATTCAATGGAGAAAGAAAGAACATCTTGAAAAACTGAGACGTTTCATGATTGATTTTAGAGCCTAAAAGTAGATGATATAGAGCCAAACCACAAACTCCTCCAGAAAGGAAGACTAAATTGTAAAGATTTGCCTTTTTTTGTGAGTCAAAAACAGAGGTCTGAGCATGCTTGTGGGCAGAGGATGTCTATTTCCTTCCAAGACGCACAGAATGTTCTAGCTAGAGAAACTGTATCTATTATCTAGAATACACAGAGTCCTTCATTTACAGATGAAGAAACTGAAACCCCAAGAGGTAAAGATGTCTTGCCCATGATTAGAAGGTTCATTATAAATAATCTTGTAATATTTCTTACTCTGTTATTTTATATAATTAAGCAAATTGTTGCTCTGTATAATGTATTCAACAATTGAGACCAACCGGTCATTAAATTAAAATGAAAATTGCCTTTGATGTCTTGACAAGTAAGAAACAATGTAGAAAGCATAGATATTTTTTATCGCAATGAGATTTCTCTCAATTAACCTGCCTCTGTATACCATAGAGGAAACAATAGTGTTATATATGTTGTGTGTATGTATATACATATATACAATAAAAATGTCATGTGTATATGTATGTATATATTTGAGATGTTTTTGCTTGCATATTTGTTCTCTTGTTTGCTTTCATATTTAATTGCCTAGAGCAATTCTGACCAACTCTGGGTTAAACCAGGCATGCTATTTTTTAATTGAAAGTATTGCATTAACTTCATTCCATGTTATATAACACAGCATTAACTTTATTTTATTTTCTCTGTTCCTTATTATGTATTGTTTCCTTTGGTTTTGTTTGGAAAAGGCACTACAGGTTTCCTATTTGCATCTCCAAACAATTCCTTTCTTTCTTTTTTTTTTTGCTTCTCCTTTATCCCCAATACACAAAACTAGTGGCTTAATAGGGAAGCTGTTCTAATTACCTAGCACCTGGCTGAGAAGTTAGCAACTTTGGGGGAGGCAAGAAATAATGGAAACAAATGGAACTACAGGAAACACTGTGTATGGAGGAAACTCTTAAGCAAGCTAAAGATTCCAAAAGCTTTTATTTTCTAAAACAAAATTATATCTTGTTGCTTTTGAGAGAGGTAGAATCTACTTGGCACTAGGAGTACCTGTTTCACACCCTAATCATCGTTAGAGAACCAGGGAGTTTCAGGAAAATCAACTGCCTTATTTAATAAATGAGGAATATGTTGCTCAGTGATGGGAAAGAATCTTGAAGTCACAGAGTTATTGATAACAAAACAATTGAACTGAAGTGTTTGGCTTTACCTTAAAATAGAGAAACAAAGATTAATCATTTCATAGAGGTTGCTGTTTACATTGCCATGAGTAGAGGACAACAAAACCAGGCTTAAATATGGTGCTGCGATGTAACTAGGTTCACTTTCAAGCAAAACCCTTCACTGGCATTCATAATTCAAATGTGTGACATGGTGAAATAACAGGTCAAAGAACATGTATCAGGAACCTTGATGGTTACATGTAAGATGCACAACCCTCAAATGTCATCTTTGTAAATCTCCAAGATGTGCTCCTTCTACACATATCTCTAGAACATGCCCAGGCTTGACCACAGCTTACAAGGCTTAGCATGACCCCACTGGAACCTGGCTCCCTCTCCTGCCTCCCAGGGCCCTGTACCTTCTTTATTTTCTGCCTCTCCTATTCATCCAATCTCATGGCCTTTGCATCTGCTCTGCTTTTTCATGGGCTTGTCACATGACTGGATTCTCTCATTCTGGAGTTCTTTAAGTGTCTCCACCTCTCCTGACCCCTATGATTGTCTAAAAAGGGCCCTGCCATGAATCTTGTCACACAAACAAACACCTTGCTGATAGTGCTTTTCACCAAGAGAAGGTAAATTGCTTATTTTGCTGTTAGTATATTATCACTTTCCTTTAGGATGTAAGTTCATAAAGGACAAGGGCTTTGTCTATGATTCACCTCTTTTGCATTTAATACCCCTCCTTAATAGTAGGTTCTTCTCTTAACTCACTGTTAATGATGGGAAAAATCAAAGTGCTTCTACTGTTCTAAGCAGTCACTCAACACTTCACATCTAACACCAACTGTCCAGTGGCGTTTTTCACACACCAAGCACTTCTTCAGTTCTCTAGGAGACACCAACTAGAAGTCCTGTAATTTAATGCAATTCAGGTGTTATTCACCCAGACAGAGTATCAATGCCCACAGGTTGAGGACTTAGTCTCACAAAACTGACCCCTACCAACTTCTACATCAGATGCTCGTGACTAAGCTCACTCCCCATCTAAATTGTTCACTGACATGTGCAATTCAAATGTGTAAGCTCCAGGCTGTGATTTGTGCTTCTGATCAACTGGAGATAAATGAGTTCCCATAATCCCCTCTTCATGTTAGGGTGGCTTACAGAAGTTAGGGAAATACTTTATTTATATTTACCCATTAATTATAACAGACACTACAAAAGATACAGATGAATAGGCAGAGAGAAGAGGCTCAAAGTACAAAATTTCTGAAGAGGAGCTCAGAGTTTCCATTTTTTCTTCAGACAAACTCCAGCTAACTTCAGGTAAGTAGTCTGGAGTCCCCATGAATAGTCCTTTTGGGTTTTTATGAAGACTTCTTTATGTATGTACTGTTAACTAAATCATTGACCACTGTTGATCAACTCAATCTTTGACCTCTCCTCCTATTGGGAATTTGGGAAGTGAGGCTGAAAGTTCCAACCCCCCAATCTCATGGTTGGTTCCCCTACCAACTGGACCCCATTCTTAGGCTCTCTAGGAGACCCAGCCATCAGTTATCTTATTAGCATATTTAAAGATACTTACCACAAGAGATTCCATGGGTCATAGGAGCTGTGTATCAGAAACCAAAGGTAGAGAACAATATTTATTTCCATTATATAACATCACATCACCTTTGCACTCCATCAGTTGTGCAGGCACCTGGCTGTTCAAATGTAGAACATGAAAGCATCTCCCTTCAGCTTCTCTGGGCACTTTTCATTTTCTGATGTAGGTCTCTGATCATGGGATCCCTGTTGTCACTCATGCAGGTGTACACACATGTAAGGCTGGAATGTGCAAGGAAATTAAAGCCCTATGGGGCAATCCAGAAGCAACAGGGAGAGCAGGAGCTGGTAGACGAATATTTCTTGTCACTCAGGTGAAAGTACCTCAGGTGTATGCTATACAGATTCTAAGAAAATGCCCAGAGGATCCAAGACATAATGTAAGATGCTTGATAATGCACTCCTGGATTGGCTGTCCCTCCTCCTTTGTTTCACTCTTTTGGTCCCCTATCTTGTTCAGGGGACTATTTCCCAGTGTAGTGATGCAGTCAATAAAGATCTCAGGATGTGAAATCAGGGTTATGGGCTAAGGCTATCTTCCTACTGCTCTGTCTCCAGTCTCCAGAATGGTATTAGGCACATACTGCACACTGAGGTAGGAGATCATAGCTGGGGCAAAACTGGTCAAACAACTAGGAAAATCTGCCACAGTCATGAGACTCAGGGCACAGGTGCAGAACATAGGATCCACTATGACACTGCAGTTCCTGAGCACTGTACACAACCAATTGCAAAAGTGCTATTTTTAATTCTTCATTTATATCTGGCCCAAAAGCAAGTGAATCTTTAATAGGACAATTTAAATCTGGTGTCAGCCAAGTGAGTTTTGATAGAAGAATATCTCAGTGACTTATTTTGCATGAGGAAAAAGCCAATCCCCAAATTCCAGATATAAAAGACCCCTTTTGATAGAGGAGGAGGCTTCTGGGTCGAACTGCCACTGCTCCCAGTGCAGAGGAGGTAGCTTCTGGGCCAATGTACCACTGTACCCAGCACAGAGGAAGTGAGCCATGCAGGCACCAGCAGCACACTCCCAGCCTTAGAAATGAGAAGATATACAAACAAGCCTCAAAACCAGACTGGCAGATCACCTACAGAAATCCTAAAGGGAAACAATATGGAACACTCTGATACTCAACCATCAGGAATCCCTGAACTGGCAACAAAAGAGGATCTGGAAAAAATGAAATCAGAAATAATTTCTCAGATAAAAGCAGAGATTGGGCCCATAGTGTAAGACATGATTAATAAATCTAGAGAGGAGCTGAGGAACATGATGGAATCCCAACATAGGAAACAAATGGAATCCATAAAAGAGAT
>NW_004624731.1:37098335-37138775 GCF_000247695.1 Heterocephalus glaber
GATACTCATCTTCTAGGTTTATAGTTAACACTTGGATGGGCTTTCCTTCTTGGTTAAGGACCTCTGTGCCCCCGGGCTGAAAATGGATTTGGGCTCCTAGCTTGGTGAGCAAGTCTCTTCCAAGTAAAGGATAGGGACAATCAGGTATAATCATGAATGAGTGGGTTACCCAGCCCACTCCCAAGTCTATTGTTCTTCAGGTAGTCCATGAATACTTTTTCATGCCTGTGGCCCCTCGGACCCAGGAGGTTTTGTCAGAGATATGGCCATGTGGTTTAAGCAGAACTGAATGTTGAGCTCCGGTATCCACTAGGAACTCGACAGGTCTCCCCTCCACTTTTAGGGCTACCCTGGGCTCAGAGAGGGGTGCCGAACCCTGTCCCCCCCTAGTCACTCAGTTCATCCATAGCCGGGATGGGGGCCTTGGGATGACTTCCCGGTTTTTTTAGGGCATTCTCTGGCCCAAAGGCCTTCCTTTTTGCAATAAACACACTGGTTCTTTCCCAATCAGGGGAGATCTCTATGTTCCCCCTTACCTTGTCCTTCGGTTGCAATCTTTCTCAGACGACATTCATGTTCTTTCGGCTCTCCCGCAGTGGTGGCAAGAAGGATCCAAGCTAGGTTCCTAGTTTGCCAATCACCAGCTTTTGCCTGTCTTTTTTCTGCAGTTTCTCCATTGTTATACACTCTCTCTGCCACTATCACTAAGTCCTGAATACTCTTTCCTCCTAATCTGTCTACTTTTTGTAACTTTCTCCTAATAGCTGGCGTGGCTTGGTTGACAAAATGCATAATAACAGCCGCCTTTGTCTCAGTTGCTTCTGGATCCATAGGAGTATACCTATGGAAGGCTTTCTGAATTCTTTCTAGGAAGGCTGCAGGGCTTTCATTCGGCCCCTGTTGTACATCCCCTACCTTGGCCAAATTGGTGGGCTTTCAAGCAGCCGCTTTGAGACCTCCCAATAGAGCCTGGCGATAGACTCGGAGCCTCTCCTTACCTTCTGCTGTGGTGAAGTCCCAGTCGGGCCGGGACAAAGGAAAAGAAGTGTTAATAGTATCAACATTGGTAGTGGGTTGACCATTGTCACCAGGAACCAATTTCCTGGCTTCATTTTGGATTCTCTCTTGCTCCTCTGTGGTAAACAGGATCTGGAGGAGCTGCTGACAATCATCCCAGGTGGGCTGATGAGTGAACAAAACAGTTTCTAACAGGTTAATCAAATCTCTAGGGTTGTCTGAGAATTTGGCGTGTTGAATACGCCAGTTATAAAGGTCACTAGTGGTGAAGGGCCAGTAGTGATGATTCTGGTTACCATGTTCATCAGGGGGCCCTGTTGCCCTTAGTGGGAGAACAGAGGAGTCTGCTGGTCTTGCCAGCTAGACGGCATGCTGGTGGTGAGTGTTCTGGGTGGGGCCATCCCCGCTGCCGGCGCCCGGAGCCGGCCCTCTTTCCCCGGCTCCGGCTGGGGCTGGAACTTCTCCCCCTGCCTGCTGTTGTGGGGGAGTGGAGAGAGAGTGGTAAGGGGGGGGGAAGGAGATCTTTCTCAGTTCCTCCTTGGAGGACCGGGTAAAGCAGCGTGGTCGGCTCATTGTCAGTTTGCTTTTTTCAGTTGCGTTTTCTGGGAGTCTTTTTACAGGCTACCAGGATTACCTCTGGCTGCTGTTTCTGTGGAGGCAAAAAGGGCTTGACCCATGGAGGGGGGTCACATATTAGATTTTCCCAAGTAACAATATAGAGAACCTGGTCTGGATGTCCTGCATGAGGACGGAAGACGGAGTCTCGGACTCTCCTTGTGGTTCCTAGATCAAAGGTCCCCTCGGGTGGCCATCCTATCCCAAAGGCAGGCCACTCCGAGCTACAGAGGGTGACAAGTTTAGTCTCTTTAACTTCTAAACTCAGGTTATGAGCGTGCTCCCTAACTTCTTTAAAATGCTTCATCATGAGGGACAGGGGGGTGGTCACGGTCTGTCCCATTGTCTCAGTCCAAGTTAAAAGACAAAAATACAAGATAGACAGACAGACAAATACAACAGGAAAACAAAAAGCAAGACAAAACAGTCCTCCACTCGATCAGAGGCAAAACTGAAAATGGAACGACGGCCTCATGCTGTGCTGTGGAAGCGACCTGCACTGTCCCTCCAGAAGTCTCAGAGACTCGCGGGGCACTCCATCCCCTACAGAAGGGTCTGGAAGGTCTTCCAGGACCCTGGGTCGACAGCCCTCAAGCACATCCACCCAGACTGTCTGCCGACCTACTCAGAAATGGGCCCCTGACTTTACAGATACGGAAACTCACCAGCCGGTGTCGACCCTCTGGTATGGAGATCCTGGGGGTCTTGGGGATCCCAGATGAGCCCCCAAATGTTGTGCCCAGATTTCGAGGTCCCCAAAGACCACCAAGGAGCCGATTCCGATGTAAACACACGAGGGTCGTTTATTCAAGCTCGAGCAGGGCCTCTCAACTGTCACCGCCACAGTGGGTCAAGATTGAGAGCCCCGACTCCAAATCAGCTGGGGTTTTTATAGTGGTTACAGCAAGGTTCTAGATTGGCAATTAAACCTGATTGATTGTGCCTTGTGCACCCAAGCTGCAAACGGTTGCTAACTACTGATTAGCTGTTGCTAGGGGACGGCTGAACACTATCACATGCAGGTGGTCAAAATACATCTTGTGGTTTTTCTTAGAACTGAAATTTATGCCACCAAATTTTAGAATGGAGTCACTTAGGTCTCACAATGACACCTTTCCCCTGATGATTTCATATTGATATCCATACTCATTAGTCATAATTGCACCCCAATTTCACTAATAAGTTAAAGATTTGAATAATTTCCATTTAAAAGTCAGCTACTTCTTGTCCCAACAGTACATTGTTGTGAGAGCTACACCAATGTATGGAAAATGAACTTTACTAGAAGGGAATGGGATAGGCGGTAGCCTTCCTAAGTGGAGTGAACAGGATAAAGAACAGTGCTGAGATCTTACATCAGTGAACAGGGAATCAGAGGACTTGTGCTTAGGTCCAGAGAGTGAGGGATGACCCCTAGAGAAAGAAGAATGCCTAAGAACAATGGCCTATGCCATTTGTAATTTGTTGTGTCTTATTGGTATCTGATGTTAAGGTAAATAAGTACTTAGGAAATTCTCTCTAATCTCTGACCCAGGATCATGCTAGTGCTCAAATGTATGCTAACGACTGGTTGTATGGAAATTGCATGCTTAGACAATACACTTTTACACATCCAAATACTATATAACTGGTGCCAGGGCTCAATTGTCTTTGTCTTTGGATGGCTACCAAGTTTCATCTCAGGAGGTCTTTATTTTCCTTCAAGAGACCAAAAATCAATCACTTAATTCTTGGTGAGGTTAAGGTGGAAGATTAGAATGGATTAAAGTCAATTATAAGCACAATCCCTTCTGCCATGCTTCCTGGGGACCAACAGACCTCTCATTAAAACAATTACTCTCATAAGCCAGTGCTATGAAACCTATTTTATTGAACAGATGTGAGTCTACACTGAAGCCAAATCAGAGAAATTAAGAGAACAAAACAGAAAATAAAATATTTAAAGGATCTCACAAACTTGAAATTGACAAGCTCTTCTTATAACCAATCTCTATCCATCCATTATATTCTCTCCCCCACCTTTCTCATTATTTTAGATAAAGACAGGCAAGGATTATTAGCTTTTGAAGTTGACCATCTGTTTATTAATATTACATCTCTACTTTCTGAGCTAGAAGAAATGAAAACAATGAATAGTGGTGGCAGGGGGTAAAAGGAAATTGAACATTGAGTAAAGGACTGGATTCTATGGGCCAAGGAGGTTATTGGGGCTGGAAAATAGTACTGATTCCTTTTTAGTGCCACAAGAAAGTGTTTGGCCTCTATGTTGGCCTCTGCATGCTGCCCAGCTGCCTCTTTGCAGAGTAGATTTCATATGAGGCATTTCTATTACTCAAAAGAATTGCTGTTTCTCATATGTATTAAGTATTTGCCAGGTGTGAAGTGTGAGCTGAGATTTGACAAGCCAAAATCCCTACTTTGTGACCTCAGAGTCATTTCAAGATGTTTCTTCATCTTTTATGAATGTTAATTGAATCAATAAAATTCTTATGTAATTTTTTTAACATTTTAAGGGTTTTTTTTTTTTTTTTTGTGGCACCGGGGATTGAACTCAGAACCTTGCGCTTGCAAGGCAGGTGGTGGAACCACTGAGCTAAATCCACAGCCAACATTTTAAGTTTTAGAATAATGCTTCAATACTAAAGAATTTTTCATGAAATGGGAGAGAATTATGGTTGAAATGAATGTAGTGTCAAAACTGGTATTTTAATGACACAGGAAAGAAGGAAATGTAAATTCATGACACCCTGTGCTAAGACAATCCAGTGTCCCAGAAAATACTTCAAATATTTCATTAACATGTGTAGCATGAATTCCTTCTCTGCTGGTACAATTAATGGATTCTACTACATGTGCTTTAGGATTTTAAACCTGAGATTTTTGATGACATTTATATGATTAAAAACACAGCATTAATTTCCCCCCTAATACATGGCTGTACTTTATTTTTATTTTTCTTCTTTAGACAGCCAGAGTTAGTGATACAGGAAGGAGACAGAGACATTTATTTGGTGACTCAGTAAGAGACTAATTGGACAATGTAAGCCTTACAAAGGCCTATGAAGGGAAACATGAACTGAAGTGCAAAGGGCAAAGCCTTCACGTACTGTTACCCACAGCTTTCTTCCACTGAAGTGAACCAGGTGATAATTTATAGAGAAGGTCCTTCCTGCCCTCCTATGGGATCATAACTGAATTTGAGCTGTCAACAGTACTGGATTTAGAGTCATAAAATTCGAACTTAAGCTCTAGCTCTACTATTTACTAGCTCTGCAAACTTAGGCAAGTTATTCACCTTTTTGAGTCTGCTTTCTTATTTGAAATAAAAATTCCAGGGTCTTTTTAAGGATCCTTTTAACTTGATCAAGAATTTTTATGGGTTTTTATAGAGACTAGATTAATTTACATGAGGGAAAGCACTCAACACAGTGGTGGTGTACAGTGTACATCAGATAAGTATTTGAATACTGTCTTTTTTCCTATTTTAATTAATAAAAGGTGTCTTTTAAAAAGTTATTTCTTGCAGTCACATTCCCAACCTCTTATGGCATAGGCAGAGATGGATGTGTAACATCATTTTGTAAAAACTTCCAGAGCTCTATCCATCACAGTGTATCCCAATGAAAAGAGGTCTTACTTTGAGAATTGTTTAGTCCAGTTCTCTTTATAGAGAAAGAAATTGATCCAGAGAGGCTAAGTGACATGCTCAAGGCCACACAGTTACAAGGTAGCAAAATCAGGACTGGAAATTTGGTCTCTTGTCTGGAGGCCATCTCTTCCCTCCATGGCTTTGCTGATACAATTGCTGCTGTTCTGCTGAAGTGCATGTGGCTGGGTGCCTGGGAAGCCTGAAGATTTAGGGGAGCATGTGACATTTTAGTCTGCTCATTGTGCTAAGGCATTGAACTAAAAAATCACAATGGAACAAGAAACACTCAGTCTAATAGATAAATATTTCTAGGAATTTATGGAGCACTGGCAGGTAACCTTGAAGTTAACCCAGATCTGGTCTCACAGAGTTACCCACAAGGTCCACAGTGATCTGATTGAATATGTCCTAAATAGCTCTACTGGATGGTATCAAATGAAAGTCTAGACAGAAGGGATGGTATCAAAATAGACTTGGGGGACTTCCAAGTTCAGCATTTACCACCTTTCCCACAGGCATCATTTCTTCAGATTGGGCTCGAAGCCTAGTCTAAAACAGATAATGTCCTGTGGCACACTTTGGGGAATACTCACCCAGCACTAGTGGGCTGTATGGGGTTTTGATTGAAGCCATTTGGAGTAACAGTTTCCAGTGCCCAGTTTGAAGGGTTGTGAAGGGCTGGCTGTGCATCCAGAGTCCTCCAGGGAGAGTGGTTTAAGAAATAGGCTCCCTTGGATGTTTTCTTTCAGTAAACATATGGTGGGACTTAAGCATCTGTATGTATTAAAAGTTTCTCAAATGCTTTGATATGCAGCCATTACATTAGTTCAAGGAGGGAGGGGTTTGAGGAGATAGAAGGACCGACACAAATGTCAAGAACCTCTAAGCTTCTAAGCCAAGAGCCTCTCCTATGGCACGGATGTGGTGGTGTGACAAAGTGGTTAAGTGTTCTCACCTCATTCTGTCCTTCCATAAGCTAATACTCCCTCCTACTGTTAAACATAATTGCCCATCCATCAGAATCTGATTAAGCACCTTGAGTATACCTCTCCTTAGCACTTCACTCCGCCTGGAATGGTACCCGACTGTCTCCTTTGTGAGAAACAAGTGACTTGAGTTTAGGACAGAGCTTGCATACTCTTGAATGACCTCTGTAGCTACTGCTGTTCCCTGCACATGGTAAGAATGCAACAAAAATTGAAAACAAATTAAAGAGAACTTCCTTGCTATCAAAATGGCATCATCTATATTGTGGCTTTAACAGGAAAGGACACTAATGTGCTTTGAAGAGAGCCTCATAACACTGAAAGCTCAGATTTATTTTTCCAGGGAACTAGTAAAGTCAGTCCTTGAGCTCAGTTTCCATGAGATAAAAATCCTACACTCATGAGCTATATAAATACACAAAGTGTCACTTCAGGAGATAAGCCATGTGGCCCCTGAGCCTTTTGCATGGCTTCCATGATTCTCAGAATGATTCAGCCAGTGGCTATTAAACAAACACAGATACTGTTCTGGGAATCAAAAGGAGGCTAGAAGCTGGTTAACTCACAAATCTATAATAAATCAGCCCCTAAATCAACTGAGATACTTTGGGATGCGTGTACTCTTTGAAGCAGATTCATCTTCAACTATTCTAAATTAATTTGGGGATTTATAAAACTGGAGTGTCAGAATGAGGAAACAATAAAAATGTCAACTTATTCTGGCACTCCAAAAACTTAAGTGCATGAGAAAGAGTTACCAACCATGATACAAGAGAGAATTTTGCTTTTTATTGAAAATAAGCAAAGTGGAGGTCCCAGGTGAGCATGAATTCTGTTCTCTCTTAAATGTGGCTCAGGCTAGATTGGACAATTCTAGGAGACCAGCAGTGGTTCTACTAGAAGTTTATAGAAGCAACAGTAATCTTAGGAGAGAATTCATTTCAGAGGAGGAAAGAGGAGGCTTAGATTTATAGGGAAGGCTTAGCTTTAAAAGGCAGTGGGAATTCTGTGTACATCTTGGTGTCTTTCTTTTTTCCCCTGATCTAATCCTTCTAAACTAATGTCTTGGTCTACGCATGGAGAGGAATAGGGTGGAAAAAGGTGTTGTTCTGTATATAACTGCTGAAATATGTTAAGTAGTGGATATAAAGCTGCATCTAGTCTTGGCTAAAGGGCTTTACTCTTTTTATCTCTTGAGCATTATGTGAGTAGAGAAACTCAGTCTATAGATAGTCTAATGAAAACCTTGTGTTCTCTCCAAATTCTTAGCATCTCCACATTTCTGGAAGTCCCTCAGTCTTGCATCCTAACAGAATTGTCTCATCTACATAGTCTTGTCCTCACATTCTGGTTCATCAGCCAACCTGTCCTCTGCTCAGAGTATGCACAATGTGCATCATGCAAGGCAAATCCCACGCTCCCTGGGGAGAACCCTATGTCCCCCTTCCTCCCTCCCTCCCCTTGGGCATGGTAGTGTACTGTTTTCTTGATTGCTTTACTCAAAGGAATCCATGCACTTAGATTTTGTCCATTATCTTTTTAGAGAAGAAAGACAAACTGGGGGAAAACAAAAGAAAAATGCTGCAAACACCTATATGTTAACAATTTCATCATGTGATAATGGTTTTAATAAAACCTCTATAGATCTTGGGCCCTAAACAACCTGCTTTGATATTTCTCTAAAGAGAAATGCAAGCTGAAGAGAAGAGATCTTTACAGTTTCACAGACCTCCATGCAGCTTTGGAGATGGTTCATTGTGGGTTCCTGCACAAAAATAATCCCAATACAGGTGATGGTAGCCAGAACAAATGGGAGGGGGATGCTGAGATGACAGTGGTATATTACAGCAGAGGCACCTGACAGCACTCTCTGAAAGAATCAGGGCCAGGGAGAGGTAGAGACTATGTTGAGTGGCAGCATCAATGCCCAGTGAAGGTGATTTTGATACCCAAGAAAGCAGTGATGCCCAATGAGAGAGAGGGTGTGGTGGAATAACTAATGGTCAACTTATAATGTCCAGCTGAACTGAATCAGTATGGTCTGTTCATGGAAGACCCACCTGAAGATTGTTGCCAATAGCACAAAAAGAGAACTGGAGGGAAATATGGTACGTAGCTGTTGATTTTCTAGGAGAAACTTTCTGTGGTTGGCTTTCCTAATATGAACTTGGCTGTTCTCATTGGAGGAGGAGCTCAGGTTCTCTCTGTTGCTGGGAATGGCTGTTGCTGGGAATGTTCTCAGGAAGCCCTGATCTTCACCATGAGCATCACTTTCTGGCTCCAGTACAGATCCCTCAGCCTGGTGGTACAAATCCTTCACCCCACCCAAGCAGATTTTCTGGCTTCCACCACTGACATTTGGGCCTTCCTGGTACAGATCCTCGATACAGACAGGCAAGAGTTATTGCCTTGGGCTCTAGGCCACGGCTGGACTTGTGGAGGACATTGCCTTGGATTTTAGACCTTCATCTGGACTTGTGTGGGACATTGCTGTTTAATCCAGGCCCTTAGTTGGATTCTTTGGGTCTCTAGTGTGCACTTAGATCTCTTGCACTCTTCTGCATTTGACTTTTTGGGTCAATATTATAAGATAATCCTATAAACTATATGTCCTATATTAAATCTATTCCCTTGCAAAACTCTGATTACAGCAGAGAGTCATTGTGGGCTCTACCAGCTGATGATGCAGGAACGCTTCACATGGTCCACATGAACTGGAATCTTTGGAAACAGACATCCATGGGTAGGCCTGGAGTAGAAATATAAGAAAATGGCACACACTCTGTGATAATAAATTGTGGTTTTAACTTGACTAATGTATATATATATATATGTTTATATATTGATATATATATCATCTCATGTATATAATCTAATCTAATATATAATCTAATATGTATATATCTAATATATATCATCTAATATATCAATATGTATCATCTGTTTTTCTAACTGATAAACTCTGTGGTCATTAAAAAATTGTTTGAAATACATTGAGCTTAGGTGAGATAGACCTTAGTAGCTGAGGGATGATTATAGGAGTTGGTGATACTACAAAGTAAATGATAGTATAAGGCAATGCAAACCATCTTATTAATATAACTGGATTTCTCTTGTTTAATGACTTCTAGAGAATAATACAAATCCAGGAGTGAAGATGTATGACAAAAATGACATTAGTGTGTAATCCCTTACTTAATGATATTCAAGTTTCTATATCCAAATCTAGGAAGGACTTTTTAAAATTTGAATTATTCTAGGGTGTCTCCAGAAACATGAGGAATCCCCAGGAATCTGTGATCCAGAGATTTAGGCCATGGTCCAGTACCAGTGTGTGGCCTATTAGGAACTGAGCTGAACAGCAGGAGGTGAGTGGCAGACTGCTGGAAAAACTTCTTCTGTCTTTACAGCCATTCCCCATCACTTCCATTTCCTCTTGAGCTCCACCTGCTGGCAGATTACCAGCATTAGAGTCTCACAAGAGCCTGAAATCCACTAAATTTTAGGCAAAGGTTCTAGGTTGCATGCTTCTTATGAAAAGAGAATGCCTGCCGATCTGAGGTGGAGTTGAGGCAGTGGTGCTAGCCCTGGAGAGTGTCTGGAAACACAAATTAACACTAGCAGGGAGGTTTGACCTCACAGAGGCTATAATCAGTCAGTAGTTTGCAGACTCATATCAAAACCTTGTCAGTGAGCGGCAAGTGATAATTAAGCTGCACCTCGTTGCAGGCATTATAGTGTCAACTGAGTTGATGTACTTCAATTATATTAGCTGTATCTGATGACAGGCTTTAAGTCAGAATCCAACACTTAGTTTAGTCCATGCATGGCCTGCCCATTATTTTATTAACCACTTCTGCCTTTGTGTCTTTCTTGCACTGAAAGCTTGTCTCTATCACAATTTTGGTAAGTTCATAAGCTAACCTTAGCTAAAATAAGTAAAAAACAAACATCACTGGAGAGTTTCTTTGAAAAGGGGTAAATATTAATTCATGAGACAGCAGAAGACTTTAAGACTGCCAACAAAAAGAAATCTGCATTTAAAAGAAAATACAGCAAGTCTTACAGGTTCATTGCAATGGGTTATTCACATTTTCCAAGCCTGCTTTGTATAATATGTGGTAACTGGTTATTCAACAAAGCCATGTAATCTTCAAAACTGCTTCACCACATGGAGACCAAGCACCTTCCATTAAAACACACACCTTTAGGGTTTTTCAAAAGAAAAAGTGAACATGAATAACAAAAGCAATTATTGAAGGCCGCCCCACCACTTCATCAAATGCGTCTGCACTGAGAGCATCATTCCTAGGGTCTAACTGCAATGTTAAAGCTAAGAAGCCCTTTACTATTGGCAAAGAGTTGATTCTTCCTGCTGCTGAGGACATTTGCCATGAACTTTAAGGAAAATCTGCAGTTCAAAGATAGTATGTGCTTTTCTCTTTTAACTATCAGAATAACTAGATGAATTAAGGGAGTACTGTACTAGAGGATATTGAAACAATTGTTAGAGAGGATTAATAAGTCATTGTAGTGTACAATTCAGGTTGACAAGTTTACCATCTACCAAAGTTGACACTAAAGCAACAATGCTTTTCTTGTGTGTAATATATTCTTCAGGAAGATGTGCATGAAGATGTTTTCTGTACACTTTCATTGCCAAATAACACCATCACCAAAGTTGCAGAACTACTCAAATCTTTGAATGATTCCATGACAGGAAAATGGAATTGGTCATTTCATGTCAGTGTATGCACTGAGGGAGAAGGTGCCATGACTGGAAGTATTTCTATTTTCACTGCTTCCTCAAAGAGGTTGCTTCTGAATGTGAATCTATGCACTTTATCATCCATAAAAAATACTGGCTGGCCAAAAACTGTCACTTGAATTTAACATTTTACAGAATGTGATTAAAATTTTTAGAAATGTACATGCTCTTAACTCACATCTGTTCACATGGCTCTGTGAGGAGATGGGCACAGAATACACAAGTCTTCTACTATACTCAGAATTGAGATAACTTCCTTGGCTGGCCAGAACTTTTGGGATGTCAGAGCCACTCCAGAAATTTCATTTAAAAAATAGTTACTACTGGCTACACATTTCAGTGACACAGGATAGGTAACAAAACTTGCTCACTCATGTGACATATTCAACTTGCTAAACAAACTCAATCTGTCACTTTAGGGGAGAATGATAATTGTGTTTGTCAGCAGATAAAGTGGCTGCATTCAAAGCCCAACTGGAAATATGAAAGTGAAAAGTATTAGGATTCCTAAAATGTTTCAAAGATTAGCAAAGATTTTGAAAGAGCCTATGCCAGGGCCTACTTTCTCCCAGGTGCTGCATGATTAACTATTTCAGTTACAAGAGTTTGAGCATTACTTCCCAATGGCCATAGACACCAGAACTGGGAAGGGATGGATCTGTAACTCACTTCTGCATAAGCCAGGTGAACTGACTTTGTCCACGTTAAAAGTGAATCAATTACTTGAGATTGCAAATGACAGAGCCCTTTTAGTATATTTGAGACAACTTAAAATTACCATATATATTCTGGATTAAAATTGAGACAGAACATCTTGAAACTGCCACACAAGCACTGAAAAGCCTGCTTCCATTTCCAACATCCTATCTTTTTTTTGGTACTGGGGATCAAACTTGGGTCCTTCTGTTTGTGAGGCAGGTGGTGGAACCACTGTGTTAAGTCCCTGGCCTGATATCCTATCTTTTTAAAATGACATTTTCTGCAGTAACAGCAACCAAAAGAAAATGGCAGAGTAGGCTAGATATAAGCAATACATTTTTTTGTGTTACTATATCACATCACCCCAGATGACACCATCTTGTTGCAGGAAAACAAGCTCAGAGCTCCCACTAATTCTGCATTATGGTGAGTTGTATAATTATTTCATTATATATTACAATGTAATACTAATAGAAATAAAATGCACCATAAATGTAATGGATTTGAATCATACTGAAACCATCCTCCCTTCATCCCTTAAACTGGTCCCTGCTGCCAAAAACATTGGGAAGAGCTGCACTATTATATTAGGTCCAGTGCTCTCATAAATGTAGGATTTGGAACTCATACCCTCCACAGTTTCTTACAGACATCTCCTAGCCTCCAGACTTTGAGTGTTCAGGAATTAGGTGGATTTATTGTAGTATTTGTGCTGTAAAAATGATATGATAATGAATAAGCATCTATTGTTAGCATGTATTTCCTTTGCTAAAATGAACAAATAGATGGAAGAATGAATTGAGACTAATGCATTTTAATACTCTATATTATAATTCTATAGGATTTTTAAAGAAGCTAATGATCTGAAGTTAGCCCTTGGAAAGATATTTTTTCCATTTTAATTCTTTAAATATTGTTGACATCATAGAACAATAAGGAAGAATATTAGACTAGAAATCAATAGGTCTGTGCCTGCAAGTCAGTATGCGCCTTCAGATATGCTTTTTCACTTCTCCCCAACTCAACTTTCTCACCTCACCTCTATAATGAGAGAAATGACTCAAGTTGTCATTTAAGTCCATTGCAGCTCTAAATTGTTATGATTGTGATTTTATTCTGTTGTTCTAAATGGGGTAGAGCAATTATTTTTTCAACTTCTTGAGCTTATGGTATTCCTAATTTATGATATATGGAGTAACATTAGCATATAAAGCAAGAACAGGCAGAAGTTCTGTGGATGAACTTTGGGTGGGAGGTAGATTTTACAATGCCTGGGTACTCTTTTCAACACTTCTGCTGGCCCCTTGTGTGTCCTTTGGACAGCAAATTTATAAATGATTGTGCTAGGGAAGCAGGGATAAAGCACTAGAAACTAACTTGAAGTGATATAGTTAAAATCACACCTTGTACTGAGACTTTGGTGCCAGTGAATCTGTTTAGTCCAAGAGTCAGTGAGGAAGAACATGCGAGTTTTGGAGAGATGCTCTATTGGAAAGAAGAGAGAATCAGTTCTGCAAAACACCAGGTTTTTTCTCTTTGATTTTAAGACTAAATTCTGTAAAACGTTTATATCAGCTTTATACTTCTTAAAAAATGAAGGCACAAAGAGTGGAGAATTCCAGGGGGAATCTCTGGGCAGACAACCTGGTCAGACTCAAGGAAACAAAAGTGCATTTTAAATTTCATCAAGTAGTATGATGCAATGTCACATTGATAACAAATGCCTAGGGCCACATTTTTTAATGATGGCCTGGAATTTATCCCTATTACCTTCCCCATTCCCTTTTAAAATAGATGCTTGAGTGAGAAATGTTCTCTGTGCTTTTCCCATTCCTCTTCCACCAAATTCAGACATAAAAATGATGTCGATATTTTATTTTGGTCACCTTTTGTTAGAATCCTTACTGCAATCCATCATGTCCTCTAAAAATATTAGCAATTCTTTTTGACCTAGTAGAAGACAGTGAGTTTCAAATTGACTTGCTGACTGGGGTAAGTGATAGACTATGGTACTTTTCAGCTATTTTAGGTAAAGCCTGTTCCTGACATAACTCTGATGAATGGTAGTAAAACACAATGGGCAAGAGGAAAAAGGAGGCAATGAGAAAAATAATCATATTTCCTCCACCTTCCTCTCTACTTACCTCCCTACAAGAGAATGATATGCCAGACAGGCGTTCACTATAAAATTTATAATTCCTTTATTTAACACAACTCAAGGGTGTATCATCAGTGACTCTGTAGGGAAACTTGTGTCACTGAAAAAAAAGCATAAATAATAGAAAAAACAAAACTTCTTCAGAATGAGATTATTGCCTGAAAATCAGAATTGTACTCTCTTTATTCCTTTTACATCCTTAATTTAACCCATTTCTTCTTTAACCTTTAAAAATACCATAATACTATATTAATTAAGATTTTATATACACATTTCTCCTTAGTGGAAAAATAAAAGGTCAAGGATTTCTTTGTATAATTTTTACAATTTTTTGTTTGTTCATCCAAAATGAACTCATTCATTAAGAATTTTTATCCCCTACTCTGCTTCCCAAAGCAAAGCCACTGGCTCCAGGAGCACCTCAGTTTACAGAGGTTCCCTGAACTCCTGGCTTGTGTCACTGATGGTAACACCTATGGATATTATGTTGTGGCCTAAGTACTTCAATTTCTAGTAATGTGAATGTGGCTATTAGGGAAGAGTGCCAACTTGATTGCTTTGGGATCTACCCAGGGGTTTGGTGGGTATTCCCGAGTGGGTCATGGAGGTGTGGGCTTGGGGTCTATGTCTGGCACCTCAGCTCTTCTTCTCTGCAACTGTTCTCCTGCTATTTCCTAGAGGCTGTGAATTAGGCAACTTTGCTCTGCTATATCTTTTCACCATGATGTTTGTGTCTTAGAGGCAGGTAACCCTGAACTGAATCCCCTGAACTATGACCCAAATTAAACCTCTCCTCCCTTATGTTGTAGGTGTCAGGTATTGGGTCCCTGTGATGGGAAAGCTTGCTAATACACTGGAGTAAGAGCATATTCTCATATGTGAATAAAGTCATATTTGCAAGGATGTTTATTGCAGCATTGTTTTTTTGACAGCAAACAACAAGAAACTACCAAAAAATCTCTCATTCAGAAACTCAGTAGCCAAATTACTGTAGCTCCATACAAACCATGAAAAACCAAAATAATATGAACAATTTTTGTTTTAACAAACAGCAAATATTTTCTCAGTGAAGTGTGAATAAAAGCATATTTTGTTACCCCTGCCAAAAAAAGGAAGAATTTATGAGGTTCCTACATGCTAAGCACTGTTAAATACCAAAGAGAAAAAAATGAGGAGAATATTTCTCCCTTCAAGAAACTCAGTGTTTGATTTTTTTCTATATTAAAACCACAGCCTAGAGAAGTGTAGACAGAGAAGCCTCTAAACTAAATATGTTGTCCTTCACAAGAAACTAAAAGTAAAACAAAGATAAACTTGGATTCACTAGTAGAAATATAAGGAATAAAAATCATCTAATTTTTAGTTTCTCATTATAGCTCAATAGGTTATCATTATACTCCCCCATCCTTTTCTATCTCATCTAAGTTGGAAATGCGATACTATTGTATTGGGCCATAGTTTCCTTTCTCATACTGATGACAGATATGAATACCAATTTGAAGAGAAGCAGCTCCTTGGTCCTTTTTCTTTTGATCTGAAGTTGTGTAAAATGTACACTTGCAATTTGAGGGGAAAAAATTCTTAAAAACAGCAATTAGCTCTGATTTTTCTACAGTATAGCTAGGTAATTATGGATTAAAATAATCTATGATTAGAATAGTACAAAATTCCCAGCACACAAAAAATGATTAATGTTTGAAGAGATGGAAATGCTTAATACTTTGAATTGATTATTTATACCTATATCAAATTATCATGCGGTACACCATAATGATGTCCTAATATTATGTCTCAGTAAAAAAAATAAAAAGCACTTCTAAGTCCTTTGGAAACCTTCCATCTTCCCCCACTTTTACATAAGATAAATAGTGGGATCATTTTCACGGCTTTCTTATTACTCCTATCAATATCACTGCAAGGAAGATATCATTAATACTGAGATTCACAGAATTGGGTAATTCACAGAAAAAAGAAAGTGGTAACATGTATAGTTGAATTGGCATTGGTTGTAACTAATGGCTGTGGAATTTGTTTTGTTGATAATGATGTATATATTTATTAGAATTATTTTATTTTTAAGATATTTCTTTAAGAAAGCAATTTCAGTCATATCAGAAGCCATTGCAATATATGTTACTTTATACTCATGATTAACAAAAATAGTTAATCATGTAGAATAGTTTTCAAGTTGGTCAAGAATGGCTGGTAGAGCAGAAGGCATCACAATCTTTGACTGGAAGCTACATTGCAGTTAGAGTGATAAAAACAGTGTGGTACTGGCACAAAAACATTAACATGGATAAATGGCACAGTATAGAGGAAACAGAAACAACCCCAGGCACATTCAACCACATTCAACAAAGGGGCCAAATATATACACTGAAGGAAAGATAGCCTCTTTAGTAAATGGTGCCAGGAAAATTGAGTCTAGACCCATATATCTCACCATGTATTAAACTAAAATCAAAATGGGTCAAAGATCAAAATGTGAAAACAGAAACACTTAATCTTCTGGAAGACAAAATAGGTAAAACTTTTGAAGACAGAAGTGCAGGCAAAGACTTTGAACAGAACACAAATGGCACAAGGAATAATACTGAGAATGAACAAATGGCATCATATCAAATTAAAAAGGTTCTGCACATCAAAGAAAACAATCAAGAGTGAATAGACAACCTACAGAAGGGGAAAAAATTTTGTCAGCTATTCTTTACAGAGAAGACATCTAGAATACATAAAGAACTCAAAAAATTAGACCCCCCCAAAATAAAAGAACCAATCAGAAAATGAGCATCTGAAATGATCAGACATTTCTCAGAAAAGTAAAGATGGCCAATAAAAACATGAAAAAAATCTTTAGCACTACTGGCCATTAGAGAAATGCAAAGCAAAATAATGTTGAAATACCATTTTACCCCAGAAAAAATGGTTATGATCAAGAAATTAAATTTTACAAAGGCCGACAAGGTTGTGGGAAAAAAAGAAACCCTTCTACATTGTTAGTAGGAATGTAAACTAGTACAACCACTATGGAAATCAGTATGGAGATTCCTCAAAAACTAAAAGTAAAAATTCCATTTGACCTAGCTATTCCCCTTCTAGGAATCTTCCCAAGAGAGTTAAAGACATCATATTACAGTGATACATGCATACCTATAAATATAGCAGCACAATATATAATAGCTAAATCTTGGATATAGCCTATATATCCATCAGCAGATGAAAAGGTTAAAAAAACTGAGGTATTTATATGCAATGGAGTACTACTCTGCCATAGAAAGGATAAACTTGAGACATTAGTAGGAAAATGGATGCACCTTGAAACCATAATGTTAAATGAAATAAATCAGACACACGTTTAAATATAACATGGTTTTCTTATATTAGAAATCCAAAATATAAATAAGACCAAAACAAAGGATAGATAATAGGAAGTAGAGAGGTAGTTTTCAAATGAGAAGGGAAACAAGATATGGAGGGAGGAGAAAAGGAAGGAAAATGTTTTTAAAAAGAAAATGAAGGAAAAAATGGAAATAGAGATTTTTCAAATGAGAAGAGGACCAAGAATTGGAGGAAGCAAGGAGGGGTAAGAGGGGAAGGCGACAAAAAAGGATGTGTTATATACATGTACAAGTTCCCCACAGTAAATGTAATTACGTACTGCAAACATGCACTAATAAAAATATATAATTTATAAAAAAGGATTGGTGGAAGAGCTGAAGAAGTATAGAACAGAATGAAGTATTTACAGACTACTGTATTCCCTCTGTATAATACCATGCAGCTTGAAATCATGGAGCATCCTCTTCCACACTAATCAAAGGGGAAGACTGCAAAGACTCTTCTATTTAAAAAAAGCACAAACATATCATCTCTTCAGCCTGTGATCTGAATGTGTTATCCAAAACTCTGTGTTGGAAACTTGACTCCAGCAAACTAGTTAGGAGGTGAGGCCTTTTGTGTTTAGATGGTGAAGTTTTACCCATATGAATGGATTAATACCTATGAACAAAGGGCTTGGAAGAGTGGCTTTATTTCCCCTTGCATTTCTGCCTTCTGCCTGTGAAGATGCAGCAAGTAAGACCATGCCAGATATTGGTGCCTTAATTTTGGAACTTTCAAGTCTCTAGAACAATGAAAAAATAAATTATCCATTACTCTAAATTGTTGTAGTAGCACAAGATGGATGAAAGCATCATGCTGTAGCATTCACTGAAGCATCTAAATTAAAATAGTTGGTTCTTCATTGCAGATGAACACATAAACTGCAGAAACACAATGCCCACTCTGAAATAAAAACAAAACAAAACAAAACAGTTCATAAGTAATGCAGGTACTTAGAACAGAACATTCCCAATTGCTCCTTCCTGTGCCCTTTTATATCATAGTCACTTCACGTATTCGTAAACTGTACTCAGTACATTGTTGCTAATATTATTTGAACTGTTATTTGAATTAAGATTAAGACAAAAATAAAAGATTTATGTTCATTTATAACTTTTCTAATGTTCTTCCTTTCTTTATGTAGACCTAGGTTTCTGACATATATTTTTTGTTCTTCCACGGGTCTTCTTTCAGCATTTCTTTCAAGATAATTCTACTAACAACAAATTCTTTCAATGTGTGGTTGTTTGAAAAAGTCTATTTCTCTTTTCCTTTGCAAAGAGATTTTTACTGGATACTGAATTCTAGACATGGTGATGTTTTTCTTTTAGCACTTAAAATATTGCATTCCATTCTCTTTCTGCCTGCATTGTGATAAAATCCTTATCTTTGTATCAGTAGGTAATGTGTTTCCTCCCCTTTGCCTTCTTTTAAGATTTTTCTCTTTGTTTTGGATTTTCTTCAGTCTTCTTATGATGCATCTAGGTGTAGGATTTGGGGTATGTACGCTGCTTGCCATTTTCTGAGCTTCCTGGATCTGTGGTTTGGCATCTGTCATCAATTTTGGAAAGATCTCAGCTGTTACTTCAAATACTTCTATTTCTTTCTCTTTTTCTTCTTCTGGTATTCCCATGATTGTATATTCTGTAACTGTTACATAGTTATCATATATTACATTTCTTCTCATTCTTTTTTCTCATTGCTGTTCAGTTTGGGAAATTTCTTTTGACATATCATCAAGCTCTGCAATTCCTTTTTCAATCTTGGTCCAGTCTACTAATGAGCACATCAAAAAGCTGTCTTTTTACTGTTTTCATTTTTAGCATTTCCTTTTGGTTCTTTTTCAGAGTCAGAATCTCTGTGTACATTACTCATGTGTTCTTGCATATTATTTCCTTTTTCCATTAGATCCCTGAGAATATTAATCAGAGTTATTTTGAATTCCAGGCCTGATCATTTCAAAATCTCTGATGTAACTAAAGCTTGGTCCCACTGTATTTTTTTTTTTTTTAACCTTTTAGCATGCCTTGAACATTTTTGTGGAAAGCTGGATATGATGGACAGGAAAAAGGGACTAATGAAAATAGTATGAGATTTTAGGTGTGGGTACAAGTTAGACTGCATAGAAGGCTGTGGCTATAATGTTAGTAGCTAAAACTTTCTAGTGTTTCTTTTTATGTCTTTCCTATTGTCTTTGGGGTTTTTTTGCTCCTTAAATGGGATCTGAGGTTCACAGTTCTTTGGGTTGTAATCTACTATTATGTGGGAGCCCTACTGATATGGTGTAATGTCGAGTAGAACCTGAAACTTTCTATCATCCTGCTATTAGCTTCAGTCTTAGTGAGCTCATGTCCCTGGTCAATGACCTTCATATGTGCTTCTCAGTGCTCCTCCTCCTCCTACTAAGTGAGAGGGGCCTGAAACTGAGTACACTATTCTCTTCTCCCAGGCCAGTTAGGTTCTGGAAATAAACATAATTTAAGCCACAGTTTCCCTAGAGAATAGGCCATTACTAAGAAGGAGCACTCTGGATTTACAATTATTACTTTTCTTCCCTTACCTGAGGCCTGAGGGGATTTTCTCTAGCCTTTGCCTGGAAAACCTGCCAGTTCTCTGACCCCTGAAGTTTTAATTTCCCAAGCTAGTTCCATGTAAAGCCTCTAGCAATTAGTCAACTACCATTTCAATGTTCATAACAGATGCCACCACTGGATTCTGATCCCAATAAACTATGATTCTCTGTATTCTGTCTCTCTGTTTTTTAGGGCTGTGGTTCATACTATGACCATCAATTCTCTGATGAATCTATGAAAATTTACAGATTTTAGTTTATTTTGCTTTTTCCTTGTGTAAATAGCATGTTAAATCAACATCCAAATTCATAAACCAGAAATCATGTTTCCAAATTTTCAATCCATCTTTATCAGAGAAATATGTTGCAAATTGATTTTTCATCAGCTTAGCACTTGCCTTTTTTTAAAAAAATTCTATTATTGGTACATTTTAGGTATACAACATATTTACATTTCTCATTGGGAACTTGTATCTTTATATGATGCATCTTGGTTCTTATTTTTTCCCCACTCCTATCCCTCCCTTAACCCCTTCCACCCTTCCCTATTTACAAAGACATTGTTTCCATTTTTTCCATTTCTCATAATTTTTCCTTTCCTTTCTTTCCTTTCCCCTGCCCCTCCCACTTCCTCTACCCCTTTGGACCTTCTCTTTCTATTTTGCATTATCAATTATTCATTCTAATCATTGGTACATTTTAGGTATACAATATAATGACATTCATCATTGGAAATTTGCACTTTTACATAATCTCTCTTGGTTCTTATTTTTCCCCCTTCCCCTGCCCTCCCTTCAACCCCTCCATCCCCCCCTATTTACAAAGACTTTGTATCCATTTTTTTCTCATATTGATTCCATTCCCTTCTCTCTTTTCCACTACACCTCCCACTTCCCCTTTTCTTCCTATTTCACATTATCTATTATACCTACTAGTCCTTATTTAGACTTTCAGTTTCTCACACTAGAGAAACTATTCAGTATTTATACATGTGTATCCTATTTATTTCACTTAAGAGTATCGCCTCAATAGCACTTACTTTTTACCTGTGGTATTTTAATTATAATTTTCTGTAGTTAAATTTACAGGCTTTAATCTTATTGCACTTGGATTTGAATCATATTTGACCACACTCAAATTAAAAAGACACTCATAAGTTTACTACACTAGAAATATGAATGGTTTATTTTTATCTCCAGAGATGTGATTCACTTAGGGTTCATCCTGATTTTTGATTTGAGTTATTGAATCAATTTTTATCTTTTTCACAATTCCTCTTGAGTTGTTCAAGCACAATTTATGGAATAGTGTATCTTTAAGCAAATTGAGATTCCACCTATTTCTATACCAAATTTCCAGTTGCCCTTGGTACTTTTGTATTCTGTTCCATGAGCATGCCTGGCTGGTCATATGTGAGTAACATCTGTTTTAATTACGGAGGATTTGGAGTGTTTTAATTTTTGGAGTGTAGGCCTATTTATTCTTTATTACTTTGTTTACTATTTTTCTAACTATAATTCCTTATTTATTTTTGTACATAAATTTTAAAAGTTGTGAAAAATTTGTGTAAGAGTGATTTTTCCCTTAAAGAATTAAAAATACTCATGAATAAAACTATTTGGGTCTGCATATTTTATTCTGGGAAGGTTTTTTATAACTTCAATTGCTTTATTACATGTAGCTGTCAAAGCTTTCTTCTTGTACCAGCCTTGGGAAGGTCCATTTCTAAGGGTATTTACCAATTTCATGTTATGAATCTTTCAAGACTTGGAGAAACTTTTATACACAACCTTTTAAAAATTCCTTATAATGATTATTCATGTATTCTCTTTCTTTTGTTCATGATCAGTCTAGCTAGACATTTGTCAATTTTGTTCATTTATTTCTAGGAATCAGAAAACTTTTTCAGTAAAAGCCCAAATGATAAATTGTATAAATGTGTGGGCAATGTGGCTTTCAATACAAGTACTGAAGTCTGTCATTTTAGAGCTAAAGCAATCATAACAATACATAAACAAAAGAGTGTTGGTGTGTTCCAATGAAACTTTGTTGAAGGGGACATAAAACGAAGTAGGATGTTACATACATGTACCAACTCCCCATGAGGAATGTAATCATTATGTACAGCAAACATGTTATAATAAAAAACTTAAGCAGTAGACCACAATGAGATAATGCTTTATATCCACTAGGATGACTATAATGAAAAAAGGCAGAAATAAACAAATGAAAGCATTGGTCCGAAGGATCTGAAACCTGCATTCATTGCTGATTGTAATGTAAAGCACAACAGCTACTTTGAAAAACAATTCAAGTTTCTTAAAATTTTAAATGTAAGTTTACCATCTGTTCCAGGAATTCCATTCCTAAATATCTACCAAATGGAAATAAATACAAATGCATCTCACAGATTTTCATGTGAATGTTCACAGCAGAATTATTCATAATAACCTCATAGAAAAACCAACCTATATATCCACCTACTGGTGAATGAATAAACAAAATGTGGTATATACATATATTAGAATATCATTCAGCAATTAAATATTAATGGAAAACTGGTACACATTGCAATATGATTTAACATTGAAAACATTATACAAAATGAAAGAAGTCAGTCACAGGAGACTGGATATTAGATGATGCCATGTATGTTAAATATCAGGAATAGGAAAATATGTAGGGACAAAAATTATACCAATAGTTGACTAGAGCTAGTTAAACTAGTCTGACACAAAACTAGGACTGAATTCAATGGTAAATGAGCATGCAGGGACCTAACTGGGTGATAAAAATCCTTTGAAATAATTATGTTGAAGATGATAAAACTCAATAAATTTACCAAACATATATTAATTATCCACTTAAAATGGGTGAATTTTATAGTATGTAAATTATATCTCAATAAATTGTTGCTGATGATTTTTTAAAATGAAAAAATTCATTTTCTACAGAGAACAAAACAAGGAAAAAGAGATATCAAGCCAGATATGTTTCATGCAATGCATTTTTCTGACCTTTGATCTATTAAAAGAAAAACTTTTGGATATAATATTCTCTACTGTCCCTGTTCACCATATTATTTGTTTCTTCTTTTATTATTATTATTTCTTCTTTTTAAACTTAATTTTAGTCTACTTCATTCTGTTTCTTAGTTTCTTAAAGTGAAGACATGTAATTGATCTAGATAATTCATTTTTCTTGTATATAATTTATAGCTATATATGTTTTGTCTAGGTATTGTTTTAGCTGCATTTCATAAATACTTTGAAATTTAGTTAAAATATTTTCTGGTTTCCTCCATTTTTTTTTTTTTCTTTTTGGTGCCAGGAATCGAACTATGGTCCTTGAAATTGTGAGGCAGGCGAAGCCACTGAGCTAAATCCCTAGCCCCCATGTTCTTGTTTTTTATCTGATAATGTTTAGAAGCTTATTGTCCATTTTCCAGATACATGATTTTTTCTCCTTATTGATATTGCCTTCTGATTTAATTTTATTTTGCATAAAGAAAATACTTTTGATGCTTTATATCCTTTAAATTTGTTGAGCCTTGTTTATTGATCCATGAAGCCCAGTACATATTCTATATTAATGAGTGTAATATATACACCAAAAAAGAATCTCTATTCTGCTGCTGTTGGATGTAAGGTTCTAAAAATAATTATTTCAAGTTGTTGATAGTGTTCAGGTCTTCTATAATTTTTTTCTTTTGTTTAATTGTTCTAGGATTTCTGAGAAAGGGTATTGACATACCCCCATTATGGCTATTTATTTTTGAATAATATTTTTATTTGTTTCTCTAGGGATCCCAACATTATATAAACTTTATTATTCTATTTAGATGTAATATTCTATCAATCTAAATGAAATGTAGAAATATTACAACCACATAGATTTCTTCTGTTATTGGTCTGTGTATTATACTCACTTTACGTTTACATCTTCATGCTTTTTAAACCAAGACAATTGAAAAAAACACAAAAAACCAAGACAATTGTATAATTGTTGCTTTCAATAGAATTGTGTATTTTAAAGAATATGCAGGAAGAAATAATTTTGAATATTTACAGATATTTGCCACTTATTTTGGTCTTTATTACTAAAGATCCAAATTCACTTCTACCTAAATAACTTCCTTTGGTATTTATTATAAAGAAATTTGACCTACGATGGATTCTACTAGTTATCCTACATCTTAGAATACCATTGTTTTAAAACTTCTCACTGGATTATGTTGACCTTTCTTTCTTTTCATTGGAAGATGTTGCTCTGCCTTCTAGCCTCCCTTGTTTCTGAAATTTGTGATTATTGGAACCATTTTCCTTTATTTTTTTTATATTTGTCTTTTTCAGAAGTTTGATTATGATGTGTTTAGACATAAAATTTTTCTACTGTATTCAAGATTCATTGAACTCCTTGAATATGTCTATTTCTGTCTTTCACCATATTTGGGTATTTTCACCAGTTATTTCTGCCATAGTCTCCTTTTCTAGCATTTTAATCACATGTAGTTTGGCTTTTGATATTCTACAAATCCTTTTGCTGTTTATTTTTACTGGATAGTATCTTTTCATCTATCTTTAAGTTCACTGGTTTATATTTTATTTTTATTCTTTAATTGAGGACTTAGGTTTTTATTTCACATATACTGTTATTTTTTATTAGTATATGTTTGTGATACATGATAAATGCATTCATCATGTGGAATTGGTTCACATACATATTGAAATTTCTTTTTTTATTCATTAACTTTATTGATATATTTTAGGTATACAATATGATGACATTCATCATTAGGAATTTGTACCTTTACATGGTATATCTTGGTTATTTTTTCTCCCATTGCCCTGTCCTCCCTTTAACCCCTCCACCCCTCCCTATTTACAAAGACTTTGTTTCTGTTTTTTCCTTTTCTCATATTTATTCCTTACCCTTCTTTCCTTTCCTCTATGCCTCCCACTCCCCTTCCCCATTGGACCTTTTGGTCCTATTTCACATTATCTATTATACATTTTGATCCTTATTCACACTTTCAGTTTCTCACACTAGAGAAACTATTCAGTATTTACATATGTGTGCCCTATTTATGAAATTTATCTTTTTACTTCCCAATTCCCCTTCTCTCCCTTCAGTCTTCTCCCATTCCAAGATCTCCTTTACATCTCTGGAAAGTTTATCTTCCTGTTTCCTATCTCTCTTTTGTTTTTCTCTTTAAAATATTTATATTTTGGGTTTTTTATATAAAAGAAATCATAATATTTAACCTTTTGTGTCTGACTTAATTGACTCAGCAGTATGGCCTCTAGATGCATCCATTATCCTACACATGAATTGAATTTTTCTTTCTTTATGGTTAAGTTATATACCACATTTTCTTTATCAATTCATCTGTTGAATAAACTGCTTCCAAGATTTAGCTATTGTTAGTTGCTTCTGTAAACATGGGTATACATGCATCACTGTAATATGATGTCTTTATCTCTTTTGGGAATAGAAATTATAACTTTAAAGCCTAATATTCTATTCAGTTCACTTTTTATAGGACCTATTTATCTACTGAGAAATTCCATTTTTCCATTCCTTTTTAGTGTATTTTCCTTTACCTCATGGTGAATAGTCATAATAGTTGCCTTAAAATTTTTGTCTCATATTTTAAACCCTGACTCATTCTGCAGATGATATTTGTATACTATATTTCCACTTGTGGATTGGTAACATTTTCTGAGTAGTTTCTAATTAAATTCTGTATATGGCACATTGTTGTGTTGTGTAGCCCTGGGAACTGTATACTCCTCTGGTGATTGTTAATGATTTGTTTAAGTAGGCAATCAAATCATTTAGGTTCAGAGCTCAAGTGTGTCTGACTGTCTCAGCTGCCATTCATATCTCTGTTGCATTTTCTAATGTTTTGCTCTGCTGATTTTTTCTGTCCTTCACACGCATCACTCAGGGATGAGCCAGAGAGCAGCATGCTCACATGCATAATGAGGTGATCTCTTCTGTAGCACTTCGGCCCCTGTGATCTCCTCTTCCAGGTTTCTCTGGTCAGACATATGAGGTTTTTATTGGAGCTTCAGTCCTCTACACTTAGCATCTCACAGCTTAGGGAACAAGGGATCAGCCCAGTGTGGTGGACAAAAATCAATCTGGAAAACTCATTTTGTGTGGATCTTTCTTCAGTTTTCATTTACTTCAACACTCTGTTTTTATTTAATTTTAGGGCCATAGGTAGTTGTGTTTTATATCTTGTCCTTACTTTTTGTTGGAAACAATCTGAGAGTTAAACCATGGGAGAGTTATGCCATCATGCCGGAACTGGAATCAACGCATATTTCTTTTAAAGTTTATTCTTCAGTATTTCATTTAAAATTATTATAGTTTTTTTCTTATATGATTATATACCCTAATTGGTTATCACTTGTATATTTGAGGTATTTTTATTTGCATATACTAATTTTATATCTTCCTCAATTATTTTTTATTTATGCTGGTTTTATTATAGATCCCTCTGAGTTTTATAGCTATTTTAACAATGTCCTTCTAAAAAATATAGTTTTGCTTCGACTTCAGATTTCATGTGTCTCATCATTTTCTCTTATCTATTTATATTGACAAATACCTACAATACATTTTCAAACAATAGAAGAGGTAGTGGGCATCTTTAATTTATTTCCAAGTTTAGTTTGTTCAATTACCTCTACAGTTTCCCTGTTAAGAAAACCATGGTAATAGAAATCACATGCACACGCACACACATTAAATACTTAATATTATAGTATTGAAAAACAAAACACTTATTCAATGCATATTTCTAATTGAAATGGGTGTTGAATTGTGTTACAGCTTTTTTTAGTATCTATGGCAATAATCATATATTATTTCTCCTTAAATAGTAATGGCAATGAGTGATATTTATAGATTTCCTAATACAGTGATGTGCCACAAAACAATGGAGATTTGTTCAAAGAGATGTGTTGTTAGGCAGTATGATCATTGTGTGAACCTCACAGAATGTAGTTCCACAGACCTAGATGGTACACATCCATCACGTGACCTGGCTTCTGGGTGCAATCAAGAGACATAGTAAACATGAGATGCATGATGCTGCTGGCATATCAAGACATACTGTTAGTAGTAAACTTCTTTAGTATTGACAAGGAGTACATTCTTAAATAGCAATAAGGAATAATATAGCAAATGATAAGCTAGTGATGTAATTGTTTATTATTATCAAGTATTCTGTACTGTAAATAATTATATGTGCTATACATTTATATGACTGGGAGTGTAGTGGGTTTATTATACTAGAAACATCACATGCAACACACATATGAATAGTGCATTGTGCTATGACACTATGATTAAGATGTTATACTGCCCATGACACATGCACACACACATACACACACACATACATGCACACAATTGATTTTGAGTATTCGTGACACTTTTTATATCATTTTTTTTCTCATTCCTTCATGATTCATTTTATTTGACTCAGTTAAGATGTCTTTAAACAGATTTCTCAGATACAGTGAATAGGTCATATGTTGTTATTATATTGAAATATTTCCCATTTTCTGTTAGTTATCTATTAATTATCTATTTTATTATTGTTGTTTTGCTATTATTAGACAATCAGCTCTTAGATTTATTGGTTCTACAAATGTCTGGCTTCTAATGAGCAATTCCTTGTTATTTACTCAGGGCTTTTGTTTTTGGTTTTGCTTTATAGTAATTTCTTTTTCTAATTTACATTATCAGTTTTTATATTCCCTGGATTTGTAAGTTCTGTATTCTGCTCTGCAAAGTATCTCTGTACCTTCTTTGTGTTTAGATTCATAGTCAAATGAATTAAACACTCATTGCCAGATCTTCTGCTATCTGCTTTGCGTTTATCTTGGTTAGCTAGTCTATTCTTTGGGTCTTTAAGGATTTTCAAGACAAATTCAAGAGATCCTAGACCTAGCATGATCCAATCTACTTTCCTTAATATATTAATGACAGATTAGCTAGGCATAAAATCCTGAACCAAACTTTCTTTCCTTGAAGACTGTACAGCTGTTAAACATTGATCTGGCAAAGTCTGAGATGAATCTTTTGCTTCCCTCTAACAAATGGTCAGCTTTAAATGCTCAAAGTCTTCTTTTATCTTTGATGATGATAATTTAGTGATAATGTGTCTTTTATTATATTTTCAGTGTTTTGTAATTTCTCCTTATAGTGTATCCTTTATCTCAGTCATGCTTTTAATTAGGTTCTGTTTACATGTTGTCTGGGTGAAAACTTAAACTCTGTCTTCTTCTGTTGCTTTATTATGTTTTCTCCCTTATTTTAGATAGAAATTCCTTGAAGGCAATTAACATTCTATTTATTACTTCTCTGGAAACACATTTACCCACAGTGTTACTTGCCATTATGGCTTGTGTCTAGATGTCCTCCAAAGCCCTCATGTGTTCAGAGGTGGCTGAATTCAGAGATGGCTGAATCTAGAGTGTCTGTGACTGATTCATGGTACAATGCTAGGACTAAAGGTATTGGATTAAGGGTAGGTGATTACTAAACCAGTCCACTGATTGGTTTGGCAATACCCTAATCCCAGTAGCCTAGATAGAATATAAAAGTGTTAGGGAAAAGCTGGTAAGGCCCCTTGCTAGCTTGCATTGCTACTGTCTCCCCACCATAAATTGTGAGGCCTATCTGCCGTGCCAACCTGCCTCAGAGCCACCTGATGATAGACTGAAACCTCTACAAATTGTGAGCTAAATAAACCTTTATTTTCTTAACTTTAGGGTATTTGGTATTTTGTCTCAGTAGTGAGAAAAGTAACCAAAACAAAATTTGATACCAGAGAAGTGAGATCATTGGTGTGACTGTACCTGATCAGGGGCCTTTTGGACTGGCTTTTGGGAAGAGTTTGGAAAGGTTCTGAGGTGACAGCTGGAATGCTATAAACTGAACTTAATGGGAGATTCTGATCAGAGCTCAGAAGACCAGAAAGCTGACAGAAATCCTGCTGGCAAAGACCAGGCTCAGGAGATTTCTGTTGGGAAGAAGGACTACATTGGCTGTTAGACTCCAGACAATGGGTGTTATACCTTGGTAGAAAGTTTGTCTGCATTTTGCTGTTGTCCAGAGCCTTTGCCTGAGATTAAGATTAAGGAAGGCTGACTAGTTAATCTTGCAGAAGAAATTTCAAGGCAGCCTAATGTTGAGGCAGTGGCATGGCTACTGTTGGGGGCTTTTATCCAGGTTTATGTTGAGAATCAAGAGCAAAGAGCCCAGCAGAATGATTCAAAATGTGAGTTTGGCCAGAAAGGAAGCTCCAGTAAAGTCATAGCCTGCAAAGACGCAATGTAGGAGGAATTGGTTGCTGAAAAGACTAGTGAGAAAAAGGCAAGTATTTCAGCAGAGGACAATAGAAAAAGTGATCTAAGGACACCACAAGAACCAGCAGGACTCTACAATTTGCGGCCTCAAAATTGCAAAAGTGAAAGACTTTACTTTAAGAAGAGAGTCCCAGAGCTCTATGTTCCAGAATGGTGGTGCCCTAGGGCAATTTTTTCTTGGGATTTGATTCATAGACAGTCATCCCTTTAGCCAAGAGAGGAGGAAGCCTGGCTACTGCTTCAGCTGGCAGCAGATCTTGGCATCATCCATGTGGTGCTGGTTTTAGGCTCACGCAGAATACAAGAGTTGTGAGATCAGGAAGACTTCCACCCAGATTTCAGAAGAAGGCTTGGGAGGCTAGGCAGGGTACTCCTGAGAGAGCAGTGTGAAGCCAAAGGGACAGTGGAAACTTCAGAAGATTGGAGAAGCTACAAAAGTTAATTGTCTTAGGAAAACTGCAAGGAAGGAGTTGTCAGCCCAAAAGAGAAGCCATGGGGGCTGTAGCCACTGGAAGTGTTGAAGGGGTGGAGCCACCCAAGCCCATTGGTGTTCACAATCTGCCACAGATTGCCAGAGATGTGGGACATGGAAAAATGGGATTTAATGTTTGTCCCACTGGATTTTGGTCTTGGTTTTTTCCCATTCCTTTCTATTTCCCTCTGTGCCATTTTGAATGGAAATGTCTATCTTGTGCCATTGAAGGTTAGAAGTGTTTAACTTTCTTTTCATTTTTAGAGAGGCTCGCAGCTGAGTTTGCCTTAAATATCAGAGGAGACTTTAGAATTGAACTTGGACTTGGACTTTTCAGCAATGCTGAAATTCTTAGGACTTTGGCAACTCTTGGAGATGAACTAAGTGACTTTTGCATAGAGGTATATATATGAGTCTTTCTGGGTCAGAGGTGGAATGTTATGGCTTCTGTTTAGACGTCACACCAAAGCTTCATTCAGCCATAGGTGGGGTTTTTCAGAGGTGGCTGAATCTAGAGTGTGTGTTTCATTCCTGGTGGAATGCTAGAATTAAAGGTGCTAAGATTAAGGGTAGGTGATTACTAAATCAGTCCACTGATTGGTTTGACTCTGCATTAAGCCTGGTAGACTGGATACAACATAAGGGACAGAAAGAGGCTTTTCTTGTCCCTTGCTTGCTTTGCTAACTTCTGCCTACCATGGACTGTTTCTCCTCTGCAAGCCCTGTCTGTCTTGCCACCCTGCTTTGGAGCCAGCTGATTATGGACTGAAATCTCTACAAACTGTGAGCTAAATTAACCTTCCCTCTCTTAACTTGTGGATGTTGGATATTTTGTCTCAGTAGCAAGTAAAATAAATAACACACTTTCTCTATCAGACATTTTTAGAATGAGTATATTTTAACACTTAGCTAGTTTCATACTCTTTTCCATTATTTGCATTACTTTTATATGGATCTGGTGTTAGTTCTTTTGATTTTGTTTTATTTGTGTTTTGCTGAAGTTAGGATTTTCTGGATCTGTGTTTCACTTTGAAGCTTCCTGTGGGTTAAGGACAAAGGATATGTTTTAAACTTGTGAATTCACATGTGTGTGTGCATTTGTGTGTGTGTGTGCGCGCGTGCATGTGTGTGTGTGTGCGTGCATGTGTGTCACAGATATTTTTGCTTTTCCTTTCTCAAATGCATTAAATCCAGATGGCTGTATATCTTACAATGTACAGTCTCATCCTGCGCTTTCCCAACGTAGTACATCTTACAGCAAGTATGCCTCTCTGTGCTACTTCTTACTCTTGATTTCTGTGTTGCTTGAGATACTGTGGTAAAATGAGTCCAGAGAAGTTACTGCCCAAGCAATATTCCCAGTCTCATGAATCCAAACTGGAGCTCATTAGGTAAAGTACCAATTTGTTTGGGGACCTGTACTCTTACAGGTTTCTCTGATTAATATTTATAAACATGAATGTATGTTGTACATTTCTGTCATAAAGCTGTTGGACATTCATTCAGCAGGTTTTTGTTGAAAATGAAGAGGCTACCTATGGTGCTTTTTTTTTTTTTTTTTAGTTTTGTGTGATATCAAAGAGTGCAAACAAAAATTTAGAAGATTCAAAGTAGAGGCTTCTAAAAATTTTATGTATTATAAAAATTATTATGTATTATGAAGACATTTTTCTTGTAAATCTTCACAATACCCCCTTTGTTATCACACTCATATGGGCCTAATGATTTTCTTTCAGTTGACAGAGATGATATTAAATAAATGTTAGAATTTGCTATCACAAAAGATCGGTGGTATTTCTACATCTCCAACAATATCTCCCGGAAATTTGAAAAATTATTTATTTGTAAATATACACTTTCAATGTAGTCAATTTGTTATTATTAAAGGGAGGTGTTAGAGCAAATTGACTGGATCTTTTCCTGCTCTGTCAGATTCTCTCACTAAATAAGGGAGTATGATGCAACTTATAATTTTTTGGAACAGTGAAATTACATGAAAGTACAATTTCTAATCTGTACTTCTTTTTTTCTCCACATTTTCAAATAGGAATAATTGTTAAGCAGATTAATGGGCTTCATCTTGGCAGATTTGTACATTTGAATAACATACTTTGATCATTTCTCCTGCCATCACTCTCCTTGCCTTAAGCTCTAGTCTGGATAAACCATTTTGGAGAAGTGACTTAATTTGTATAATGTATTTTGATCATATTCATACCCCTTATTACCTACCCTTATACCCCCTCTAGCTTTTAACCTTTATCTTGGCTAATAAAAGTCACCCTTTTATTCTCTTGTCATCTTTTGTACATTACACATATTAGGGGGAACAGACAATATTAGTCTTTTTGAATCAGGCTTATGTTGCTTAACATGGTGACTTACAGATCTATTGATTTTCCTTCAAATGGCAAGATTTCAGTTTTCAATGACAGAATATTACTCCTTTGTGTATCTATACCACAGTTTCTTTATCTATTTATCTGTCTATGGGGACCTAGGTAGATTCCATATCTTGACTCTTCTATACTGTGCCATAAAAACATAGATATTTCCTACATGGCTGACTTTAATTCCTTTGTACATATACCCAGGAGTGGTATATTTAGATCAAATAGTAGGTTTTAGTTTTTGAGGAATCTATATATTCCATAGTGACTGTACTAATACACATTTCCATCAATAGTGTAAAAGGGTTCTTTGTTTCCCACATTTAAAAAAATAATTTTATTGGTTCATTTTAGGTATACAATATAATGACATTCATCATTGGAGATTTGTACCTTTACATAATATATCTTGGTTCTTATTTTCCCCCTTCCACTGTTCTCCCTTCAACCCCTCCTCCAAAAAGACTTTGTTTCCATTTTTTCATTTTCTCATATTAATTCCATTCCCTTTTTTCCTTTCCCCTATCCCTCCCACTTTCCCTTTCCCTTTGCACCTTTTCTTCCTATTTCACATTCTATTATACATTTTGACCCTTATTTACACTTTCAGTTTCTCATACCAGAGAAACTATTCTGTATTTAAACATGTGTGTCCTATTTATTTCACTTAAGAGTATAGCCTCAATGTGCATCCATTTAGCTATAAATGTCTCTAATTTCTCATTCTTTATGGCTGAGTAGTACTCTGCTTTATTAAAAAAAACCCCACATTTTCTTTATCCAGTCTCCAGTTGATGGGCAACTGGGTTGTATCCATGTTCTAGATTTTAAAAACTGTGCTGCTATGAACATGGGTGCACATATTTTGCTGTGGTATGATTCTTTTAATTCTCCTGGGAAGATATCCAGCAGGGGAATAGCTGGGTCAAATGAGACCTCTAGTCCTAGTTCTTTGAGGTCTCTCCATACTGATTTCCAGTGGTTGCACCAGTCTGCACTCTCACCAACAGTGGAGAAGTGTTTCTTTTTCCCTACAGCCCCACCATCATTTGCTACTGGTTGATTTCATGATAGCAGCCATTCTTTCTGGGGTGAGGTGGAATCTTAGCATTGTTTTCATCTGTATCTCTCAAATGAACAGTGATGTTGAACATTTTTTGATATGTTTATTTGCTACTTCTTTTTATTTCTAATTCTTTGTCTGAAAATGTCTGTTCATTTCCGATGCTCATTTTTGGATTGGGTCTTTAAATTCGGAACTGGAGAAACAACTCCCTTCACAATATCATGCAAAAAATGAAATACCTAGGAATCAACCTAATGAAAGAAATCAAAGGCCTCTTCTCTGAAAACTATAACACTCTGAAAAGAGATATTGAAGATGATATCAGAAAATGGACAGGCATCCCCTATTCCTGGGTAGGAAGGATCAACATAGTGAAAATGGCCATACTTCCAAAACTGCTATATAGTTTCAGTGCAATCTCAATTGAAATTCCAGCAGCATATTTCACAGACCTTGAGAAAACAATCCAAAAATTCATTTGGAACAAGAAGAGATTTAGAATAGCAAAAGCAATTCTAGGCAACAGAGATATGTCAGGGGGTATCATAGCCCCCAACTTGAAACTATACTACAAGGCTACTGTGATAAAAACAGCATGGTACTGGCAAAGAAACAGACTTGAGGACCAGTGGAACAGATTATAAAATGCAGAAACAACTGCAGACACACTTAGCCACCTCATCTTCCTCAAAGGAGCCAAACATCCTCTCTGGAGGAAAGATAGCCTCTTTAATAAATGGTACTGGAAAAATTGGGTTGCAACTTACCAAAGATTAAAACTAGACCTATATCTCTCACCATACACTAAACTAAAATAGAAATGGATTAAAAATCTAAATATTAAAACAGAAACACTAAATTGGCTGAAGAGAGGTTAGGTAGAACTCTTGAAGACATTGGTTTAGGAAAAGATTTCATGAAAAACACCTCAGTTGTCTATGAACTAGCACAAACAATCAACAAGTGGGGTCTCTTCTTATTAAAAAGCTTCTGTACAGCTAGAGAAACCACCAACAGCATGAAGAGACAATCCACAATGTGGGAAAAAATTTTTACCAGCTGTTCCTCAGACAAAGGTCTACTATCTAGAATATATAAATAACTTTTCCCACATTTCACCAGCATTGTCTCTATATTCTTGGTGATAGCTTGGCATGAGAGGAAATCTCAATGTAGGTTTGATTTGTATTTCCCTAATGGCTAAAGATGTTGAGTAGTTTTTCATGTACTATTTGGCCATTTATACTTTGCTTTTTGAGAAACATGTTCAATTCTTTTGTCTGTTTATTATTGGGCTATTTAATTTTTGGTATATTTAAAGTTTTATATTTTAGATATTAATCTTCTGTCAAAAGAGTAGCTACTGGATTTTTTCACGTTGTTGTCTCTTCACTCTACTGTTTCTTTTGTTATCCAGAAAGGTTTTAATTTGGTGTAGTCTCATTTACTCATTCTTGCTGTTGTACTATTGGAGTTGTACTTCTTGTACTATTGGAGTGCTATTCAATAAGTCTTTGCCTGTGCCTGTGGCTTCAATTTCTTCTGCTATGTCTTTTAGCATTTTCAAAGTTTTAATTTTTACACCTGGTCCTTTAATCCATTTTGAAATGATCATTTGTAGATGGTAAGAGTTAAGAGTCTAGTTTTAATCTTCTACAAGTGAATACCTAGTTTTCCCTGAAACATTTATTAAAGAGGCTGTCTTTTCTCCAAAGTATAATTTTGGCTCTTTGGTCCAGAATCAGATTACTGTAGTTGCTGTTTTGTTCCTGTGTCTTGTACTCTGTTCAGTTGATCTACATATCTTTTACTGTTCCAACACCATACTATTTTTGTTAATTCATCTTTGAAGCACAATGCAAAATTGGATATTGTGATGCCTCTAGCCTTCCTCATGTTGCTTGGGATTACTTTGGCTATTGTAGATCATTTGTGTTCCTATATGAATTTTAGGGTCTTTTTAATAGTTCTATAAACTATGTCATTAGTATTTTGGTGGGGATTGCACTGAATCTGCAGTTTGCTTTTGGTGGTATGACCATTTTAACAGTATTAATTCTGCTAGTCTGTGAATATGGGAGGTTGTTTTATCTTTTACTATCTTCTTCAAGTTCTTGTTTTTGTTTTTGTTTTTCTTTTTGGTACCTGGGACCAAACTCGGGTCCTTGAACTTGCAAGTCAGGTGGCAGAACCACTGAGCTAAATCCCCGGGCCTTCTTCTTTATTCAGTGTTCTGATATTTGTATAGGTCTTTCATCTCTTTGGTTAGAATAATCCCTGGAGATTTCATCCTATTTTATTTTTTGAAGCTATTTTAAATGGAGTGCTTTTCTGATTTTTTTCTGAGCAGTCTATTATTGGTGTATAGAAAAAATGATTTTTAATGCTAATTTTAAATCCTGAAGCTTTGCTGAACTTGCTAACAGTCTAAAAACTCTAAAAGTCTTTTGGTGGACTCTTTATGGTCTTCTAAGTAAGTATAGAATAGTATCATCTGTGAACAAGGATAATTTGAATTCTATTTTCCCAATTTGTAGCCCTTTTCTTGATTTTTTTTCTCCCAGTGGGTCTAAAATTTGAAAAACTATATTGGATGTCTTTGCCTCATTCCTCATTTTAGAATAAATATTTTCAGTTTTTCCTTATTCAGAGTGACGTTGGCTGTGAATTTGTTGTATGTGGCCTTTACTATTTTGAGAAATCTTCCTTAAATACCTATTTTCTCCAGAGCTTTTATCATGAAGGAATGTTGAGTTTTGTCAAAAGATTTTCTGCATCAATTGAGATGATCATGTGATTTTTATTCTTGATTGTATTTATATGGTGTATTACATCTATTGATTTGCATATGTTGCAATTTCTTTGGATCCCTGGAATGAAACCAAGTTGATCATGGTGTACGATTTTTCTAATGTGCTTTGGGATTTGGTTTGAAAGTATTTTATTAAGGATGTTTGCATCTATGTTCAACATGAATATTGGTGTCTAGTTTTCTTTTTTTTTGCTTTGTCCTTGTCTGGTTTTAGTATCAGGTTGCTATTGACCTCATAGAATGACTTTGGAAACATTCCTCCTCTATTACTTTGTATGGCTTGAAGAGTGTTGGTATTTCTTCTTTAAAGATCTGGAAAAACTCAGCAATAAACTTGTATAGTCCTGGCATTTTCATTGCTAGGAGACTTTTACTGTTTCAATCTCATTGTCTATTTATTTCCCCTCATTGGCTACCTGTTTAGATTTTTCATATTCTCTTTGTTTAATTTTGGTAGGTCGTATGGGCCTAGAAAATTATGTATTTCTTCTGGACTCTCCACTTTATTAGAACTTATGATTTTGAAGTAGTGTCCAATAATCATCTGGATTTCAGTGATATCTGTTTTAATATTCCTCTTTTTATCTTGAATTGTATTAGTTTGAGTCTTCTCTCTTTTCTATTTCTATTGGTTTAGGGTTTATCAATCTTGTTACTCTTTTGAAAGAGCCAAATTGTTGATCCTATGCACTACTGTTTTTTTTGTTTGTTTGTTTTTTGTTTTTTGTTTTTTGTATTGGGGACTGAATTCAGGACTTTTCACTTGCAAGGCATGTGTGTGCCACTGAGCTAAATCCCCAGCCCTATGTACTACTCTTTTCATCTCTATCTCATTAATTTCAACTCTGAGTTTTAGCATTTCTTTCCTTCTGTTGGTTTTGGTTTGTTCTCATTTGTCCAGAATCTTGAGATGCATCTGTGAGTTATTTATTTGAGATCTCTCAGTACAGGCACTGATAGCTCTACATCTTACTCTTAGAACTGCCTTTACTGTAACACAAACCTTCTGGTATATTGTATTTCCATTTTTATTTTATTCGAGGAGTTTTAAAATTCCTCCTCTTATTTCTGTATGCCTCATTAGTCATTAAAAAGTGTAGTTCACTCTACATGATTTTTAAAATAATTTCTGTGGTTTCTCTTGCTGTTGATTTCTAGTTTCATTCCATTATAATAGGATAAAATGCAAGAAATCATTTCAAATTTTGTATTTGACATCTATTAAGTCCATTTAATCTGCAGTGTAGTTTAATTCTGATTTTTTTCATTGTTTTTGATTTTTTCTGGATGACATATTTATTAGAGTGGCATTTTGAAGTCACTATTATCTTATTAGGATCTGTGTGCACCTCTATGTAGAGTAATTTTTTATGGGTAATTTTTTGAGTAATTTTAGTTGGGCCTACCAATGTTTACTTGCATATATATATATGCAAGTATTATGTCTTCTTTGGGGATTGTTCTCTTTACCAATATATAGTAGCTTTCTCTTTCTGATTATTTTTGTCCTAAAGACTTCTTTGTCAGATATGATTATAGATGTTACTGTTTGCTTTCAAATTTCATTTGGTGGAATATTTTTCCATCCTTCTACTTTTAGCCTATGTATGTCATTGCTAGTGGAATGTGCATGTGTGTTTTTTAAGGAGCAAAGAATTGGGTCTTGTTTTTAATCCAATCTGCCAGGCTGTCCTTTGAGATGTGATTGAAAAAAATAGAGTGTGTATTTAAACAAAAAATTTTATTATGGAAAAAAGATACATTGCCAATTATACCCCTCAAATACTCCTTTTTGCTTCAAACACATTTATATGATATTCTTCCCATTGTCTGAAGCAGTTCTAGAAGTTCTCTTTCATGAGTATCTTTAGTTGTATTTTCATGGCTGTCTTGATGTCCTGAATCTATTCAAAATATTTGCCTTTCTTGGTCATTTTGAATCTTGGAAAGATCTAGGAGTCTCATGGTGTCATATCTGATAGATAAGGTGGATATGGATGCCCCATAATGCTTTTACAAGATGCCTTTCCTTTGGATCCTACTCAGCAGCAACATTCACCAATATTTGATCACACCTCATAAAGGCATTCATACAATAACTCTTCTAGAACTGGTGCAAAAATGGCAAGAGTTATGGAATAAGTATATTTGAAGTGAGGGGGAGTATTTTGAAGGTGATTAATGGCAATGTCTTTTACTGTATTAAAATATTTTAAAATTTAAACATTTACCATATTTTTGATTAGCCCTGTAACTGGAGATTTAAGACTATTTACTTTCAGAGTTATTATAGACAAATATCTACTATTTCCTGTCATTTTTAGTGTTTAATTCTTTCCTAATTCTTAATAATTTGTATATATTTCCTCTTTTCTCTGTATGATTTCTTAAATTATTTTCTCCTTCCTGACCAAGTGTTCATAAATTTCTTCACTTTATACTTTTACTGGAAGGTTTTATTTCTCCTTCACTATTAAAGGGTAGGTTTATTTGATATTATATAAGTTCTGGTGAACCTTTCAGGCTGCCATACCACAGCCTCCAGAGCAGAGGAGAAGAGGAAATGAGATGGAACTATTTGATACTCCAACACCTGGACTCCCTGAACTGGCAACAAAAGAGGAACTGGAAAAAATGAAATCAGAAATAATTTCACAGATAACAGTAGAGATTGGGCCCATAGTGCAAGACATGATTAATAAATCAAGAGAGGACATAGATAAAAAAAGTAGAGGAACTGAGGAATGTGATGTAGTTCCAACACAGGAAACAAATGGAATCCATAAAACAGATGCAAACAGATTTCTAGGAGATTAAAAACTCCATTGAAAGTTTACACAGCAGAATGAAACAATGTGAGGACAGAATTTCAGATATAGAAGATAAGATTACAATTAGTGAGGAGGAAAAGAAAAATTTCTTTAAAATAGTAAGGGACCATGAGAAATCAATTCAACAGCTGATAGACAATGCAAAGAAGAATAACATAAGACTGATTGGAGTCAATGAAGAAACAGGAGACAGTGCAGATGACACAGAAAACTGTTCACAGAAGTGATGGCAGAAAACTTCCCAAGCAGGGTAAAAGAACTTGACATACAGATAAGTGAGGAATACAGGACTTCATCTAGTCTTGATAAAAAAAATCTACACATAGGCATATAATTGTTTTAGGATTCTAGAAACCCAACAGAAGAACAAAGTTCTACAAGCAGTTAGAGAAAAGAAACAAATCACATACAAAGGAAAGCCCATTAAAATCACAGCAGACTTCTCAATACAAACTTTCAAGTCAAGAAGAGCTTGGAGTGATGTATTGCAAGCCCTGGGGGAAAACAGCCCCCAACCCAGATTGATGTACCCTGCAAAACTATCTTTCAATATTGATGGAGAAATAAGATACTTTCAGGACAAAGAACACATTAGGAACTTCAGGAATACCAAACCAGCACTCCAAAACATTTTAGACAATATCCTAGGAAAAGACAAAGAGGATCACAACCTCAGGAAGCCCAGCAGAATGAATCCATCAGGCATGACAAGAAATGAAACACAAAGGGGGAGAATCCAACAAAAAGAAAAAGTCATGACAATGATAACTCAATAAGTATTAGTTATAACCATAGATGTTAATAGTCTCAATTCACCAATCAAAAGGAATAGTCTGGCAGAATGGGTCAAGAAGCAAGATCCAACAATATGTTGCATGCAAGAAACACACTTAATGCAAAAAGAAACTCGTAGACTGAAAGTTAAAAGGTGGAAAACAATATTCCATGCAACAGAAACCCACAAAAAAGCAGGGGCAGCTATCCTCTTTGCAGATCAAGTGGATTTCAAAACAACACTGAGTAAGAGAAACAAAGAAGAACACTACATCCTTGTAAAGGGAACAATCCAAGAGGAAGAGATGACAATCATAAACATATATACACCAAACACTAGCACATCCAATTATATAAAACAAATACTAACAGACATGAAAAGTCACATATGCACTAATAGAATAGTAGTGGGGGACCTTAATACCACACTGTCACAAATAGATAGATCAACTAGACAAAAAGTAAGCAATGAAATACTCTAACTCAATCAAACTCTCAAACAAATGAACTTAGCAGATGTTTACAGAGTGTTCCACCCCCAAAAATCAGAATACACATTCTTTTCAGCTGCACATGGGTCATTCTCAAAAATAGACCACATACTCATTCACAGAATATGTTTAAGTAAGAGCACAGAAATTGAAATTATCCCCTGTATATTATCAGACAATAGTGCAATGAAATTGGAGATCAATAGCAAAAGAAACTGCAAAAATTTCATAAACACATGGAAATTGAATAACACACTTCTGAATAACGAATGGGTCACACAGGAAATTACAGAAAAAATTGGAAACTTCTCACAATTAACTGACAATGACAATACAACATTTGAGAATCTATGGGACACAATGAAAG
>NW_004624731.1:37158814-37178338 GCF_000247695.1 Heterocephalus glaber
AAGTAGGTCTTGATGATCCTCTAGATTTCTGCTGGGTCTGTTGTAATTTCACCCTTTTCATTCCTAATTGCATGTATTTGGGCCTTTTCTTTCCTTTTTCTGATAAGTTTGCCTAAAGATTTGTCAATTTTGTTTATTCTTTTGAAGAACCAACTCTTGGTTTCATTTATTTTTTGTATCATTATCTTAGTCTTCATTGCATTGATATCTGCTCTGATCTTTATAATTTCCTCCCTTGTATGAGCTTTGGGTTTTTCCTGCTCTTCTTTTTCTAGAAGCTTGAGGTTCAGCATCAGGGTGTTTAATTGGGTTTGTTCTGTTTTCCTAATATGCATATTCACTGCTTTGTATTTCCCTCATAAGACTGCTTTCATTGTGTCCCATACATTCTGATATGTTGTATTATCATTGTCATTTAATTGTAGGAACTGTCTGATTTCTTTTCTTTTTTTTTTTTTGGCTGAAATTCTTTTATTGGTGCAATTTAGGTATACAGTACATTTACATATATCATTGTACCTGTACATGATGTGTCTTGGTTCTTATTTTTTCCCCATTGACTGTGTGCCTTTATCCCCCCTCCACCCTTCCCTATTTACATAGACTTTGTTTCCATTTTTTTCTTTTCTATTAATTTTTTTCTTTCCCTTTTTTCCTTTCTCCTTCTCCTCCCACTTCTCATACCTCTTTGGACCTTTTCTTCCTTTTTCAAATTATCAATTATTCATTTTAATCCTTATTTACACTTTCAGTTTCTTGCATTAGAGAAACTATTCAGTATTTAAACGTGTATCCTATTTATTTCACTTAAGAGTATGGCCTCAATATGCATGCATTTAGCTATAAATATCTCATTTCTCATTCTTTATGGGTGAGTAGTACTCCATTTTATTAAAAAAAAAAACCCACATCTTCTTTATCCAGTTTTCAGTTGATGGGTTCTTGGGCTGTTTCTAAGCTTTAGGTATTATGAACTGTGCCACTATAAACATGGGTGCACATATTTCACTGTGGTATGATTCTTTTAATTCTTTTGGGATTTCTTTTTTAATTTCCTCTGTGACCCATTGGTTATTCAGAAGTGTGTTGTCCAATTTACATGTGTTTATGAAATTCTTGCTGTTCTTTTTTTGCTAGTGATCTCCAGTTTCACCACAGTATGGTTGATAATATACAGGGGATAACTTCAATTCCTTTGCACTTACTTAAACATGTTCTATGTGTGAGTATGTGGTCTATTTTGGAGATCGGCTGTGTGCAGCTGAAAAGAATGTGTATTCTGATTTTGTGGGGTGGGACACTCTGTAAATATCTGTTAAATTCATTTGGTCAAGAGTTTGATTGAGTTCTAGTAGTTCATTGCTTATTTTTTGTCTAGTTGATCTATCTATTTGTGATAGTGGGTATTGAGGTCCCCCACTACTACTGTGTTAGTGCTTATTAGATTTTTCATGTCCATTAATATTTGTTTTATATAGTTGGACACGCTCATGTTTGGTGTATATATGTTTATGATTGTCATCTCTTCCTCTTGGATTTTTCCCTTTACAAGGATGTAGTGTCCTTCTTTGTCTCTTTTCATCAGTGTTGATTTGAAATCCACTTGATCTGCAAAGAGGACAGCTACTCCTGCTTTCTTTCCAGTTCCTATCACATGGAGTATTGTTTTCAACCCTTTAACTTTCAGTCTATGAGTTTCTTTTTGCATTAAGTGTGTTTCTTGTGTGCAGCATATTGTTGGGTCTTGCTTCTTGATCCATTCTCCTGATCTATTTCTTTTGACCAGTGAATTGAACCCATTAACAATGATGGGTATAACTGATACTTATTGAGTTATCATTGTCATGACTTTTTCTTTTTGTTGTATTCTCCCCCTTTGCATTTAATTTCTTGTCGTCCCCAGTGGATTCATTTTGCTGTGCTTCCTGGGGTTGTGATCCTCTTTGTCTTTTCCTAGGATATTGTCTAAAATGTTTTGAAATGCTGGTTTGGTATTCATGAAGTTCCAAATGTGCTCTTTGTCCTGAAAGTATCTTATTTTTATGACAATTTTGAAAGATAGTTTTGCAGGGTAACTGAATCTGGGTGGAGGCTCTTTTCCTTTAGGGCTTGAAATACATCACTCCAAGCTCTTCTTGCCTTTAGGGTTTGTATTGAGAAGTATGCTTTGATTCTGTTGGGCTTTCCTTTGTACGTGATTTATTTCTTTTCTCTCACTGCTTGTAGAATTTTGTTCTTCTGTTGGGTTTCTACAATGTTAACTATTATATTCCTATGTGTAGATTTTTTTTGATCAACACTAGTTGGAAGCTTGTGTGCCTCACTTACCTGTGTTCAATTTCTTTTCCCCTGCTTGGGAAGTTTTCCACTGTTACTTCTGTGAACAGTTTTTTTTATGTCGTCTGCACTCTCCTGTTTCTTCATTGACTCTGGTAAGTCTTATGTTATTCTTTGCATCATCTAGTAGCTGTTGGATTGATTTCTTGTGGTCCCTTACTATTTTGAAGAAATTTTTCTTTTCCTGGTAACTAATTGCAATTTATCTTCTGTATCTGAAATTCTGTCCTCACACTGGCTAGTTGTGTTGTGTAAACCATCAATGGAGTTTTAATCTCCTTGAAATCTGTTTGCATCTGTTTTATGGATTCCATTTGTTTCCAATGTTAGGATCCCATCACGTTCCTCAGCACCTCTATTTTTTAAATCTATTTCCTCTCTAGATTTATTAATCACGTCTTGCACTATGGGTACAATCCCTGCTGTTATCTGAGAAATTATTTCTGATTTCATTTTTTCCAGTTCCTCGTTTGTTGCCAGTTCAGGGAGTCCAGGTTGTTGAGTATCAGATTGTTCCATCTCATTTCCCTTTGAGGTTGCTTTAGGTAATATGGAAGTCTGGTTTTGAGATTTGTTTACATGCCTCCTCATTTCAATGGGGGGTGTGGTGTGTTACTCGGGCCCAGGTGGCTCACCTTCTTGGCACTGGGCAGGGCTCTGGTGCTCTCTAGAAGAGTCACTTTCACTCCACACTGTTTTTGAATTTTATAAAACCAATGAACTTGTTTCTTCAGTTGTTTCTCTCTGGAGCTGCTGACCTTCTCAAGGCTTACTTTGTGTTAAAGGAGATAGTTTTCTTTTATGGGGAACCAGGGTCTGCTTTCAGCACTACCTGCCTCATTCTTTTCTCTGCATTGTGCTGCAGTTATTTTGTAGTTTCTAGTTTCCTGTCAGCCCCCTCCAAGTTCCCTGATTATCTACTTCTTTTTTTTTTTCTTCAGCAAATTGCTGTTTTCCAGGTGTCTTGATTCCAGCTCACAGAGAGGCTGTATTTTGCTGCCAGTCTTCACCCTGCTATCTTTAAATTTTGTTTTAAAATGCCTACTAGCCACAGTATCACTGTTAAACTCAATCTAGAAACAAATTTTAATCTAATAGCTTGTGGAATTTAGAATCAGAGGGGCTGATTTGAGTTTTTACCTGTGCCCTTAATGAGTTGTACGACTTTCATGAATTTGTCTTCTTTCTTATGCTCAGCAGGGTGTGTGAATGAATAAATGTATTTTAATATATGTGGTTAACTATAAAGATACTATAAAGTAATAAACTGCCTTAGTAATGTATGGCTACTTTTCAGATATATAGTATCTAACTATGATCAGAGATAGATCAAGTGAGAAGTTGACAGAGCACTAAAATGTTACATAAAATGTAAAAGGAAGAAGAAAAGTTTGTGTTTCTGAATTACCAGAGAATTGGAAATGGGGAGTGGGTCTGCCTATTCTTAGAAGTCCCATTGGATAAATCACATAGGGATTTATGGGGACAGATCCTCCAAGAACACAGTCAAATATTATCTGGTGGCAGCTAAACTGCTTTATAAGGAGGGTTGTACAAGTCAATTCCAGCTTTATGTTTTGCCAAGTGGAGTACAGAACCCAGAGCTACCAATAGAACCCTCTTGTCCTGTTTTTCATTCACACACCCGAGCCATTCCTATAAATAAATATTAAATTACAATTCAAAGAAACATCAGTTTTAAGACCTGCTTCATCAAAAGCCCATAGGAAAAATTATGAGAAAAGAAAAAAATGGAAACAAAGTCTATGTAAATAGGAAAGGGTGGAGGGGGTGAAGGGCGCACAGATAATGGGGAAAAAAATAAGAACCAAGATACATCATGTACAGGTACAAGCACCCAATGAGAAATGTAATTGTATACCTAAAATGTACCAAGAAAAGAATTTAAGCAAAAAAAAAAAAAAGCCCATCTGAGACAAGCACAGGATGTGATCAGACTGTTTGCATGAGATGTTGATTATTTTGCCTTATAGATCACCTCTAGTATGCATAGGCAGGAAGTACAGACCACAATAAATGCCACTTTTTGGGTCTAAGCATTGCTTTTTTATGATTACAACCTAAGAAATAATTTATAAAAGCTGACAATATTATTTTATTTTCTCTGAAAGTTGTTTCAATTTTCTGGGCCTCAGATCAAGCCTTTTTTAGAACAGAAAGTATTTGTTTATACAGTTAAGCTTTGAGGATGATTTATTATATATTCATCTGAGAAATCTGCAACACAGGCAATTCAGGAATTTTGACTTTTTTTAAACCCCCCAACAGCAATGGAGTATGTTTCCAGACAAAAGCAATGTCACTTGATGAATGATCCACTTGTTATTTATCTTGCTGCTATTGGGAGGCAATTCTAAGTCAGCCAAGGACAACTTTGAAAGGTAATATTATTAACAGAAATTAAGTGATATACAATACAGAATATGTTTTCTTCAGTTAGATTCTAAAATGAGATGGAAAATGGCTCAGTAACCCTGGAGCTGATATCTGATTTGAGATATTTTTCTGCACATAATTTAATTTAATTTTGGTCTTGTATAAAATTTACAAATGTTCAAGAAGATTACAACATAGATGTTGTTATTCATTTGCTCAATAAAAGGTAATCTTTTTTGTTATGGCTTATGCTTTGAGAAGCCCCTCGAGATCTTGATCTCTTTTTGTTCATGCCTTTAAGGATATTACTACACAGGAGAGTGAAACATGAACTGTGTATAAATTACATAAATGTTATTGCATTACTCCTTTCCTTCTAAGGAATCATTCTAAGGTTCACTCTAGTCTTAGAGATGAAAATCTAAATTCCTTAGCATGTCACGTGTACTCAATACAACTAGACCCTGGTTTGCTTTTTAAATTTTTTCAGTGACCATGTTTTCCCAATTTGTCCTCTAAGATATACATGCATGCACACATATGAGCATACTCACAACTCTAAATGCAGAGCCTCAAGAGTATTCTGTGTGTTTGCCTTACTGTTTTCTTTGTACAAAATGGTGCTGTCTTCTTTATTTCCCTGGCTAACTTATTTATCTTCAAAGGCTCCACTCCATGTGCTAGTATGACTTCCAATTTTGTCCTTCCTCAGTACTTCCTTATGACTCTATTCATATCTCTATCAAAACACTTATCATCTGGCTTATAATTATTGATTTACTATCTATCTTTTCTACCTAAACCCAGAGGTCTTTATTGGGATAGGGACATTAAATTTTCTTGCTGTGTCCTGAAATCTAACATACTTTCTGGCTTGTGAGAAACATTCAATATCTGCTTGATGAGTGAATGAATGTATCAGTCAATTTATTGATCAATGAAATAAAATACCTAGTTAGTCCTCAACTCTCCTCTGATCTATATAATGAATCAGAGCAGAAAAGATACTAAAATTAGAGCTTCTAGCAATTTTAGGTAGGGAACTTTAGGTTATAACACCATAACTTTTCTTCCAATTGCTCTGCAGGAGCTCCTGACTTTCCAGAGGATATTTTCTAATGAAAAGAAGCATCAGTCTTTCCCTGTTCCAGAAGTTTATCACTCTATGAAGGTAGATAGAAGTAAATTCAGAATTGGTAATGGACTAAGAGTGAAGTACAAAGACTGATACAGCTTTCCCATGATCAGATTCATTCTGGTTTACAAAGTCAAAAGACAGATTCCAATGTACAGCAATAACATGCCATGATGACCATTCCCAGACATTTGTTGAGAGAACATAAATCTGGGATAGTAATAAAATTGGACAGTGCTGGACTTCTTGGATTACAGAACAGATTTGCAGTTTTCTAAAGGTATAATTATGTTTTGTTTTGTTTGTGGTGAGGATCAAACTCAGGGCCTGCACATGGTAGGTAAGTGCTTTACCACTGAGCTACACTACCTGCCCAAGGTACCTTTTTGTATTCACACACAAACTCATGTAGTTCACACAATTGAAAAACGATAATTGAATTTCATTTACTCCTAGGAAAGATGAGAGAGGTTCTCTCCTTTCCTGATGATTATTTTTTGTTCCTTTGAAAATAAAACATTAATTAGTATACATATCCTCACTTAAACTTCACATAACATAACAGAAACCTTGATCAAAATCATGGCCAGCCTTTTAGGAATAAGCAGAGTATTCATATTTTTGGAAAGGGAAAGTCCCATTGCTTCAACCAGAAGTTATAGAGCTTAAAATTCCAATTACTAAAGTTGAAGATTTTTTATTTAAGATACCATTCCTTTATATATTTCTTGTTGAAATGTTTGTTCTCCTAGAAAAATATCACATAGACCCAAAAATGAATCATTTAGTTTAATAATATCATCCAATAATGAAAGGAAATGGGACTATGCAAAGTGTTTTTTTGTGAGGAGAGATAAGTTCATCCTCTGGAGTTTGCCCTAGTAAAGTGTGCACCACTATGAAGGCCCATCACATAAGATTTCACAGTTGTGAGCTGCAGAAGGAAGGTGGCACTGAGGACCTGGAATGATTGCAAATTAGAGCAGGGAACTGACAAGAGAAGATGGCAAATGGTAAGGTCAGATACATTCACAATTTTGTCAGTATCATAGATTACTTAATAGAAATGACAGCTTCTAAAAGTACCTAAATAGATAATAAAATTGAAATAAAAATAAATTTATTTAAGTCTTTGATTCATTTTGATTTTGTACAGAGAGATTCAAGTTTCAATTTTGTGCACATTGACAGCTAGTTTTTCCATGACCATTTATTAAAGAGGCTGCCCTTTCAAAAATGTATGTTTTTAGCACCTTTGTTAAGAATCATGTGGCTGTAGATGTGTGTATTTATTTATGGGATCTCTGTTCTGTTCCATTGGTCTGTGTATTTTGTGCTTATATAGACCAAAGACCTAAATGTAAGACCTGAAACTGTGAATGTCCTAGATGAAAGTACAGAGAAAACATATCAAGACATTGGTAAGATACTGGTATAGGTAAAGAAGAAATACAAATGACCAAAAATATATTTAAAAAAATGCTCAATATCATTAGCTATCATGGAAATTCAAAACAAAATTTCAGGGCTGGAGTTTTAGTTCAGTGGCTCCACAACTGCCTGACAACTGCAAAATACTGAGTTCAATTCCCAGTACTGAAAAAAAATTTTTCAATGAGATATCATTTCACACCCATCAGATACATATTACAAAAAATATTCCATCAAAAAATAACTTTAAATAAAAATGTTAGCAAGGGTATGGAGGAAACAAATCTTTTTACACAGTTGGAATGTACACTAATACAGCCTTTATGGAAAACATTATAAAGGTTCCTCAAATAACCAAAAATAGATATAGCATATAATCTATCCATTCTACTTCTGAGACTATATCTAAAGGAAATAAAATCAGCATACAAAAGAGATACCTGGTTTGCCATATACATGTTATCACACTTTTTGCAATAGCTATGATCAACCTAGGTTTCCATCAGTAGAAGGGTGGCTAAATAAGATGTGACATATAAACACAAAGGAGTATTATTCACCAATAAACAAGAAAGAAATTTTATTACTTGTAGCAAAATGAATGGAACTGGAGGATATTATGTTAAGTGAAATAAGGTAGACATAGAAAGACAGATATTTCATGTTCTCATATGTGGAATCTAAAATATGTTGATCTGAATTTAGAATAATGATTATTAGAGGTTGGGAATGGTGAAATAAGAAAATAAAAGGAGGCTAGCTATGATCAATGCATACTGAATGTATTGCTGAAATATTACACTAAACTAATTAATATATGCAATTGATATATGTTTAGAATACATTCTGTGTATCTTATAGACTGTGGAGATAACACGAGTGCAATGTGGACCAAACTGAAGAGTGTTGCCATACCTGACTTATATAGGTACAATGACTACATATATTCTGGGCATCATATTTAGGCTTTATTAATGGGATCTACATGCCATATGAATCTTCTTGGTATGTGTGGAACCTACTAAAAGCTCAAATTCTAAAGATGTGTTTTAGTTGTCTCTCTAGAAATAGTGATGGTTATGGGATTTTTCCATTTCCAGTGACTCATTTCAACCAACTGAAGCCATTTCTCAGAATTTATTAGATCTCAGAGTATAGTTACAGTTTTATTATATGAATTGACATGGATCTTTGCATCATTATACCAAGCCAAAATAACCTAGCTCATGGCACTGTACCTAAACCTGAAAAATAACTAAGTGGAAGGCAGCTGCATCTTGAAATCCTTATAGAAGAGACAGTTAATTTTCATTGAAGTTGTACTTGGTAGTTAATAATATGTGATGGGTAAGTTTAAAAAGGATGGTTAGTGGATAGCCTATTAAAGACTGGCAATAGCCTAAGTGTTGGGTGTAATTCAATCATTTATGAGATATGTGATCTTCGTCAATGAAACTTCTTTCATCTTCAAAGTCCGTATTTAAAATATAATCCCAGATAGAAGAAAGGGGAAAAACTAAGGTTTATTTCCAACTCACTAGAGGGATTAAGGAGAGAGTTTTTTGGGATAGAGTGTGAAAAGTATAAAGAACTAGGTAGACGACTTCAAGGCTTTGGAGGTCTTGGGATGTCTGTCAGTACACCCAGGAGCATTTAAAAAGTGCAAGAGCGGAGGCAGGACAGAGAATAGAAGTCAAAGCTGCAGGTCAGAGATCAAGTCTAGCCTTAGTTTCACAAGAGGAAAGAGTCAGAATCACATGGAAATGAGTGATAGCTGGGGACAAAGTAGAAGGGATTGTGACTTTCCACAGATAAGCTCAGACAATAAAAATGTATTAGCTCATAGGGTGATTGTGACCACAGGCTATTAAAGGCCATGAGATTTGAAGCATCTAAAAAATTGTAAAGCCATAACAGATATTACTATTTTTATCTTATAGTGCAGTAAAGATGAAACAACTGCAAAAAGTTTGTCAAGATAACCCCATCAGGGAGTAACCCAACAGCTGTCCTTTTTACCCAGTAGAACATGCACTTGGCATTCACAGGAAACTTGCCTTTGCTTCTCCTCATGTGTCTGACACTCTATCAAGCTCAGGGCATTCACCTTCTGCTTTGATCTCTGAGTGCTTTCAGTGAATTCTCCAATTCCCAACCATAAAGGCTAATGCAATAGCAGGACTTCAGTCATCTTTCATCAAGAAATCTCTCAACTTCTGCTACCCAAAGTTAAAAAAATGTATTTCTGAAGGGCAAAGTTTTTTTGTTATAGTTTTTTCTGCTCTCCTGTTTGTAGAGTGCTTTGTCCTGGTGTACTGATGTGATTAAATTCCATTACCATAAATTCAAGTTTTAGAGAATTTATTCTCAATTTTTTTGCCCTCTAGATACAAAGCTACATTTAGAATGGGCTGTCTTTAGAAAGTGGTTTGGTTTCCTTCTGTTGATGAGTTCTCTGAATTTTCTCACTGTCTTGTTTGGTGCTATCACTCCTTTTTAATAGTTTTTCATTTTCTTAAATACTACTGGTCACTTTACTGTCAAGTCAACATATTTCTACTAACAGGTAGATATTAATTGTCAACAATAAAAGGAATAACTATGCTAGAGATGCTTCCTTTCTGTATTAATTCGAAAGATCAAATTGTCATTGTTTTTCTTGTGCAGTGCTCTCTATTCTTATTGAACCTTATTTCTTCCCCTTATTTGTCAAAGCTGCACATGTCCATAAGAAAGCAGATTGTGCTGCTCATTTCTGGTATCAATTCAACATTTACTCTACTCTGTAGTATTCTCAGGTTAGAAACACAAATGAAGTGCTCAGCTCAACTTTACTTTCAAAGCAGTTATCTCTATATGTACTGCAATCACAAAGGGCTATTGAGGCAGCAAACCAAATGTATCCCTCCTGCATAGAGTATTAAATTGATAATTTAATAGAGCTACAATATAGTGGATGAAAACTTCAAGTAACGAAGTTGATCTGAATTTTTATTCTGTACTAACAAGGTTTTATTCATTCATCATCTTTCTGCATTTGCATTTCTTGACTTCTTTATCTGTAAAATTAGAACTTTTTATTACAGTCATTGATTCCAAGATTTCTGGTAACTTTAGAACTCTGTATTTTCACAAATATTTTCTGCCCTTATAAACATAGCCTACCAGCAGTAGGAAAGAAAAAAGAGTATTTGTGGAAGTCTCTACTAAGTAGACTTTCAAGGTGAGGCTTGAAGGATAATTGTAACATTTCCAGAGGCGTAAAGAAAAAAAAAGTGTTTTAAACAGAGAAAAGAGTATGAGCAATGCCACAGAGAGGTAAAACAGCACAGTGTTTAGAGAACTTTGGTAAAATAGCTAGTTTTACTTCAAAGGAACTAACCCCAGGAAGACAGCTCCAAAATTAGTGAAATTTGTACTCACATGACACATCATCACTAACTAAATAAACAGAATTTTGTGGTTCAGGCACTGACTTTGACTCACACCTATACAAGTGGTCAGTGGAGTAAATGGGCTTTCCCAGGTCTCAAGAAGGAGGAACTAATGAATGCTCTGGTTTCAAGGCCAGTAGCTATGGTCTGCAGGATGTATCACTCACTTTCCATCTGGTCTGGAGGTCAGAACAGTGACAGATTTCTGGAACTTGAGTTGGGAAACAGAATTGAGGGAAACTGGTTCTTAGTCTAGTTGTGCTTAATGCATCCAGAATAAAGAGCCAAACATGTTGTGATTGTATGACATAGAAGAAAAAAACCTAGATATGGAGCTCTGGGAGGGTAAACTCCAGGATGGAAGATTGCAGGTGTGCCCTGGTGTTAACAGCAAAGATGATACCTTCCAGATAGGAATCCTGTGGTAATTAAGTTGAATGAGGCAAAGAGTTTAATGGTTTTTGACACATAACAAGTACTCAATAATAGGGTTTCTGTCGTTTTTCTAAGGTACTGAAATTTAAATGGTGAAGGCCTTGCTTGAGAACTTGTGGGCCTCTAGTACAAAGGAACCATATTCTCTCCCCTCCAAAATCATATATTTGTTAAGCCTAGGGCTTGTTCTATTCTCCCACCTTGTCCCCATGGGATCTCCCAAGTGGTGCTTACTAGTACTTTTCCATTTATTCAATAGGTGATTCATAATCTATTCTTCCCCCACAGTGTTACACTTCATTGAGTTTTAGGTAATGCTGCCATGACAGTATGACTTTCAACTAGAAGTTCCCCATACCTCCTGTTTAGAGTCAGAGAGAACAAGGTAGGAGTCAGAACACTTGAGTTTTCTTTGAAGCTCTACCATTAAAAAGTTTGTTGTTCTGAACAAATAATCTGTCTCTACTGAGTTTCTTATCTGAGAAAAGAGACAGTTGAACTAGGTGGTATCTAAGGACTTATCCAACTCCAGCAGTATGAAACTATAGCAGCACCAAAAGAAGGTAAGCTTATTATCAAAGATGTCAAAAAAGCTCAGCCCATTATCTTGGGCAGCAATTTAGTGACAGCTGTATAATTCCAGAGACTGAACTTTTTCTTGAAGGAAAATGACAAAGATAGAAATAAAATCCACAATGCTTCAAAAATATTCTTTAGTCAACAAGATTCTGTTTTTAATAGTCATGATTTGGATTAAACAAGGTGTCAAAAAAGGTTAAGTAGTTACATTTTTGGATACTGCAATAATTTGTTAACTGCAAGCTACATGATTTTCCTTCTTAAAGTCAACAAGAGGAGCACACCTTCATTGGACACCTACTGCGTATAGGTATAGTAGATAGGTTTTCTCTGTACTGTATGTGTTCATGCTTCACAAATATAAACATTTTAATAAATGTATTCTATAACTTGGTAGATTTTTCTCCAGAATGAAAAACTCCTTATTTCAATTTTAAATAACATACAGCCTCATGTGTGAGCTAATATTTGGATTACCTCATATATTTCTGGTAATAGAAATTTAACTGTTAGAATCCAGGTTTTGAGTAACAATTGTATTTCATTGTTATTCACAGATATATTTTTGCTAAGAATTCTCTGTGCTGATATTATTTCAAGGAGAGCTTTGCAAATTTTTTTCCCTGTAGTATCTTAATTTTCATTTTCTGTGAAGTTAATGTTATTCTGCTGAGCAATAATCAGCAAATCTGTGAAAAATTTATGAAATGTCTTTTTGATACATTAAATATAGACTTCATTATCAAAAGTCTACATAAATGTGTTTAACATTTAAAGATAAAGATATTGTTGTAGGAAAACATTCTATTTGTAAAAAACAATGTTCCAGTTCCAGGGAAAGCTTGGTGAAAGGACTTTCTTGTAAAAGGAGGGATAATAGGATGTGAATAAGAAGATTTTTTTCCCCAATTCTATAAACATATTCACCCAAATCACTCACACCTCCCTCAGTTCAATATTCCTTTGAGGTTGGAAGATGCACAAATCTATCTATCTATCTATCTATCTATCTATCTATCTGTCTGTCTGTCTGTCTGTCTGTCTATCATTTATGCTTTTATCCTATTTCTTAAGGAAAAGTCAGTAGAGTGTAATTCAGTCAAGCTAAAAATTAGGTGATTTATCATAATAGTTGAGACGAATAAACTGTAGAAGAAGTTACAGGGGAAAGAGTTTGGTTACCTTTCTGTGGAGACTCTGGAAGCAAGAAGGGCCACCTGAGTGAGCTGGGGCCAGTTAACAACTATCAGTCTTGTTTCATCATTTGTAAAATGGGGAATCTCTGAGCTTCTGAGTTTGAAAACAGATACTTCTGTTATACAAAGTGTGTTTTGTGGTGTTGGAGTGCAAGAGTTTAGGTGAATTGAACAACTCATTGAGGTCTCTGACACCTGGTCTAGCTACATTATCTCTCCCTGGGCTCAGCACCTAATTAATAAAACTAGAAATAACACAATAATTATGAGTTTTTATATTCTTCTTATATTTAGACCACTCTTAATTTTCAGTTCTTCAATGCAGCTGTGCCATCTCACCGACCTCTCGATTGTATTTGTGTACCCTTTATTTTCCAGCATGACTGGCTGAATGCATTTTACAGTCTTCTGGGTCCAGGGCAAGCTATCTTCTTTTAGAATCTTCAAATGGCTCAGTGAGTAAGGAAGACCTGGAGATCCATCACTTGATGCTCTGCTGCTGCTATTAGTGAAAGCACTTAACTGTTTGAGATGACACTCAAGAAGCTCTCCCTGAGTTAGTCTCTGGAAGAAACTGATAGGAAAATCAAAGGTGATGGAGCATGAGAAGACATTTGGTAATAGTGTAACTCCTAATGATATTATTACCACTATTACTGGGTCCCTCTTCTTCCCCTTCTCTTTATCTTGCTTGTTTTCATGGAGCTAAAGACATTGTGAATAATAAGGTATAATAGGAACTTGATCAGTGTAGCCCATTCAGACTACACAGGAGATGAGGTTATCAGAAATTTCTTTCCATAATGTAAAAGCAGAAATATTGAAACAAAGGTTTGGATGAATTATATTTTTAAGGCCAGACCGTTTTCCATGTTGAAACATAACCATGAATTAGTTCCTTCCTCAACACATTTTTACTGCTCTATGTGTTCAGTTTATGTCTCCAAGTAGGATATGAGACATTAAAATTTAGAAATTTGGCAGGAAAACTACTGATTTTTGACCATTACCAAAGCAATTTATCAAAAAAGAGAACACATTGCAGCACTGATACACATTACATCATGGACATAATAAGGTATTAAGAGGTTTTAAAATTTTTTTCAATATTAGATGTTGTTCTGTGAAATATTTTGATATGGAAGTCAGAGAAGCAAATTAATTCATCTAAGAAGGTGGTAGTAATTTGTTACAGAAAGAAATGGATTAAACAAAGGAGCACTTCAAGAAGAATGTGGTCTCTTAAGAAGATCACTGCAGCTTGTCTTTTTCCACACTGACAATCTACTTTCTATCCATTTTGTATTCATAAAACCAAAAGAGAAGCAGTAAATTGTTCCTTTCTATCACTGTGCCTGGATTTTGTGCAATATATTTTAGAGACACACCTACTTTTCTCCTGATCACAAGAAAGGGTCATAAATCTGTCACCAGAGTGAATCTCAGACCATATGGCCCATGAGGGAAAATAGCTTGCATTTAGCTCTGGCCAGTTGTCCAGAGCTCAACAATGTTGGTGATATATTTCAGGGGAGATAAAATAGGAAATATATTTAGAAAGCATAAGCTAAGAAATGTACACTAATGTGCCTTAGATTCCAAAACATAAATTGTCATTTCACCATTTCATAGAGTATAGCTTAATTTAAAAACTCTCAGTCAACACAATTCTGATTAAACAGGAATAATAGTCACCATTTTAGAGTTTGTATAAATGGCATCCATCTGGTTAAAACCATAGCAATAAGCTTTCTGATAATGGATAAATCCTTCAATTGCTTGCCAGACATGATTCTGAACACTCTAAAAGTTAAAAGATCTGTATGTATAAACTGGGCTATCTTCAAATTTGTACTAGCCTTCAGACACTAAAGTGAAAATACATCTCATTTTAAGACTCAGAGTTTATGAATTAAAAATTAGGGAGTTAAAAGACCTCACTGGAAATCTGGTAGCTCATTGAGCTGGGGAAGGGAAAAAAACGCTTTGATGTAGGAGCATCTTATAGTTCCAGAATGAAAGAAAGTGCTCTAAAAAGGAAAGAACAAAAGAAAAAGGATAGATACATGTCTAAAAGACATAAGAGCCAAACTGTTAGAGCTTCCAGTGAGCAAAGCTGGAAACAAATTGAGAAACAAAATAAATAACAACAGTACTGAATCAAAACCTATGGGCTCAAACAAATACCCATGAATCCAAACTAATATTAAAAAATAACTGAATAAGAAAGAAAGAACAAATATTCTTTACCCCAAACTTCAAAATATTATATTTAGATACTCTTCCTTCTGGAAAGTGGAACTTGGTTTCCTTTTCCTTAAATGTGAACTGGAGTTACTGATTCACTTCCAAAGAATAGAGTATGAAAAGGACAAATAGTAACTTTAATGTGAAGAGACATGATGGGCACTACCTTAATCAAATGATCAAGGTTAACATCACCAAGTGATACATCACGTAGGTGAGATGTGCCTAAATGGCATCTTGCAATTAAAAGGGCATTTCTCCTCTCTGATATATTTTACCATAACCTATAACTTCATGAAACATTAGGTAAACACAAATTGAGGGATATTCCACAAAATATCTGACCAGTGCTCTTCACACTTTCAGTGCATTACAAGAACATCACATGACTGAGGAGAAACCCACCCCAGTCACCCAAGCCCCAGAGAACAGCGGGAGATGGTAACATGCTGCATAGGCTTCATTCTCTAACCACTACCCTTGATAGATTCAGACAGCTGCTCCTAACTAATGTTCAGAAATTCTTCTTTCTCCTAATTAATCCTCTGGAAAATTCCACATTAAAGCTGCTGTCAACCTTCTCACCTCCCTCTAGCCTTATTTTTGCTTCCAACTTTTGAGCCAATCCCATCTATATTTCATAGAGAACCTTGAAGCTTGAGCCATTTTCCTTAATATCTCCAATAAACTATCTAGGTACACACTTTGGGCATAATTCTACACGTACCTACATATTCACATTCATTCCTTGATTAACAGCTCTGTCTGCCTCCTAATCTCATTTTCCTTTCTACATTTCCAACTGTCCCACTTTCCCCACCCTTCAAGTTTGTTCAGGGTATTTTTTTATTACCACCTATTTGCAGTACATAATTATTACATTCCTTGTGGGGAGCTGGCACAAGTACACGACACATTTGAATTGTTTTCTCATCCTCTTCCTTGGCCTTCCCTCTACCCATTTGAAAAAAACCTATCTCCCTATTTCTTATGATCTTTTATTTTACTCTTACTTATATTTTGTATTTCTCATATAAAAGAAACCATGTAATATTTAAGCTTGTGTGTCTGACTTATTTCACTCAACATTATGGTCTCAAGGTACATCCATTTTTCTACAATGACTCAGATTTATCCATTATGGCAGAGTGGTACTCGATTGTGTTAAATTACCACATTTTCTTTATCCATTCACCTGTTGATGGACATATAGGTTGATCCAAGATTTAGGTATCAAGAATTGTGCTGCTATAAATATGGGTGTGCATGTATCACTATAATATGATGTTTAACTCTTTTCTTTTTTTTTTTAGTACTGTTGATCAATCTCAGGATCTTGTGCTTATGAGACAGGCATGGTGCCGCTGAGCTAAATCCCTGGCCCAGATGTCTAACTGTTTTGGGATTACAGATAGCAGGGGAATTGGGTTGAGGGCTCAACAAATTAGCAAGGTTGAGGGTCGAATGGAATTTCTAGTTTCAGTTTTCTTGAGGAATCGCTTCAGTGATTTCCATAGTGGTTGTACCAATTTACACTCCCACCAGCAATGCAGAAGGAAGGGTTCCCTTTTCACTATAGCCTTGCATCATTTTTGAACTCTCTCCCTCTCCCTCTTCCTCTCCCTGTCCCTCATCCTCTTCTATTTTCAAAAATGTTTAAGTAGGGCCAGGGATTTATCTCAGTGGTTCTGCTGCCTGCCTCGCAAGTGCAAGGTCCTGAGTTCAATCTCCAGTATCAAAAAAAAAAGAAAAAAAGTTCAGGTCCCCACCTCACACAGGAAATCATCCTTGAGCTTGATGCTCATTTATCTGACTCTGGCCCTTGGAAAGTACATTAACTGTCAGTAGTGGAGTTATTGCTATTATTTGCATTCTTTGCAGATCTGCATTTTCAGCCCATACCTCTCTCCTGAGACACATCTAGATTCTATTCTATGAAGATTATGTGTCATATCCACTACTTAATATTCAAATCAATTCTACCATCCCCCAAATTTCTAAAACCAAGAATGAAAATATTATCTCATCTCTTATTTATAAAGTGTGAGACTTTGTATATTATCAGATTACTATATAAATAGGTTACACCTTCCCAGATTATTATATAGAATAAATGAATAATATATGATTAATATTAGTCATTTAATTAATGGTAAATAATATTTGATATTTAAAAACAATATATTAAAATATCACAATTTTTTATCATCTCATATTGAATTTATAAATCTCTAGTATACAGGTTGGAACACAATAAGCCCTCAATAACTGGTAGCCATTGTTGTAACTCTTTCTACAACATCACACACAACTGGCCAAGGTGTGGACAAATGTGAAACCTGCTCCTTTTCATTCTAGGGATGATGGTGTGGGAAGAAATAGGAAATGAACTTAGCAAAATGAATTCAGAAGTAAAGAAAGTGAGATGCATAGTGAAAGGTAGGGCATCACAGAAGTTCAGGGTTGTTTTAGACTACAGTTGCTGGGAAGAATAGTGCCAGTAGCCACTCCTGAGACCAGAAACTCTGTAACCATGGGAAATCCTCTACCTACAATTAAAATGACATTATACTTATGCTGGTAGGAAGATGAATGTATCCCACTAGGTGATAGGTCAGATTTGCTCATGTTCTCAGAACAAATCCTACAGAAAGATTAAAAATAGTAGCTCTCAAATCAAGCAGAAGGTGAATATGGTGGCAGCAATTAAAACATCATACCTATGCTTATAGTAGATGCATAATAGGAATGCTTCCAAAAAATTCCTTAAACTGCATAGTAATTGGGATCACCTGGGGTGACCTAGATTTAAGGTATTGTGCAACAGTAGTTTATTATCAACTCATTCAAGAGCCAAGTCCCAATTAGAGAATATTTATTCCACATGAGCTACAAAAATGTTTGAAATCAGGCTTATGTTAGGAAGTTAGATCTCAAGAAAAATTAATTTTTAAAATCAAGACTTACTTCTACTACTTGAAAAAGCATTTAAGGCAGTGAAAAACCTATTTTTTAAAAAACCTAATCCTGTTAAATATTATCAATCTACAGCAAGGACGGATGAGATGCCTCATATAGTTTATATAACATTCTTATGTTTCCAAGTGTGTTACAATCATCAGTAAGTTTTCAGGCACATCTATCTGTACTACCATGTTAACCAAGCTCTTTCTTTTTTTAAAACATTGTATTTTATTTGTACATTTTAGGTATACAATATAATGACATTCATCATTGGAAATTTGCACCTTTATATAATCTCTCTTGGTTCTTATTTTTTCCCCTGCCCCAGCCCACTTTTCAACCCCTCCATCCCACCCTAGTTACAAAGATTTTGTTTCCATTTTTTCATTTTCTCACATTAATTCCATTCCCTTCTTTCCTTTCCCCTACCTTGCCCTTTGCCCCTTTTCTTCCTATTTCACATTATCTATTATACCTTTTAGTCCTTATTTACACCTTCAATTTCTCACACTAGAGAAACTATTTAGTATTTATACATGTCTGTCCTATTTATTTCACTTAAGAGTATGGCCTCAATGTGCATCCATTTAGCCATAAATGTCTCTAATTTCTCATTTTTTTTATTAAAAAACCACATTTTCTTGATCCAGTCTCCAGATGATGGACAACTAGGCTGTTTCCAAGTTTTAGCTATTACAAACTGTGCTGCTATGAACGTGGTTGCACATATATCACTGTGGTATGATTCTTCTAATTCTTTGGGGAAGATCCCCAGCAGTGGAATAGCTAGGTCCAATGGGACTTTCAGTCCTAGTTCTTTGAGGTAACTCCATACTGATTTCCAAAGTGGTTGCACTAGTCTGCACTCCCCCCAGCAGTGGAGAAGGGTTCCTCCCTCCCCACAGCCCTGCCAGCATTTATTATTGGTTGATTTCTTCATAATGGCCATTCTTTCTGGGGTGAGGTGGAATCTCACTCTTGTTTTCATCTGCATCTTTCGAATGATCAGTGATTTTAAACATTTTTTCATGTATTTATTTGCTATTTCTACTTCTTTGACTGAGAAATGTCTGCTCATTTCAGATGCCCATTTTCAGATTGGGTCTTTAAATTTGGGAGGTCTGATTTTTAAAAAATTCTTTATAGATTTGAGATAGTAGATCTTTGTCTGAGGGACAGCTGGTGAAAAATTTTTCCCACACTGTAGGTTATCTCTTCACGCTGCTGATAGTTTCTCTTGATGTGCTGAAGCTTTTTAATAAGAAGAGATCCCACTTGTTGATTGTTTGTCCTAGTTCACGGGCAACTGAGGTTTTGTTCATAAAATCTTTTCCTACACCAATATCCTCAAGAGGTCTACCTAACCTCT
>NW_004624731.1:37179818-37195141 GCF_000247695.1 Heterocephalus glaber
AACTTTGGTAATTCATATGTATCTAGGAATCTGTCCATTTCTTCTGTGTTTTCCATCTTATTGGCATATAGTTTCTAGAAGTAGATATTGATGATCTTCTGGATTTCTGCTGGGTCTGTTTTAGTTTCATCCTTTTCATTCCTAATTGCATGGATTTGAGCCTTTTCTTTCCTTTTTCTGATAAAGTTGGCTAAGAGTTTGTCAATTTTGTTTATTCTTTCAAAGAACCAACTCTTGGCCTCATTGATTTTTTGTATCGTTCTCTTAGTCCCCATTGCATGGATTTCTGCTCTGATCATTATAATTTCCTCCCTTTTATGAGCTTTGCTGCTCTTGTTTTTCTAGAAGCTTGAGGTTCAGCATCAGGTTCTGTAATTGGGCTCGCTTTGCTTTCCTAGTATGAGTATTCACTGCCAAAAATTTCCCTCATGAGACTACTTTCCTTGTGTCCCATAGATTCTGATATGTTGTATTGTCATTGTCATTTAATTGAAGGAACTGTCTGATTTCCTCTTTAATTTCCTGTGTGCCCATTAGTTATTCAGAAGTGTGTTGTTCAATTTCCATGTTTTTATGAAATTTTTGCTGATTCTTTTGCTATTGATCTCCAATTTCGTCACACTATGGTCTGATAATATACAGGTGATAACTTTAGTTCCTTTGCACTTACTTAAACATGTTCTATGAGTATGTGGTCTATTTTGGAGAACTACCATGTGCAACTGAAAAGAATGTGTATTCGGATTTTGTGGGGTGGAAGACTCTGTAAACATCTGTTAGGTTCATTTGTTCAAGAGTTCGATTGAATTCTAGTATTCTGTTACTCATTTTTTGTCTAGTTGATCTATCTATTTGTGATGGTGGGGTATTGAGGTCCCCCACTACTATTGTATTAGTGCATATATGACTTTTCATGTCTGTTAGTGTTTGTTTTATATAGTTGGGTGCAGTAGTGTTTGGTGCATATATATTTATGATTGTCATCTCTTTCTGTTGGATTGTTCCCTTTATATAGTGTCCTTCTTTGTGTCTCTTAATCAGTGTTGGTTTGAAATCCACTTGATCTGCAAAGAGGATAGCTACTCTTGCTTTTTTTTCAGGTCCCATCACATGGAGCATTGTTTTCCACTCTTTAACTTTCAGTCTATGAGTTTCTTTTTGAATTAAATGTGTTTCTTGTATGCAGCATATTGCTGGATCTTGCTTCTTGACCTATTCTGCCAGTCTATTTCTTTTGATTGGTGAGTTGAGACCATTAACATTGATGTTTATAAATGATACATATTGACTTATCATTGTTATCACTTTTTCTTTTTATTGGATTCTCCCCCTTTACATTTAATTTCTTGTCATACTCAATGGGTTCATTCTGCTGTGCTTCTTGGGGTTGTGATCCTCATTGTCTTTTCCTAAGATATTGAGCCAAGCTCTTTTTATGTTAACATTGTCCACCATGGTGACAACTGTGTAGACACAGTGAAGTTAGGATTCAAGAGAACTTTTACAGTGTTTACAATATAATTTGTCATTCTATTATTTCCTTTTGCTTCTCTTATATATTCATAGCCTTTCTTCTGTTGGGTTGGTCTCATATTATTTTTAAGATGTGTCCAATGTAAACCAAAGAGCACAATCTTCCATCACACTATTAAATGCATCTGAGAATTTTGACATGTAAACCTTATAAAAAATGACTTTCAACAGAAGTTCAAATTATTTTCCAGATAATCATAAGCATAGCCCTTATCCAGAAGTCTCAGAAGAATTTGATGGTTTGCAAAGAACTGCTGTGATGAGCTACAGTGTTTTGGGAATGGAAAATAGAGGATATTACAACTGGCTAATAGGTTTTGGTAGGACTCTTTAATGCTGTCAGAAATTATGCATGAGAGATCTATGCACATACAATAGGGAGACACAAGATGAAAACATGTTAAAGTCAAGTGAAAATGTGAATGCTAATTCAAAGCAAAACTAAGATACTGTCACAGTAATATCAAGAAAAGACTGGGGCTTTAGCTTAGTGGTTTTACCACCTGCTGCACAAGCGCAAGGACCCGAGTTCGATCCCCAGTACAAAAAAACCCAAAAAACTAATTTATGCTGTTTGGGGCCGGGGATTTAGCTCAGTGGTTCCGGTGCCTGCCTTGCAAGCACAAGGTCCCAAGTTCGATCCCCAGTACCAAAAAAAAAAAAAGAAAAGAAAAGACAGTGGTCTTTTTTGCTGAAGGTTTAGGCTAACATTCTGACCCTATCATTTGTTCTCATCTGTGTTATTTGAGTGAGTTATTTATCTCCTAAAACCTCATTTTCTTTATTTCTACATTATCTGACAGCACTTTTTTTTACCATCTGAGCTGTTTTGAGGAACAGAAGAGATGTAAAAACACATTGTAAATTTTACTAATTAACATTATATGGATAATGTAAACACTATAACATGTTTGTGTATGTGAGTTTTCAGGTGAATTGACTGAGTGGGAATTTTATCTAGGTGGAAATTAGGTTTGCCTTTTGAACTGTGGATCTGGTTCAGTTCCTTTGCTTTTGTATTTACTGAATGAAAAACAAATAAATTGATGAATGAATAAGTGAATGAATTACTACAATTACTGTAAATAGGTGTTTGATAGTAGGCAGAGTTAGAGGGAAAGCTTGGTTGTAACCTGGGTTATCCTCAGACTTACACAATCTCCTTACTGCTCATGTCTTTTCACATAAATCCAAGGAATGCAGAGCCCCTGACAGACATAGAAAATGGAAGCACTGCCAATCAGCCCAGCAATGTTTATAGTGAAGAGTAAGCATGACCCACATTGTAGCCCTGAATATTTGTACTCAGAGAAAATTCCCCAAGTCTGCCTGTGCTTCTTAGTAACCTCATGCTCTCAAAGACAGTCATGTTAATGAGTAAACACTAATAAAAATTAGGAAACAGAAACAGGCTGAATGAAGAGCACACACCCCATGAAGAGATGATCATACATCCTTACAGACTTATGAGATTTTTCCATAGGAAATTGCTGGCCAACAAGAGGCAGCAGGGCAGAAGTGTGGTTGGCAATATTATTCTGCTCACAAATACTTCTCCTCCTTCCCCTCCTAGGACAGGGGAAGATCTCAGAAGCCACTTGACCTTTACTGTGTGGCCTGTTTGATACTGGATCCTGTAGGAAAAAGAATGGAAATAGAAAATAAAATGAGGTACTTAATGGTGAAGACAGATGAATGAAAAAACATAAATCCTGTAATAAAGACAGTGTGTTTTGGAGGTTAAATGCACCTACTTCAGAATTGGACCTATGGAATCTAGAGTTTTGGTTCCACCATTTACTTACAGAATGCCCACCTTAAAGTAACTTAAAATGTCTACGTCTTGGTTCCCACGGACATGCCTTGAGCACTAATGGCAACAACAGCTCCTATCCACTTGGAGAAAGCATTCAGTAATGACAGCTAGTATTTTTATGTTGAGGGAGATGATCTCAGTCTTAGACATAGAATCACTCTTTCTCCTGCTTCAAAACCAGTTGGTGATAGTTTTGTCTTTCCTTTTCAAATGCCTGAAACTTGAATGCTTGCTAATTGTGACAGTAGAGGAACCAGAGATAAAAGAGACACAGAGGGGCATGAATGAGAGAGGAAGAACTATTTCTCATTTTCTGAAAGTCTTGTCTGAAAGTAGCCTGGTGTCTTGGTATTAATGAACTTTTTTTATTAGCATGTTTGTGATTTACACTGATTACATCCATTGTAGGTAATTGGTATATATAATAACACAGCTTAATTCTTTTTATTCTCCTTTCTATCCCCACCCTCCACGTCTTGGCCACCTCTCCATTTAGAAAAGATTTCCTTGTTTCCTTTGATCTATTTTATTTTACTCTTTAATGTATTTAGGATTTGGGTTTCTCATATAAGAGAACCCATATGTTATTTAAGCTTGTGTGTCAGATTTATTTCACTTATTATGGTTTCAAGGTGCATCCATACTCCAACAAATGACTCAAGTTTATTCTTCTTTAGAGTAGAGTAGTACTGTATTGTACATAAATACAACTAAGGTTCTAATGCCACTCTTTCACCATCTTCATTATTTTGGGCAAATTCCTTACTCCCTTAAGCCTCAGTGACTACACATATGAAACAAAATGGCAGAATTACCTGGTACTGAAAGTCACTGCTTGTTTAAACAAAATTAGTGTGGAAAAGACTTAGCAAATACCTGACAGTTCTGAGCATCCAATTGAATTAGATCATAATGATAAAGGTAAGTAGGTCATCTTGCAATTTCAATAAAAATCTAATGCCATTGAACAATTACTTATGAGGACTTAGAACAATGAATTAAATCTGAAATTAAGTATTATTTGAACACATATTCATAACTAGGGTAAAAACTGATACTAATTTGGGCAGAAGTTTTTACAAACACGTGATAGGCAAAAAGCTCCTATTTGCTATCTGATTTCCCCCAAATTCTCCATTATTTTCTTCAAACTTCCACTAGCTTTTGCTTAGTGTTTCCTTTCTGACGCATGTGTCAATATTTTACAGTCAACTAAGTATCATCATGCAAAATATTCTTTATTTCCAAATAACTTCAAGTTCCATCAGGAACCAAGTATGAAACCCACGGGATGTCTGGAAAGTCTAGTGATATTACATCAAGTAGCAAGGACAATGGTGCACATGTGTTAAGCTGTAGTTATTGAATACCTTCTACACATCATGCCCTATATTAAGCTCTTTGCATATTCATTATTCTAATAATATTTTGGAAAAGTGAGTACCATTATGCTCATAGTTGGAAAGAAGACCTTGAGATATGAGACCATTTGCTTAAGATCAAAGAGTTAAGAAGTGTCAGAGTCAAGGCTAGACTCTAAGTTTGCCTGAATTCAAAGTCTGCCCTCTCCTCCTTAAGCCTCATTACTTCTCCCCAGAAAACTGGGCATCCATCCAAGTCCATCAACAGAAACCACAGTGACCTGCTGGTGGCAACAGGACCTTGCACCACTTCTCAGAGGCTCCCTCTCCCTCTGCATGATTGGCAGTGGATTTGTTCTCAGGTGAGGATCATAGAAAATCTAGCAGCATCCAGCTGGACAGACAAAGGCAGAGGGAAGGTAGAAGACAGGGAGATGCTTTTAATTAATATATTTGGTTCAGCAACTTTCAAATGGTGTTATTGCTCACAGTGATATTTTGTTTTGCTGTTAATGGTAGCATCTATATTTCAAATATTCTGTCTTGTGCCACCCCTTTAAAAATACATACATAATTAAAACTCAGATGTTCTCATGTGTTATTAGGGTATCTTGAACCAGGGCCCCTAGGCCCTTTGCTGCTTCTGTTGGGTGGCGCCAGCGACACTCTTGTGAAACCAGAAGGCTTCAGGAGTAATTTAGAAAGCACTGTATTGCCTATTAATTGTTTTTTCTCAAAGTGTGCACAAAGATCAAAGAAAGCATTTGAATAATGCAAAATCCTTTTCCCCAATCCAGAGTGTTATTTGGGGTAATTCATAGCCAAAAATCTGGAAGACTCCCATTCCTTGCCATGTTCCCCAAAACTCATAGGATTTCCTTCTTTTTCCTCTCCCCCTCCTCTTTCTCCCTCCACTTCCTCCTCTTCCTGCCTTTCTTCTTCTTCCTCTTCCCCCTCTCCCCCTCTTCCTCCTCCTTCTTCTAATAAAAGTGTAGCTTGAAAGTTTCAGAACTCAGAGTTTCTCCCGAGATTTTCTTTCAATAAGGCCCACAGCTTGGTCACAATCGCTCCCTGCTGAGGTGACTTGCCCTAAGATTAATGACAATGATGTCATCTGGTAACAATGATGTCATCTGGTGACAACTTTTCCTTATATCAGTGGCAATCTTCCTCTAGTATCTAACTAAAATGTACAAGCAAGCAAAAGGTAAAATGGTTTTGAAAAATCCAATTTGTTTCTTTCCCTACTCAAACTTTGCATGGATTACTTCACAGAAGTACAAAAAAAATCCCCAGTTTTGCACTTTCAGACTCTCCTAGAACAGTTTGTTAGCCACTCTGGAGGTTGAATTTAGGAATCTGCATCTTCATTAGCTTGACATGTGATTCTTGAGGACATTGCCCTCAGTGTTTCTGCTACTGCAACAGTATAGCCATCCCCCTGGATGGCTCTTGGAAATGCAGAATTTCAGCCTGGGGGTGGTGGTGGTGGTGGTGGTGGGGTGTTTGCTGAGTCAGAAGCTGTTTTTTACCAAGACTCCTGTGTATTTTAAAGTTCAAGAGACAGGGATCTAGAAGAAGTAAGGCAGCCCCTTCCTGCATAACTGGATAGTGGACAGGAGGGGAATATGGAAGCACTTTCTCTGTGGCCTGCCTGGTATGACCATCCTCAAGTACACCACCTCAACCAAAGTCCCTGCACACAGACAAGGCCACTTTCAGTGCTTCTTGTCTCCTGCTCTATTGCCCCATTAGGGCCTGGTTAAGGGCTGGGTGTAGAATAGCTCTTCCTAGGCTGCTTGAGCAAGAATGTTAAGATCCATAGGAATCAACACCAGACAGTGGGACAAAGGCACTGTCCTGTCCCTCCAGGCCTCAGCACTGTCATCCACAGGACTTGCCCTATCCCTCTCTCCTTGCTCCCACAGCTCACTGTGAATGAAGATAATGAACCTAGCCCCCGCTGCCACTTCAGCCAAGCATCCCTCATTGACTGGAGCTTGACCATGTCACTTTCTAGGACACCTCAAGGTCAGCCACTGTCTGAGGAGCTGCACTAGAATCTCTTTGGCTTCAGGTCGGCTTCCTGGGTGTAGACTGCGCTCCTGATGCTGACAGGGGTGCTGACCACAGGGTGCTGTGGCTGCTTGACTCGGTGACCCAGAGGTCCTGTCAAGGGCTCTGACCATAGCCTCCTTCAGAAGACAGCTTCCAGTGTCCCCATGGCCTGGGGTGAGGGGGAGGGCAGGTTTCGGGCTCCCACACTCCCACACATGCTGCCTCCTGGGAGCTGTGCCTGGCCTCTCTGATTGAAGACCGTTTCTGATCCCTGTGTTTGCAGCTCTGTAGTGCCCCAGCCTCCACACTGCTGTGCTCCCTTGTCCTCTATTTGGGATTCAGTCAGATCTAAAAGTATCTGACCCACAGCCTTCTTTCATTGGTGTGTGTGTGTGTGTGTGTGTGTGTGTGTGTGTGAAGGTGTCTTGTGGCACTGAGCTCATTTCACAGCTGAGCTCCTCCAGAGAGCTTTCCATTCCAACAGAGGCGACAGAGACAGCAAGTCAAGCCCTGTTTATGCCTGTGGATTTAACTGGCTTGGCTGAGGCAATGAATGGTAGAGTTCCTGTGTTTTGAGGTGTTGCTGCTATTACGCTGCTATTACTGGTTTAAGAAGGAATTTGGAGCTCCCTGTGTGGCTCACACACCCACATCCTTTCCACTCTTACCCACACCTCCTATTGGCGCCCCAGCCAAGCTGTGAAAATCTCTCCCTGCAGATGGATTTGGTGACTTGCTCCTCTCTGTTTCTCAGTCTCTTTCCAAGAAGGCCCCAAAACTTTGGATGTTCTGTCTATTTACCAACAGGGAACTGCCTAACTGCACTCTAGGAGGAGTCTAAACTGGTTTGTTTTTGACATGGATTCAAATAATTTTGTCTTGATGGTCATAATTTTGAACTTCATAAAGTCTCCCTCAACTTTTGTGAAGTAGGGGTCTGTAGCCTCTACTGTAGCTTTACTGTGAGGTAGCTCTTTGTCAGTGTACAAGACTAGACATGTGGGGTCTGGTGGACGCTTACTCTTTCTCAACAAAAGGAATTTGTTTCTCAATGCATGTGCACTCTCTAGTTTGCCCAGTTTGGCTCTTCTAAATCCCTCTCCTAAAACTTGACTTTATTTCCTTGATGCTCTTTCAATTATTTTTTCAGTGATTCTGTCAATAAATGTTCAAAGAATGCCTTTATATTCCGGAACTATGCTAGGTAGTATGATCAAAAGTGAGCTAGCCTCATGGAGCAAACTTTGAAGAGGAGTGGAGAAGCATTCATCAAAAACTCACTCAATGCATAATCACTGCTAGAATAAGGGCCCTGACAGGAAGTCTCTGTTCCCAGAAATCCCATTAAACCAGGATCTAACTGTAGTAGTTTATGTGATGTCCTGCTCCACGAGGAAAGCAGAGTTCTAAGAGATTTGTTAGCACAACTGGACAACTAGATAAAGCTAATCAGAAGCTTTTTGAAGAGATTTATATTCTGTCATGTTGTGGAGCAATTTCTATACACAATAGTTAATTAATGCCTGGTGAAGGCAGGTGGATTTGTGTGCTGGAAGTAGTCAACATCTTCCCAGCCTCTGTGCAAACTTAAGTAATTGTACTGTCACTGCATTAAGTCATGCCTGACAGCTGTCATGGTTCTAGTAGGATAGTAGTAGCTTTAAAGAAGAAGGTCCCTGGGCAGAATGATCTCATACAAATATAAGACCTACACCACTCCACTTCTCAGGTGGCCTGAGCTAGTCTCATATTCAATCAGTTGCAGCTCATTTTAAAGCAGGTTTAAGAGGTTTCTGCAAATTTGATTCTCTTTTAGTCTCAGTAAAAATGCTAATGGCAAGGAAACTTGTTACAGGAAAATGATATAAATAACAAGGGCAAGAACTAGATGTCAAGGACTAGACAACAGGGCAACTGCGGCCTCCTCCTTCCTATTGATTCGTTTAGCAAGTGGATGTATCCTCATCTTGCATATTTTAGTTATAAGTACTAAAGCAAATTTACTATTTCAGAATGATAATTTACTGGTCCACATATTAGAAAAATCTAGAAGTGGGTCTGGGTCCAGTCAAAGGCTGAAATGATCTAAGCTGGACTTGGTCTTTCTCTTTTCTTCTCTACTTCCTCATCTCTACCTTCTTATGTACTACCCTTGCACCCAGGTCTTATCCAGATAGTGACCTCCAGACTAGGATCCAGTCTTGGATCTCCTAAGGGTCAGGTAAATATAGACTCTCCTCCTCAATAGTTCCAAGAAAACCCTGGAAAAGCTTCTCACTGAGACAGTAACTCACACACCCACACCCAAACCAGTCACGGTGGACAGTAGACAAGCTTATACTAGTTTTGCTTAGGTTATATGGTTTATACTAGAACCTGGGCTTGGTGTCAGATCTGCTACACTCTGGCAGACAGTGATGTAAACAGATTCTCAAAATGAAAATCAGAAAGTGTTTAGCAAAATAAGGAATGGAACTATATAAAGGAAAACAACACATGACTTTACCATGTGCTGACGTTAGGGTTTACAATAGAACAGGGTGGTTTGTGTCTTAGTTACTTTTCTCATTAGTGAAATAAAATACCCAACACCCACAAGTTAAGGGAGGAAAGTTTGTAGAGGTTTCAGTCCATAATTGGCTGACTCTAAGGCAGGGTGGCATGGCAGACAGGTATTGCAGAGTAGAAACATTTCATGACATGCAGAAGGTAGAAAAGCAACCAAGGGATGACCACACTCTTTCTATTCCTATATCTGATCCAGGCTACTAAGGGCAGGTAGCACTCACACTCTTAATCCCAGTACCTTTGATCCTAGCATTGCTCTATGAATCAATTCCAGTGTCACACACTCTGGGTCCAGCCACCTCTGAAAAAGCCCCACCTATGACTGCATGAGGCTTTGGGGGAACATCTAGACATAAGGCATAACAGTCTGTAAATAAAAACAGGAGGGTTTTCCATATGGATTAAAAAAAGGCTGGTCATATGAGAAAAGAAAGTTCTCTGGTAAAATTTGTTACTTAAGGTAGTCAAAAGGTAGTTTTTTTTCTTAGTATCTATTTTATCTGATATAACTACTTCTGCTTTCTTTTGGTTTCCTTTTGCTTAGAGTAACTTTTTCCATGTATCCCTCCACTTTCTGCCTGTGTATGTTCTAAAGTCTATTCATGAGCCAGAGTAACATACAGAGAACTTCCTGTAGGCACCCTTTAAAAAAATCCAGTAAGCCATTCTATGTCTTTTGATTGTAGTATTTACTTCTTATAAATTAAAAGTAATTGTTAAGAATTTATGATTACTATTTTTTTTACTAATTTGTAGTTCTTTTATTTCTTCCTCTCTTACTGTCTTCCTTTGTCATTCAATGATTTTTTGCAATGTTGTTTTGATTCCATTATCTCTTGTATCTACTGCATAATTTTTGCTTTCTGATTATCATGCAACTTACAGAAAACATCTCATAGTTAAAACAGTCTACTTTAAGCTGACAACAACTTAACAAAAACTCCACACCTTTTTTTTGTACTGGGGATCGAACTCAGGACCTTGCTCTTGCCAGGCAGGCACGGTGTCCCATATACATTTTGATGTCACAATTTACTTTTTTACATTTCCTCCCATGGTAAAATATTATCAGTCTAATTATTGTCAGTATTTTTTAGTTTTAATCTTTATAGTTACAACGGATATACCCACAACCATTGCAGTATCAAAGTATCCTAAATTTATATATTTACCTTTAGCAGTGGCTCTTATGCATATATATACATATATATATATATGTATATATATATATATATATATATATATATATATATATATATATATATATATATTTTTTTGTGTGTGTGCCAGGGATCAAACTAGGGTCCTTGTGCTTCCAGGGCAGGTGGCAGAACCTCTGAGCTAAATCCCCAGCCCCTTGCTTTTATGCATTTATATGTTTACTTTTTCATGTTACTAATTAGAATCTTTCAATCTTAGCTGAAGAAAACCCTCTAGTATTTGATATAAGGCAGATCTGGTTGTGATGTATTGCTTCAGCTTTTGCTTCTCTAGGAAATCTTTTGTCTTTTCTTCATTCTGAAGGAAGCTTTCCTGGAAGCTTTCTGGAAAGTATTCTTGATTGTCATTTGTTTTTTCTTCAGCACTTTGAATATATTATTCTCTCCTGGCCTGCCAAGGTCTTTTGTATGTAATGAGTCACTTTTCCTGCTTTCAATTCTGTCTTTGTCTTTTGGAATTGATTAGTGAAATTCTTTTTGGGTTGAAAATATTTAAAGATCTTTGAGATTTATGGAGCCAGATATCCATATTTTCCCCACGATTTGGGAAGTTTTAAGCCTCTCTCTCTCTCTCTCTCTCTTTCTCTCTCTCTCCAATCCTATTCCTTCCATAATGCTTGTATTGATTTGTTTAATTGTGTTCCATAGGTCCCATAGACTTTCTTTATTTTTTTTGCATTTTTTTCTTGTCAGATGGATAATTTCAAAAGATTTGCCTTCAAATTCAGAGATTCTTTCTTATGCTTATGTAATAGAGCTTTCCATCACTGCAGCAAAATACCTGAGAAAATTAATTTGTAAAGAAAAATAGTTTATTTTGTTTCCAAGTTTTGGAGGTTTAGTCCCTGACCAGTTGGTTCCTTTGCTTTTGGGTCTGTGGTTATATATCACATCTTGAAAGGAGCATGTGGAAGAGCAAAACTGCTCATCTTAGGACCAGAAAACATAAGAAAACATGAGGAGGGGCCCACTACCACCTTCAACAGCATAGCCCCAATGACTTAAACACTTTCCATTAGACCCCCCCCACACACACACACCTTGAAGATTGTACGATCTCCCAGTATCAACCTTAATCCATGGGCTTTTTGGGGAGAGTTAACATCCAAACTACAGCAGCGTGAAGTTGCTTTTAAACAAACCACTAACCTAGTTGAGAGATACTATCATGCTTATTTCTAAACCACTTAAAAATTATATTCTAACATTCATATATAATGCAATAAAACCTTCTACCAGAGTAGTTATTTCTCCTTCAGCCTGTCCTTCTACTGAAAGGTTTTTCTGGATTTAAGGTCTTTGGAAACAGCTTCACAGACTCCCCAGGACTAAATATTTTCCTCATCAGCCACTTCATTTTTTTAATAGAAATTGTAAGTTGCTTGATCTAGAACTCTGCTTACCATCATGTACTTATTGAAGCCTTAAAAAATTGGAAACTGGTATTAATGTCAAGAATTTCAGTGAACAATTTTGATGACATGTTCCAAGCCCTATTTGTAAGATAAATTAATAACAAAATTTATTCATTTTTATTTCCTTAATAAATACAAATTATGATAAGTGTAGGTAATTTCTGCCCTTGTAACCCTAAAATATCTTGAACCCTCCCTCACCTGGCAAAAGTCTGCGTGAGCCACAACAAAAAATTACCTTGAATGTGCTGGAGGACATTTTATCTAAATAAAGGCACTTTATCTAAATTTCCTTCTAAGGATTAGTTTAGGTGTTTTACACAAGTGTGCTACATAGAAATGTTCCCTAATATTAATTTTTATGAGTTATATGATTCCAGCTACTGCTAAATATTACTCCAAATTTATATTGCTCTTGTTTGTTCATTCCTTAGTGTTGATATCTGGATTAATGGGCTTAGGATGTAACTTCTTCATTTGGGGGACCCTATGTGCCCTATATGTGCCCACCTATATCCAGTGATCAGGGAAACAGCTTCATCTTTGGGCTTCTTTCCTTTTTCCAATATTATAATCTGTTATTTGCTTAACCTTATTGCTTTCCTGCTCCCCTTCAGTATCTTGCTTGCCTTTGTGTCAGCCTGCACCACATTGTAAGAGGAGGGCAGTGGGGAGTGATGGTTAAATGCTTCAGTATGGACTAGTCTACCCTCACGGGAGTCACCTAAGTTGAAACCTGTCCCATTGCCAAGTGGTGTCTTTTCTTTGTACTTATCCAAATTCTTTTATTAACTAGCATCTCATTCCTTCACGCGAGTTACTTTTCCAAAGGCATGTTTCATTTGATCTTGCTAAATATATACCAGTAGAAGAGAAAAAAAAAAAAAAAAAAAAAAGATTTCATCCTCCCATGCAAAGAGAGTGTATTTTAAAGGGTATTTAGGTCAAAGATTTATGAAGTCTTCAACACAATTTATAACAGTTTCAGTGGAGAAAACGCAACCACAGTTCAAAATAATTGATTTACACACAGACTTTTGAAATTTAAGCCTGTGAAGTGCCTGTAGCACTAACTGAATCTTTGTCATTGCTCTGGAAAACTATACCCTTGACTATACTGTGTTGATGAAAGAGGGAAAATATTTAGGCAGGGGAAACTGCAGAGTTCTATCAATGAAACTAATGGAGAGATGTGGCAAATGATAAGGAAATATTCACAAAAAGAGTAAATGTGTTTGGTGGAGTGATATAAATTTCATGGTACTAGAGACCCATTCCATAGATCAAATTAGAAACTGAACTGCTTCTTTCAATACTAATAAATCATAAGTTTATGGGTTAATATTCACTATTCTAAGACCCTTATTTTTGAAATACTATGGAAATAGCAGGAAAATGTTATTTTAGTTCGGTTTTCTCGTTTTTTAAAAAAATTTTGTGTATAGATAGATATAAAGGTAGATAGATAGATAATACCATGCTAGCATACCTGAATTATGTCTGGGTACCCTAATGCAGCTGCACAGCAATCTCACTCCTAAATATTTTCCCCCAAAACCCTACAAATCCAATTCTATGAACCCAGAGCCAAATGCAGATTTTAATAGAAGCACTGTAGGAAGTAGGGTGGAGTATTACTGGATGTACACCACAGTAAAGTGTTATACCAGTTGTCCTTAACCAATTATGTTCCCTTTTCTGCTCTTCCTCCCAACTCTGGCTGCTGGTTTTTTCTTTCTCATTCCCATCTCTTCATGTCTTTGCTAGGCCCATAATACTCTAATTTACTTCACTCCTAGAGAGTCTTCACACCTTCACCATCACCACTACCACTGCATTTTCACCCAAGTAGAGAAATAAAAACTTTTTGGGTTCTTCAAATTATATTCTTATGTATTGCCATATATATCAAAATAAAGGAACATCTTGGTGGAACCTTTGTGCCATAGAAGGCAAGACAGGTTGCAGACCATCATTCTTGTTAAAATTCAGGTGAAACTCATGGAAGCACTAGGAAGTAAGGGACCCCACAATGGATCTTTTATTCAGATACGGTATTTTTAGATGGACACAATTTAAAATAGGAAGCTCCTGCTTCTGGAGCATCAAAAGCCCCAGAACAGGTCTTTCCTGGTAATGTCTTCCAAATGCATTAGGGACAAAAATATTACAGAAACCATTTTAGGAGGAGGGTGAAGAGCTTTATGGTCCAAAGGCAAATATTAATATTATAAATCATATACCTACAAGAATTAGTAAGCCCTATTTTGATTTATTAAATCAAAATCTTGGTAAGATATTACTTTCTATATTGACTTTCTTTTACATTAAGTTGTCAGTATTAACCCATTTCAAGAGAAGAGTTTGGTCAAAGATCATGTCTGTGTGATAATAGTCACAATTCTTGTCTAAGTTTTCAAAGTTATTGCATTATATTCAGCAATTCAGGCTATTTGGACTGGTTTTCCACATGTATATCCGTTTGTTCTTTCCTTCTTTCCATATTTCCACATTAAAATAAGAAAAAACTGAGCTTATGTGACCACCATGATCTAACTTCAGCACTAAGGGGCTTACTACAAGGGAAGTTCAGAAAAAGTATTTAATGCAGGAGTGTGTTTGGGTTTCAGATAAGAAGCTGGGTGGAGATAGGCATAGAAGGATTTCTCAGAAATTAAATCAAGCTTTATTTATAGCATTATTCCCCTTTTCAGTTTCAAAAGACATTTAACAATTTTTGGCCTAAAAAGACAAGCTGGTGTTTAAGATTCAGTTAGGGCTCCAATGTCTTTGGGCAAGGTTGGAAGTGACTTTTTCCTTACCATCATGGCAGTCACAGAGCCCACTGCTCAATTGCCTAGAGGAGGAATGAGACAGCCAGTGAAGAAACACACAACTGAATGGAAGTGGAGAAGATTCCCTCCTTTGGATATAGCCAGAGGCTAACCAGGCATTCTGTAGTATGTTAAGAAATGCTCCTCAGGGGAAATGTTTTACCTCCAACTGTGGAATTGATTGATGTTCTTAAAACCCTGGAAAAAAATCTTTTCTGGTGCTTTAGTTGCTACTGGGGCCAAGAAGAGAAAGTGTGGAATAAGGGAAATTAAAAATAAAAAGATACATTTTTTAAAAATGTAGGGTAGTAAGAATATGTAAAAAGGAATATATAAGTAAACGTGAGATCCACACATTCTTTTTATAGGGTAAGACACCTGGATTCTGCAGAGTAAGCTGCAGGCCACCTGAAAAGCACTCATCTGGGGTTGGGGTGCTATCAGAGTAAGTTCTGGGAGAGAGGAAAGCTTCTGTTATGTGGGAATGCTAGAGAAAGAGAGCGAGAGGCTAAGAAGTG
>NW_004624731.1:37206218-37222515 GCF_000247695.1 Heterocephalus glaber
AATGAGAACCAAGATGCATTATGTAAAGGTCCAATTCCCAATGAGAAATGTAATTGTGTTGTATACCTACAATGTACCAATAAAAGAATTTAATAAAAGAAAGAAGGTTACTGTGATAACGTTCTTGTGCTGTACTTGAAATGGGACGGTAGTACTTGTAGACAGATTAAGATAAATTACATAAGCATTATAAACCCTGAAGCAACCATTATAGTTGTGCCAAAAAATACAGGTAAGAATCCCACAAAAAATCCATAAAACAAATGCCCAAATCCAGAAAGAGGCAGAAAAGGTCAACAATGCAAACAAATAACTCATAGTACACAGTGATAAGCAGTAAAATGATAGATTTAATCTTAACCATATCAATAACCATATTAAATATAAATCATGTAGGTATCTCATTAAAAGAAGAGGTGATCAGACTGGATCAAAAAGCAATACCCAACTGTGCCCTACCTACAAAGACATCCACCTAAAATATAAAGATACAAATAGGTTTTAAAAAAAAAAGAAAGATGTATTATCCAAGTGTTCACCAAAAGAATGCTGGAATGGTAACATTAATAGTACACTCAGTAAGTGTCAAAACAAAGAATATTGCCAGGATCATTTGATAATGATAAAAGGATCCACTCACAAGAGGAAATAACAACTCTAACATTTTATGAACCTAATAACACAGCTTCAAAATCTCAAACTGAGAGCCTTGAAAGAATAATTACATAAATCTCCAAAATGGTTAAAAGCCTTCTTTCAATAATTGAGAGAAAAATATAGAACATAAGTAAGGTTGTAGAATACTTGAACAATACTATGAATGAAACAAATTTAATTGTTAATTATAGAATATTCCATCCCATAACAACAGAATCCAAATTCTTTCAAGTGTACATGAAACATTTCACAAAATAGATAATGCTCTGAGCCATATATATATATATATATAGAGAGAGAGAGAGAGAGAGAGAGAGAGAGAGAGAGAGCTGAGTCTTTTAGAGAACAGAAAAGGAGGAGCAAAACAAGCCTTATGTAATCAAAAGAAATGAAATGATAAAAAATTTTAAAACCCAGCAAATTCAAAAGCTGATTCTTCAAGCAGATCAACAATATTCATGAACCTTTAGTCAGACTCATAAAGGAAAAAAAAAAAGACAGAAATTAATGATAGCAGGAAGGAAAAAATATCACTGACATTCATAGAGGAGGATAATAAAAAATGAAATTATGTCAATTAATTTAAAAGCTTAAATAAAATAAATAAATGCCTTGCAAGAAACAAACTGCCAAGAAGAAAAAGAAAAAGAAAAAATAACAGTCCTGTATCTACCAAAGCAATGGAATTTGAAGTTACAATTCCTGTTAAAAACAAAACTCAACTGCAAACTCAGATGAGATTATTAATGAATCCTACCAAATTTTTAAGGAAAATATCATTCCAATTCTACACATATTCTTGCAGACAAGGAAGAGGAAGAAATAATCACTAAGACTATTGTATGAAGCCAGTATTATCCTGTTTCTTATTTACTTTTCTCTCATTGCTGAGACAAAATATCTGACACCCAAGGTTAAAGGGAAAAGGTTTATTTAGCTCACAGTTTGTAGAGGTTTCAGTCTGTAGTTGGCTTGCTGCAAGGCCGAGTGGCACATGACAGAGGAGTGTCGCAGAAGAGAAAGTGTTCATGGCGGTGGAAGACAGCAAAAGCAATAAGGGCACCTTAACAGCCTTTCCATCCCTTTTATCTTACCCAGATTACCAGGATTAGGGCAGTACCAAACCAATCACTGTACTAGCTTAGTAATCACACTCCCTTAATCCTAGCATCACATACTCTAGATTCAGCCACCTCTGAAAAAGCCACCTATGACCACATGGGGCTTTGGGGGGACATCTAGACCTAAACCATAACATCCTGATATCAAAACAAGAGAAATACATATTACTGAAACTGAAAACTACATTTCTCATCTATATAGATGCCAAAATTCTTAATGTAATTTTAACTGATTGAGTCAATGAATATAAAAATATGACATGTTATAAACAAATAGGATTTATTCTAGGAATGCAAAAATCAATTCAAAACTCAAACAGTGTTATTCTTTATGTTAATAGACAAAAAAAGGAAATCTATGTGGTTCTCTCAATGTGCCCAAAAAGCATTTGACCAGGTAGTACTGTACTGTATTTCAGATAAAAATTTAGCAAAGAATGAGAAAGGAATTTCTTCCACCTGATGAAGGGGACCTATGAAAACTCCACAGTGATATCACACTTAATAAACCAAATCTTTTCCCTTTAAGATCAGAACAAAGATGTCCACTCTTACCATATGATCCACCATTGTATGGGGGGCTTTATTCAGTGCCAAGTTAAAGGATAAGAAACAAAAGACATCTGAATCAGAAGAGAGAAAACTGTCTTAATTTATAGACAACATAATCATCTATTCAGAAAAATTCTAATTACTTCCTATTTCTGAGATGCTTATGTCCTACTTTGTTTACTAAGATTCTATTCCTTCAAGGCCTAGTTTGAATATTAATTTATGCCCATTTGGTTTAGTGCTCTGTAGAACTCAGTAGTACTTGGTAATACTGAGTTCTCTACTTAAAAAGGAAAAAAAAAACCCTTATATCATGACTTTATCTTAAAGTTAGCACATATTTCCCATCTCTACTGTTAGATTTAGCTCTTTGAAGCAAAGAATAAATCTTGATCATCCTTCTAATTCATCACAGAAAGTAATCCAGAGCCCAGAGAACAGAAAAGACCAGGAAACACTGCTGTGTCAATATAGTTGAACATACAGGTCATCTTTTTTAAGTGTGCTTTCTGAAAGTTCTTTTATCCATGGTTGTGAAGCTTTCCTATACTATTTACATGCAATCTTCAGCCCTCAGAGTCAGCTGATTCGCTATATCCTCAACTAACTATAAAAGCCCTTGAATACATTTATGTTGCCATATGATAAAAATTACAGATATTAACATTGTTTCAACTTCTTATTGAAGAGATTTTAAATTTCCAGTTATATATTATAGTCCTGACAAAGATGACAGGAAAAAAAATTCTAAAACTCCTGGGTATTTTGGCTATCAGAAGTAGATGCTAAGAAATATTTGTGAACCACTTAGGCGACCTCAGCCAATAAGTAACTCTGGCTGTTTATTTCCAATATAAACAAGAAGTGGTAATTTGTGCTCAGCTTTGCTCCTCTTGTATTTTCATGCACTGAGCAGCCGTCGTCAGGGATACTTCTGAGCCTCCTTCTGAGCAAAGCCCATCCTCGTGTATAACTCTTGTTCAGGTAACCTGCACCCCATTTTGTGAATAAAACAAACTTCCCTTCTGGCAGCTGAGCCATTGCGGTAAATTATCCTTTCTTGATTGAATGGACAATCCACTACAATGTTCTCTTTTTGGAGTCTGAGGAACCAGGTTACACGTTCTTGACTATAAATCAAGGAACAACTCAGCCTAACATCTAGGTATATTTAATATCTTTAAAATTTTTATTAAACAGTGTGATTTAAAAGTGTTTGCAATAATTCTGTTAGTCCATCTTTGCTTCTGAGTTTTTGCCATAACAATAATGGGTTTGGAGTCAGATACACCTCGGTTCAGGTCTATTTCTGTACTACTTAGCTGCTTGTCTTTAGGTAGCATCTTTTTGTGACTTCTTCCTTAGTAGAGTTTTCCTACATATCTTAAAGTGGATAAAAAAATAAATACTGTGTTTGAAACAGAATCTGAATAGGTCATTGAGGACAAAGACTTGTACAGTGGAAGGAAAAGCTAGGCTGAGGATAAGGAAATCTGAATTCTACTCTGGTCTTGGCTTTGGTTGGTCTTTTTACAGCCTAAATTCTTTATCCCTAGCCCATCTTCCGACACATGACCATACAGTGCCAATGGCCAATCATGCATTCTTAGGACCCAGAGAGACATGGGCACAGGCTTTGACTGCTTGGGTTCAATTCCAACTCTACCTCCTATTGAGAGACCTCACACAAACCACCCTTTCCAGACCTTGAACAATGAGGGGTTTGAGTTATGCAGTCTGAAGCCCTTTCTAGCATCAACTCAGGCACAAAGAGGAATAGTATGAAGATTAAATAAGGGAAAACTCTTGAGCATGCCTGCCTAGCTTGTTTTTATTATACTTGTTTCCACATCTGTATAATGAGAATGTAATAGTTCCTATCTCATTGGAATGTTACATGAAAATGAAATATCCCAGTACAGGTAAGATGCCTAGAATATTACCTGTCATACTTAAGCCCTCAACAGATATTAGACTTTATTAATATAATAGTCCCTGTCTACAGAGAAGTTGTAGAACCTTTAGCAAAAAGAATCATAGTAGATGCCTTTAAAAAAATATGTGGTTCCAGGTCAGGGATTTAGCTCAGTGGTGCTGCTGCCTGCCTTGCAAGTGCAAAGTCCCGAGTTGATCACCAGCACCAAAAAAAAAAAGAAGAAAGAAAGAAAGAAAGTTCCACACTCCATTATACAGTTGAGAGAAATTCTGCGTTCAATAGTCTTCATTAGCTTTCTCTTTCTTCTCTCTATTCTAAGGCTCCCACTATCTTCAATTCATCCTAAAGGTGTGCAGTTCCCTTTTAATCTGCCATCCAGGTCTGTACTTATGCTAACATAATTCATTGTTTTGGAACTTTCCACTTGAGTGTGTTGTAATAATGATCCTAATGAGATTGATGGCAACATTCAGATAGAGCTGATGAGCAAGAGCATTCTGGAATTAAGTACTGTCCCTCCAAGAATTCCATTCAGAAATTAAAGAATATAGAATATGAAGAAAATTTTGAATCCCAGAAGTTCAAAGTTACATTTCTACCTAATTCTTTATTTTCAATTGTCTTATCCTTTTATTTTAACTTTAATACTATTAAAAAATTCCCAACTTTTCTTTCATGAAATAATATCCTGTAAAGGGAAAAAAATTAGATAGCTGCAGAGTATATATTTTTGAAGAAAATGGGAAGCCTATTGAAGTATAAACAAAAATGTTTAATGATTCATTATTGCACTTGAGAGGCCCTTGTTGAACGCTTACCGTGTGCTAGTCACTTAGACAAATAAGACAAGGACAGGTCTGACATGAGCTTCATTTCATATTTGCATGGGAAAATGCAGTATGTTTTCAAAAAGAATTGAAGTTATCCGAGAAAACACAGAACTTGTCTGTGTCTCCTTTTGCTTATTTTACTATTTAGTGATATTTTATTTTGCATTATAAATTAAGAAGGCTGTATAATTGTTTATTGATTGAGCCCTCAAGAATCTTAATTGCATCCTACCTGGTGGAATCGTATGTAATGGGTAGTATAGTTGAGGATCCAACGAGGAAAGTCTTCAGAAAGGAGGTGGCACTTGAGATGTCTCAAATGACAAATTAGTTTTCCTGCTTGGTGACAGGAATGGAGAAGGGTAGGCAATTGTAACAGAAAACACATATAATGCAGCTTTGGAGAACTGAAAAAGTGTGTACAGACTCTTCAGTAACTGCATTACCGTAATTTAGCTCAGTCTGGCTGGAGCACGTGACACATTTCTAGAGAAGAGAGGAGAGTGAGTGGACTTTAGCTAGGTCACCAAAAGCCTCCTCAGCTTGCTGAGACCTTTTTCAAAGACAGTGTGTCTGCAATTGAACCGAGAGCAACTCTAACTTTCAAGGAGATCCTGGATACTGAGTATGTTGGCTTCACTTTCAGGCTTAGGACCAAGGCTTGTCTGCATCGTCTCACCTTCCCAAGCAATATGCCTGGTCATTTGAAGGAGGCTGTTACTGGCTGAGATCATAAATGGCCAAGGTGACTCATAAAGAACATTAGTTTTTCTTTGCTATGAACTCATCTTCCCACACAGAGAAAAATGTATTTGTTCAGAATCAAATTGAAAATCATACTTTTGCCATAGGCAATTCCCTAAACATCCCTATTTGTTTCAGATGTTTTATTCTCTATGAAAATGCCTTTTGTCTATCTGGAGTGTCTATTTTAGTCCAAATTTAAAATTAATAATAGCTCATACATTTTTGAGGCATTTTATTCTCAAAATCATGTACACGCAGTCAAGCAGTTGTTAATTTGCTTCTCATTAAAATGCTAGCAACCTTGCCTTTTATTGTCTCAAATCTTAATGTTTCACTCACTGAGTCATGGCCTTACTATTGGTAATTACATCACAAATTTCAATACAGTTCTTATTCTAACATGTTTGAGTGAAAAGCAAAGGCTAAATCTTGTTCAGCTAAACTATATTTTTTAAAAGAAAAAACAAAAATGCATTTGAATTTCAGAGAATCAACCAGAAATTGACTCGTGAAATGTAAATCATTTCCTGGGCTTTGTCTCACAGGCAATAGGAAATTCTGACTAAATCCTCAAGAATAAGGGTATGGTTATTGTTATTCTTGTTTTGTGACTAAACAATAAAGTATAAAGTGGCAGTCCTTCTGGTAAACCCACTCAATCATAGATAGCAACTTTCACATCTCAATAACCTAGAGATAGTAACAAATGTAACTTTTGTTCCTTTTCCCCTTACTCCACCATTTATGTCATATGGCTTTTTTCTTTCCTCTGACTTTACCTCCTTTAACTTTCAATCTCATGCCCATTTTCCCTGTCCTTGGTGTTCATTAGATTGTGTTTTGATTTTTTTGTAAACTCCTGGACGTATTCTCTTATTTCATTCACATCACCTATTCTCATCCTCCTTTTCTGCCCTATGTCATTCTGGATCTTTCTTGGGCAATACAACCTATTCACTTACCAGCCCCTCTTTTTGTCTATTCTTTTTTTTTTCTACTGCCATCTTACTCTAATTCATACTTGATTTTCTTTTCTAGAAAAATTGAAGTAATCCATTCTTTTTGTTATATTAATCATCTCCCCTTCCAGTGAGTAAATTTATTCTTTCAAATATTTATTTAATTTGTGTTCTAGAGGATCCTCTGCTAGATATTGCAGACACAATAACAAACTATCAGTATACACTGAGGAAGATTCAGCTATAGTGAATATTTAGAGACCCAGTTTGAGCTTTTTATCACTTTAGCAAGTAGCTACTATCCTCAGTAGCTACATGAGGCCAAGACAGAACAACAGCAGTGACTCCACCTGTGGACATCTCTTCAGGGTGGCCTCATTGTCTCAGAGTTGGACCACTGATAAGATTTCAGTGACACCACACAATGCGAAAGTCTTAAGGGTTTCAGGTACACACAGAACCTGAAAAGTACACTTATGCCTGGTGTCCAGACATACCAGGTCAGGAAGTATAGGCTGGGAAAAAGAAGCAAAGGAGACAACTAACAGGATATATTGTGGAATAGGGTTTGGGTCATTTAAGTTCACAGGCAAATGTCTGAATAGTCCACTTAAAGGGAGCAGCAGAAAAGTGGGAATTCTAGTGCACTAGGCAGAAGAGATTCCCTTAAGTTCTTACTTATGGCCATTAGATTGAGTATTTGGATGTGATATAGAATTTGAAACTGTCACAGTCCCTGGTTCTGGTATGAGAAAGTTAAGTTTGTGTTAAAAAGTCCAAGTCAAGGCATCACAAAATTATGCTCAGCTCATAGAAGATATTATATACCATTAGAAAGATATTAAGCTTACCATTTTGAAGTAGTAGTATAGGATTTTAGAACTGAACGTAATTCTAGATGAATTTTAGAAGGACAGTTTCCTCTATATTGTATTATGAAAATTTTTCAATTCAAGATGTATCAGAGCATAATAAATTCTGAGCATATCAAGAAATTTGTCTATGAGTTTTTCATTTTCTTGTCAGTAATATCTTGTATCCTCCAGGACACAGTATAGTGCCTCAGTACTTTTTTTGTTTTTGTCATTGTTCTGTTATTGTTGTTTGTTAAAATGAACTAGAAGGGTATAACTAATGAGATGGGTATTATAACTAACTGCTACTAATCACAAAAATATAATAACAAGTACCAGATTTGTCCTTCTTTCCAAAATAACTGTAAAGCTGGACCAAGAACATTTAACCATTTTCAAGACATTGGACATCAGTGACTAAGAAACAAAGAGTTGAGCTTTATGATTACTACCGTACTGCCTAGATTCAGTTTTTAGGCCAAAGTGCCCAGAAAGGAATCCAAGTGAACTCTTGCAGTCTCCATGATTTGAAGGAGTAAAGCTGGGAATACAAGACCAAGGAAGCAAGAGTTACTAAAGAAAAATACCAGAGAGGGGAGAGCTACACAGGAAGAGAACCTCAGAAACAGTAAAACATCACCTTATGCCTCCTGATTGGTGCATATGTTTGAGGAACTAAGCAGGAATGGAGAGAAAAACCAATCAATCAAATCTGACATAGAGTTTCTCTAACCGTACTCTATATGTTTTCAAAACTAGGGGAAAGTAAAAGTATAGAAGATATAGAAAAAGAAACATTGAAATTATAGAGATGAAAAACAGTATTTCAGATAAAAATTTACTAAATATGATTAATATCAGATTAAATATTGCAGGAGAAAAGAATAGTGAACTTGAAGATATAACACAGAAATTTTCACAAATGTAAGACGATAAAAGACTGAATCAGTGAGCTGTGGGGGTGATCCTGAGCTCCCTAATGGACAAACAACAAATAATAGAATGATAGATTTAAACTCAAAAATACAAGTAATGACATTACATGGTATTTTATTGATAAAAAGCAAGAATCAAATACATGCTACTGGTACCTGTGACAAACCCAGTGTAAGTATAGACAGAAATAGATTAAAAGTGAAAAGATGAAAAAGATATACCATGCTAACCATAATTAAAAGGCAGACTACATTAAATGGCCATTTGGCTATATGACTATCAACAAAGTATATAACACAATAAAGAATATTACTTGAATACAATGATTATTCATAATGATACAAAGTCATTTAATTATTAAGACATAATGATCCTTAACTTTAGAATTCATGAAGCCAAAACTGATAGAACTGCAAGAAAAAATAGATACTATAATAATTAAAGTAAGAAATCAACAACTTTCTCTAAGTAAGTTCTAGAACATCAGTAAGGACATAGTAGTCTTGAAGAGTGCTACTACAATGCGGCATAATCGCCATTTACAGACTATGCCACCTCACATTCTTTTCCATTACATGAGAACAATGTTTGAAGCTTGATCTTGATTTCATCTACCCAACAGGTCCAAATAAACTTAAAGGGATTTAATTCAGTGAATGTATGTTCTATAACCACATGGAATTAAATAATAATAAAAGTTGACAATTACCGAGAAAAATCTTTAAAATATTTGGAAACCAAGTGGCACATTCGTAAATAACTCACAAGACACGGAAGATATCAAAAGGAAATTTAGAAAATACTTTTAACTAAATGGAAATAAAAATAAAATATGAAAACTTGTGTGGTTGTAAGTAAAACAGTATTAAGAAATTTTAGCACTCACTGAGTGCCTTTTCTGGAAATGATGAAAGGTTTCAAATCAATGTCTCAGCCTTTACTTCAAGAAACTAATCAGAATAATGGAAGTAATAAAAAACCTAATATAATAAATAGTACAGAAAAGAGAAAACATTTAAAACATAATCAACCATCACTAAGAATTATTAGAAAAGAAAAAAATATTAACATGAGGAAAGAAAGAGGTGGCATATCATTAGAGTCCACAGATATGAAAAATAAAAGAATTAAAGAACAATTTTGTATCAAAAAATTTGATCACTGAGACAAAAGGCTTGGAAAGCTTTACTGATGAGTTTTACTATGGATTTAAGGGAGAAGTGACTCTAATTCCACAGAAACTTACTGAGTATTGTGGTGGAAGGAATATTTCCCAGCTCATTCTTAGGGTAACATTACCCCCATGTTAAAATCAAAGGCATGGGGCAGAGGTCTAGCTCAGTGGTTCCACTGCATGACAAGAAAAGTTGACTACAGACCATTATCTTTTTTCATACTAAACACAAAATTTTAAATAGAAAAATTAACATAAGATCTAAAAAAGAATAATGTATCATGTCCAAGTGGGGATTATCCCAGGAATGCAAGATTGCTTTAACATTTGAACATCAGTTAATGCAATTCATGTTAACAAACTGAAAAGAAAATACAGTGATTATCTCAACAGACAATGAACAACATCTTTGACAAAATTCAAAATGCAGTCCTGATTAATAATAATAAGGAGGGAAAGGAAAAATTATTAGAAAAGGAAAAAAATGGAAATAATGTCTGTGTAAATAGGGAAGGGTGGAGGGAGTGAAGGGCACACAGGTAATGGGGAAAAAATAAGAACCAAGATACATCATGTACAGGTACAGACACCCAATGATAAATGTAAATGAATTGTGTACCTAAAATGTACCAATAAAAGAACTTAGAAAAAAAATAATAATACAGCCTGGAAATTAGGAACAGAAGCAATATTTCTCAAACAGATAAAAAACAATACTAAAAAAGCCTAACCTTATCATTAATGATGAAATACTGAATAGTTCTCATCTAATATCAGAAATAAGACTTTTCATTCTCACTACTTTCATTCAATATTGAAATAATATACTACTGATTTCAAAAATTGCTTTAAACCTAAAGTAATCAAAGTGGTGTGGTGGTGACACCCAGATTCATAAATAGATTAATAGGACAGAATGGCTAATACTGAAATAAATCTACACATATGTTGTTAGTAATTTTTCACAAAACTCTAAGGCAATTAAGTGAACAACAAACAGTCCTAACAACAAATGGTTCTGGAACAACTAGATATCCCTATGAAAAACAAACAACAAAAACAACCTCATCTTCAATCCACATCTCAATCCATGTATAATGAATAATTAAAAATGGATCACAGACATAAATGTGAAGTCTAAAACTGTATGCCTCTTAGGAGAAAAACAGAATTTTTTTTGATCTTAGAAGATTATGCAAACATTTCTTAGATATGACACTAAAAGCACAACCCAGCAAAGAACTGATGAATCAAACTCTGCCAAAATTACAAACTTAAATTTGGTAATACCAAAAAAGAATAAGATGGAGCAAATATTTAAATAGGTACTGGATCAAAATGATATCTGTTGGTGGGCTGGGGATTTAGCTCAGTGGTTCTGCCACCTACCTCGCAAAAGCAAGGTCCTGAGTTCAATCCCCAGTACCAAAAAAAAAAAAAAATGATATCTCTTGGCAAGGGTATGAACTTGCCAATATGATGCTCAATATCATTAGGCTTTAGAGATGTAAAAATTCAAGTGATCATGGATTCTGAAAGGTCTGAGATATTATTTTACCAGCATGCTAACAATATAGCCTGTTTTGTGGATCTTGGCAGAAGACACAAGATTGAGGCAGAGTTAAAGATTCTCAAAAAGGCAGTATCTTTTATTTCTCAAGGTAAAAAAAAATAGCAGGACTAGGACATTTGTCCAGTTCCTCTCACTCTATGTCCCAACAAGTGGAGAGGAGGGGATCTGGCAGATGCTTCATGTGCAATTCATTTTCATTATCACTAAGAAGCTCTGAACTTGGGGAACTTTAATCTTTTGAAGTGGACATTATGCATGCCTGACAAAGTGAGATTGTCTCTATTCTGCCAGACTGTTGGCTATACAAACATTGTTAGCAGAGGGTCCATATATAAAGAGTAGTCAGTGCTCCTGTTTCCAAGAAGTTTAGAAATGCAAGAGAAAGGCATACATGGTAAAGACTTTCCAGCAATAGTCTTTCCATAGAAACATCAAATTGAACAGTTACTCATGCATGAAATTACCTTCACAAGAGCTAAGGAAACCAGGTAAGGAATTACAGTACTTGGCGTTACTATAATGATAAGAAAAGGAGTATTGAAAAAGGCAGAAGGGAGTTTCCCATCCCTCTCCCAACTCCAAGTAATAATGCATCCTCAAGAGAGATTCCTTTCTTTAGGGGGAAATTAAATTTAGCCCTTAGACTTGGGATCCAGTACCAGGCCTATTACTGTGAATGCCAAAACCACACAGAAACTTGAGGCTCCTGGCCCCAGGCCAGGGACCACAGACTGGGCCATTGAACTCGTATTAGACTGGTAGTCAAAAGAATGTCATTACCACCTTTTACCCAACTTTGAGTAGCAGAGTGTATATAGAAAGATTGCATTCACTGGAGGGGTGGGAAGTGGTAACAGAAGAGGAAAATAAACAAAAAGCTGGATACAAAATCAATACACAAAAATCAATAGCATTTCTATATGCCAATAGTGAATTATCTAGAAAAGAAATCAAGAAAACAATACCATTTACAATAGTTACAAATAAAATAAAATACCAAGCAGTAAGTTTATTCACAGAGGTGAAAATATCTCTACAATGAAAATTAAAACATTGATCAAAGAAACTGAAGAAAATAAAAAAATGGAAAGATATATACTTGGATTGGAAAAATCAGAATTGTTAAAATGGCATACTACCCTAAACAATTTACAGATTAAATTCTATTCTTATTGAAATACCAATAATACTCTTCACACTCCTCAAAAAATCAAAAATAAAATGATCATATGATCTAGCTATCACACTACTAGCTATAGATCCTTAGGAAAGGAATTCAGTATGTTAACAGAGACATTAGCACTTCTATGTTTATGGAAACATCAGTGTCAGGGAATTAGGGTTGTTGGTTTTTGTTTGTTTTATTTTGTTTTTTTCAGGGAAGGCATAAGGGATAAGAAGGAAGGGAAAAAGAAACACGAAAATCAGAAGAATGCTATTATATTTTGCATGTTTATTCTGATATAACCAACACTATTACTATTTACAAATGGTGGGGGGACTGACTGAGAGACATGGGCAACTAATGCACAATCACAGAGCAAGCATAGAGCCTGCATTCAAATGTGGGTCTAATAGCACAATCCATACCCTTCCCACTATTCTCCACTGGCTGTTAAGCATAGGAGCAAGAGGAATCAGGAAAGAGGAAAGAAGGTCAATTAAGGACACAAACACTGAAGTCTAAAGTACCGAAGTTGATGGACTGAAGCCTGAAGGGAAATTTCAGACTGTTGCTGCCTACACAATTGTGAGAGGAGAGTGAAGGTGAGCTAACTGCATCAGCAATGAAGGCCGGGAGCCCCATGCAAGCAGAAGCCATCCACATGGACTTTTGGGGTCAGAGTAGAAGAGTTGAAAGGAGAGAGAAGGGGAGACAATGAAAGAAAAATATTGACTTGAGAAAAATCGATTCCTCCTATCTGTTGCCTCAAGTTTGGCAAAATGATCCATACCATGATTCTATGTACTTTCTTCTCATCTAGTTTTAGGGAAGATTAAAAAAAAATCTTAAGGGTAGTAATGCTAAGTTTTGAAAAGTCTTTTCTTTAAATCAATTCATAGCATACAAGCCATATCTTTCACTCCAAATTTTGTGATGAAAAAGACATAGAATTTAGCAAAGAAAGTGTATCTCCCATTCTATTTGCTATTTGATCATAGAAGAATCATTTGCTCTTTGATTTCTGGCCTCTGATCCTGATATGATTTCAACTTTGCACCAAAAAATACTGACTATGAAATATCAGTCAATTAAGTTGGGAATACCCTTGCCTGTATTGAGGAACGAACTGTCACTAGCTAGTCTGACAAACCTGCTGTTCTGTGTACCCTGCAGAAGAGGAAAAGATGTCTTCTGTGGGTGCAGAAGGTGTGTGCTCTCTCTGTCTGAGTAACAGAGGTACCAACAAAGCCTCTGAGCAAGATGTGTTTTCAAACCTCCTGGATCTTTCAAAGGTTCCATTGTTACTGAGTTCCTGAAATGGAGCTGTGACAAAACTTAAGGCACATGAGAAAAAACTGAAAACACTATGACTCATACTGTCTGTACCTCTTAAGTTACTTAAGTTTCACAGTCTATTTATGCTAATAAAGTCCCTGAAAATCCATTTGCATAGTCTGCTCCCACAAGTCTTTGAAATAAAGAAAAAGTGTCTTAACAATTGCTATACATAGATACCCTATTGTTTAATTATTTAGACGACTGCTATTTAATTGCAATTCAAATGGATCATCTCTTACAAGTTCAATTTTTAAGATAGAAAGGCACTTTTAGTTTAATGAGGTCCAAAAATAAAATTTATTCAATTATCTTGATAAGTGTCTTATCTAATTAGCTAAGTATCTGGAGCTGTTGGTGAAGAATATTAGCTTTTGTTGCATGCTTTATTCTCAATAAAGGTTTTACTTTATTAATAACTCTTTAATAATATTTAAATAGCCACTATATTCCAAGTAATTATATATGTTATCTTATTTTATTCATACAACAACCTTATGGGATAGATATTATTATCATCATCATCATTTTAAAGATGAGAAAGCTAAAGTTCAGGGAGGGTAAGTAACTTGTTCACATAAGCAGTAAGTGGTAGAGCAAAGATTTATGTATACACCTAAAAACAGCCCAAATTAAAATATAAGTATATATTTAGCATGTTCTCTGCATTGCACAGCATTTAAAAATTATAATATTCATATAATTTACACTTAAATTACTGCTATGTTTTAAAAATTAAATAAAAAGTATTTTTGTGATGATTTTATGTCATGGCTGCCATTTGTGACAAATGAAGAACACTTATCCTAGGAAAGAATTCTTCCATAGACAGTGACACATCTGAACTCAGGTCTCACTCACATCTTTTACCCACTATTCTACCTGTTTAGTTTCAGCATGAGTAATGCTGAACTCAACCATGGAGGTGTGGTTTGCCTCATAAAAAAACAGAGATAGAGATATTTTGAAAGTTCCCTTGGTCAGTTTTTATTGGATTGTGTCTTGGCACAGCTAGAGAAAGGGTAAACTTTGCTAAGAATCCAACTTCTTAATATAATGTCTTTGCCTCTGGAGTTGCAATAAGAAAACCCCACAGACTGGGTAGCCTGTAAATAGCAACAATTTCTCACAGTTCTGGAGGCTTCAAAATTTAAAATCAGGGAACTGTCAGATTTGATGTCTGATAAAGGTAAGCTTTCTTACAAATGGTACCTTCTCACTGTCTCCTCACATAGTTAAAAAAAAAAAGGGAAGAGGGATACAACTTTCTTCAGTTCCTTTTATAGAAACACTAATCCCCTTCATCAGGGCTCCATTCTTTTAATCTAATTGTACCCAAGACCCTATCTTATGCCAAACACTTTGGTGATTAGGTTTGCAACGTATTAATTTTTGGAGAATGCAGTCATTCAGACCACAGCATATACCACACTCCCTGCAATGCCTCTTAAATCTGTTCTGAAAGCATGATCCCAACAAAATCTTTTTGTTTCCTCCCCTTGATTTATATTTTATTTAGAAAATTAATCTCCATAAACTCTTTCAGACAGTGGAAGAGAAAAGAACACTTACCTACTTATTTTATGAGATTGGCTTCTCTTAATACCAAAACAAAATAATAACCATATACAAGAGAAAAACTACAGACTAATATCCCTCATGAATATACATACAAAAAAACTTTAACAAAGGATTAGCAAATAGAATTAAACAATATGAAAAAATAATTGGATGGCATGACCATGTAGTTTGTATTCCCTCCATATAAAGTTAATTTAATAATTAAAAATCAGCACATCATATCATATTAAATGATCTCACAATCATATCCAAAGACATAGAAAAACATTTCACAAAAATCAAACCCCTCATAAATCCTAACAAAAACCTAATAAACCTTCTCAGGAAATTGAGAACAGAGTGAAGCTTTCTCAACTTTCATACAAACCCTACAGGTAACACTATACTTAATAGCAAAAGACTGCATGCTTCACTTTAAGATCGAACAATTGGTGTAAACAGACATCCAACAAAATCTCTTAATATGTTCTAAAGTAGTCTACCTAAGAGTAGCTTTACAAATCAATATTTAAGACTGTGAACTTAGAAACTTCAGTTGTAGCCATGTATTGAATATACATTCAATACTCAATACAAGGTCTGAAATAGTTAAAGTGCTCAATATAAATTAAATGTGTACCATTACTACTATTCCATAGTATTCTCAAGATAGATTAATGCCAAACACAGCAGAAATCCAGATGGGACATTGATGCTGCTAAGAAGACTCTTAATCATAACTAAATGGTATGTTTCATATTCTGAGGCAGGTGAATAATACAGAAACAATTTCTACAGGTGGGGTTTTGTTATCTTTTTTTTCCCCATTAACTTTATTGGTACATTTTAGGTATAAAATACAGTTACATTTGTCATTGGGATCTTGTACCATTACATG
>NW_004624731.1:37233167-37260756 GCF_000247695.1 Heterocephalus glaber
TCCTAGATGATCTGTCTATTTGTGATAGAGGGGTGTTGAGTTCCCCCACTACAATTATGTTATTGTTTATTTGGTTTTTCATGTCCACTAATATTTGTTTTGTATAGTTGGGGGTATTCATATGTGGTGCATAAATATTTAGGATTGTCATCTCTTCCTCTTGGATTGTTCCCTTCACAAGGATGTAGTGACCATCTTTGTCTCTCTTCATTAGTTTTGGTTTGAAATCTATCTGCAAATAAGATTGCTACCCCTGCGTTTTTCAGGGTTCTTGTCTCATGGAGAACTGTTTTCCATTCTTTTACTTTCAGTCTATGAATTTCTTTTTGAGTTAGGTGTGTTTCCTGTATACATCATATTTCTGGATTTGGCTTCTTCATCCATTCTGTCAATTTCTTTTGATTGGTGAGTTGAGGCCATTAACATGATAGTTATAATTGATAGATATTGACTCATCCTTGTCATGATGTTTTATTATTATTGGCTCTTTTATTTCTTATTTTTTCCCACTTTCCCTTTAGTTTCTTACCTTGCCTAGTGGCTTTCCTCTCTTGGGCCTCATGGAGTTGTGACCTTCATTGTCTTTTTCCTGGATATTGCTTAGAATTGTTTGGATTGCTGGTGTGGTGTTCATGAAATTTCTCAGGTGTTCTTTGTCATGGAAGTATCTAATTTTCCCATCAATTTTGAAAGATAATTTTGCAGGATACAGCAGTCTAGGTTGGAAGTATTTTCCTTTAGGGCTTAAAATTCTTCACTCCAGGTTCTCCTTGATTTGAGGGTTTGTGTTGAGAAGCCTGATGTGATTCTGATGGGCTTTCCTTTATAGGTGATTTTTTTCTTTTATCTAACTGCCTGTAGGATTTTGTTCTTCCGTTGAGTTTCTGGGTTCTTAACTATTATATGTCTAGGTGTAGATTTTTTTTTTTTGACCATGGCTAGGTGGAGTTCTGTATGCTTCACTTATCTGTATGTCCAAGTCTCTATCTCTGACTGGGAAGTTTTCTACTATTACTTCTGTAAACAGTTTTTTAATGTCAATTGAACTTTCTCCTGTTTATTCATGGACTCCTACCAGTCTTATGCTAGTCTTCTTTGCATCATCTAGCAGCTGCTGGATTGATTTCTCATGGTCCCTTACTATTTTTAAGAAATCTCTGTTTTCATGGTCCTTCACCACAATCCTGTCTTCTATATCTGATATTCTATCTTCAAATTCTCTTAATCTGCTCTGCATGCTTTCAATGGAGTTTTTAAGGTCCTGAATATCTGTTTGAATCTGTTCCATTTCTTTCTTATGTTGGGCAATCATGGTTTCCATTTCTTTCTTGTGCTGTGCATTCATGGCTTGTAGCATGTTTCTGAGCTCATCTATTTTTTATCTGTTTCTGTTCTAGAGACTCTAATCATGTCTTTCACTGTGCTCACCATCTCTGTAGTTATCTGGGAGATTATTTCTCCTTTTAATCTTTCTAGAGCCTCATTCATCTGTTTTGTTACTTCCTGTGCTATCAGTTGAGGGTGTCCAGGTGGATCATTATCAGACTTTTCCACCTCATTTCCCCCTGAATTTGCCTTTTGTAGGGTGGAAGTCGGAGTTTGTGACTTGCTTAAGTGTCTTCTCATTTTTGTTTTTGGTACTGTCCTTGGTTTATTTCCTGGGTTGATATTTTGAAGTTGCTTATTGTAAGTATCTTTGTTGATGTATTTAGAATCCTTGTGGAATGATTGCTTCTCAGAAGTGTCTTCCAGATATAGCTCGTCTTTAGGTTTTGAGTCTCTAATGGCTCTGAGGCTATTTCATTTTCTTTATAACAGGAAGAACAACTGATTAGGTCAATCACAATACCTTAGCCTAAGTGATAAAATCAGCAATACCAGAGCATCAAGTACGTGTTAGAAAATGACAATTTGTGGTAGTTATTAATCTATCACCTTTAACTGTGTGAATTAAATAAAAATGAAAGACCAACCCAACATATGCTTATATTGGATGAGCTCTTCAATATAGGAACTTTACCCTTTAGGATGGGGAGTTAGAAGGAGTTGGGGAGGGAGGAATAGGTAGGTAGAAGGATAGGGGAAGGTTAGCAGTGAGGTCAGAGAGCACAGGCAAGAGAAGGAAAGAGAAGAAAAGACAAATAAAGAAGAAATACAAATTATGGCCAGAACAGGAACACAAAGGAGAGATGAAGAACAATGTGGGAAAGCAAGGGAGTGAGGCAGTGAGAGAGAGAGAGAGAAAGAAAGTAGAAGAGAAAGAAAAAAGGGAAATATGAAAGTTTTAAAAGAGTAGAAAAGAGGAAAAAGGAATATTAAAAATAAGAGCAAAAAATATGGTAATTTTGAAAATAACAAATAAAAGATACAAATGAAGGGCCTCCTTCATGGTATATCTCTGCTGCCACAATAAACAACGTGGGCAGCAGTGTGCAGTTATAAGTCAATGAGTCTCAGTAAGCTAGTCCCAGACCCATGAGATTCAGGCAGATTTCTGGCTGCAAGTCCCATGTTTTGCTCCCTGTCCTCCTGAAGGCTTGCACTCTGCAAGGTTCTATTGCAGGTTTCAGCTGCCTTTCACCTGAAGGAAGTCCAAGTTCTGATGGGAGGTGATGAACCCTCCAACTTACCAAGCATGGTGGTCTGGTGTGCCTTTATTGCAGAGATTCTGTTCACTTTTCCAGTGGGCTAGTTTTCATCAGGGAGCCTGAGAGGGGCCCTTTCTCTGTTGTTCACTTCTACAGCTCAGGACCATGGCTTTTATGTCCCCCTGTGCCTCTGTAGTGTGGATCCAAGTAGGTGCACAGCCAAAAGGCCAGAGGTGGGGGAGGGGGTGGGGAGCTGGCAGCTGGTGGGCATGCCCAGTGTGGGTCCTCCTCACCCTGTCTTGGTTGCAAGCCTCTCTTGGTCACAAGCTTGTCTTGGTTGCAAGCTGATGGAGCAAGCCAGAGGAAGCAGGTCCCTGTCAGCCTGCAACTGCTTAGCCCCACTGGTTCAAGCTCAATCAGTACTAATTTTAAGGGATCTTGGTCTGAATATTAGTTAGGGTTTTCTAGTGGAACAGAATGAATCAGAAGCTAAAATTCACAATGGCAGTCTGAGGAATCAGAGGCAGAAGAATATAAAACAACTGTCTGTGTGCTGGAGAGCTGGAGGATCCAGTAGCAGTTAGAAAATTGAAAGCCTGGAAGCTCACTGTAGAGTCACCAGTGCAAGTCTTTATTGGAAGGCTGAAGAGTGTGTTAGAAGGCTAAAGAAACTGAAGATCAATATCCAAAGGCAATGGAGAAGAAGGGACCCCTCCACCCCCCACCAAGAAAGGAACACTTCTTCTTTCCCTGTTTACTCCATATAGGCTACAGTTCTATTGGCTGATGGCACCCACCTCTGGGGTAGGTCTTCCACCTCAGTTTGTTGGCCAAGAGAGAACAGAGTAAATATATGTCAGCCTGCTACAGGCTCCAGGTATTTTCACCTCACTTGACGGTAGTTGCCTTTCCATGGTTAGTGGTCAAAATTTAACTGAATATAACTGTAAGACCTGCTGATATTTTATTTTCTCTGGGATCTAGGAAAAGTAAAGAAGGCAAGGGTGATGCTATCATGGACAGAAAATGCTGATATTTCCATTAACCTAAAAATGACTGAAAGTGGTGCCCTTCCTAATACTTCTGGTGCAGTATGAAAAATATGAAGTCATCTTAGCATGAATTGCCATGAATATATAAGGCATCCAATGTGAAGAAGGTCATGGAACAGAAGAACCAATAGTAGAAAGTAGTAACTGTCACATTAATGGCAGTCTTGGTTTCCGGTCACCTGGTTATTGAGAGAAGAACCACAAGCAGAGACTGGAGATAAGGCCTTCTATAGTCACATACACCACTAGTAATGGTGGTAGGAACTAAGCAGGTCAGACCCTAGCAAAGAGTCTGGGCTTCTGAGTGGGACTCTTGATGAGCCCATGTACAAATCTGAGGCCAATAAACAGCACCACATCCCATGTGCACCTAATTCTTCATCTACTGGAAATGGGAACAGCAAGACCAAAGCTAAATCATACCAACTGGTAGTTTAAACCCATTAACTACAGTGGAGCTTAATATTTAATGTGTACATGCCTGGTAATCTTGTTAAAGTGCAGGTTCTGATTTGGGGAGATGTTGCATTAGATTTATATTCTGCATCTCTAACAAGCTCCAAAATGATCATGATTGTGCTGGGTTGAGGATCACCACTTAATCAGCAAAATACAGCTGTCTTACTTGGGATTCACCAAGGAATAAGGATGGGGGAAGGAGGAGTGAAAGCAGAGTGAAAAAAAATCAGTGCCTGGAAAAGAGATGGGGGAATGTAGAAGAGTGACAGAGAGTCAGTGACTGTGCAGTCAGTGGTCAGGGGCTTACAGAGTCCCAGGAGGCAAGACTTTGGAGCCATAAGGTCATGGTACCCTCACACTTTCTCTGATCTCTTTGCACAGTGACAGAGTCAAAAACAAAAAAAAAAACAGGAAACAGAAACCTCTATCCTGCAGCTTCTTGAGCAGCAGATTTGTGCTGAGATAATGGGTTATCCATTGTGACAAAAGCAACAATAGTGGGCAAGTATTCACAATGCTATTTCTGACAAGTTGGTCCCTATCCTGTTCCTGTCTCCATTACCATTCTTCCTCTCTACTGATAGTTAGGGAAGGTAAAGGTAGGAGGTAGACCATGATTTCTTATCACAGAAGATATCTTGAGCTCAGGAAAGAGAAAAATTTCCTCATAGCCATGGAAAGCTGGGGATCTATGTTACTGCCACAGATGAAATGAGTTCAGAGTAGTGGAAAATAACTTCAATGATAGTTTCCTCTGCCACATCACCCAATTGTCCACATTCTGCCCAACACGTCAGAAAATCCCAGTGTCACGCTTCACCATGCTAAAGGGTAAAATAATACCCTAAAGATAAAAATGATTTTTAAAAGTAAAAACAATAAGACCCATGTTCTAAACTGGACAAACTCCACCCAGTTTTTATTAAAGTGAATCTGAGTTCTAAGGCATTAGTCCTCTGAGTATTAGTACCATTAGTCTCAGAAACCACAGATTTGGTAACTCCCAGAAATTTTCCAGTTATAAATTCTGATATTATACACTGAGAATCTTGGTACTCCCAGCCACTGTGTAAAATGTTAAAGAAAACAATCCATACACTTTCCATGTAAGTTTATAGCATGCTTCATCTCTTACTATCTCCACAAATGACAGCTTGATTTTAATGTAATTATCTTTTGTCGTGAAGCTAGTACATAGTTTTTTTTTTTCAGATGGGTTTAAGTTGATTATATTTAAACTCATTACTGGAAAAATGGTCATGAAGCAAAATATAAATAAATAACCTGAAGGCAGGCCATCATAAATTCCTATAAAGAGGAATCTTATGAGTTGAGGATTGTGTGGAAAGCTTGCCTGTCTGTTTTATGTCATGCACATCCTACTGTTTGAAAGATAAATATCTGTTTTAAGAGGACAGAGCCAGCTCTGAGTCAGTGGAGATATTTCTATAGAAATGAAAAAAATATGCAAATTCTGCCCTAGAGAGCACAAGAGTCTTCAGGCAACAGATAATTTGACCTGGGGGAGACCGCATCACACAGAGAGGTGGCACAGAAAAGGAAGCTTCAAGGCCCATTGGAGTTCAAGTAGCTAAGACATCGTTCTATGTAAATAAAAGGAAAATAATCAGAGTCATCCCACAAATAATATTTTTCATGCTTGTGGAGGAAGGGTTTATTTTATCTTCTGCTCCTACAGTCTTTGGTAGCTTTAGTTCTATTGATTCCCACTTACACCAAAAGTAATGGCATCTTTAAATTTTAAGCTCAGAAATATTCTACAATTTGATTGAGCCAGTAACAATGTTAAGAGATTCTTGAGATTCTTGTCCACTATCAGCTATCCAACTACACAGCCTCTTCAAAGTGTGCATGCTAAGGTTGACTAACTCATTTGCTACGCAGCTTTTAAATCCCATGTCAAGTAATATAGTGAAAGTAATGCAGTTGGGGTTATTGGGAAGAAGAATGCAGGGTGCAATGAGAACGCTGATGAGAAAACACTATAACATGGAAAGTGCCTTATGGTGAGGGTTGTTTTACTGAAGTTCTTGGGGAAATGGCTGGGTGGATTAGCATAGGAATATGACTGGCTCTGGAAAGAAGAGGAAACACATATCAGGAGATGTATGTGTGTGTGTATTTTAAATGCTTGCCAGTTTAGAGATGACTTCCTTTTCTGAGTTAGATTTACTTTTGGTTTGGTTTGGTTTTAAATAAGGCATGAAGCAAATATTTTTGGTTACCAAGACAGTGACCATCTGGTATTATTCTATTCCCTTTTAATCTTGACTTTAAGCATACTGTACATCCAGATATTAGTCCTTTTGTTCCAGTTTTCTGCTCAATATACTTTTCCTTTTTGCATATATGGGAGCAGGTATCACCTCCAACCCTCATGAGAAGTAGTTTCAGGGTTTTCATGAAGCTATATACTCCAAAGGGAGACAGGTTTTAGTTCTGTGTTATAACTTCTCCATGATTCATTATTAATGATGACACTAATACTAAATTCATTATCTTATTATAGACAGGCAAACCATTAAAGATTCTTTCTGTCCTCAAATAGCAACATTAAGTTTTCACATATTTTGGCTAAACATTGCCATAGGAAATTAAAATTATAGTATTATTTGCTCTATTGGTGGCAATGCAGCGAAATGTACACTTTTGAGAAAAATGTAGAGATCTTTATGGGACTGAAGCCATAATTTTTATTCTATGTCACCAATCATTAGAAAAGTAATGAATTCTATAGTATTTAGGTAGTTATCCAGCCAGTACAAGGAAATTTGACTCCAGAGTCTCTGAATAGAAGTAAGGTGTTGACCTTGCCTTGTCATGCAGTGTGTAAGAAGATCTGTGTATAGTAAGCCCTCATTTATAAAGTGACAAAAATATACACTTGCACAGTAGAAACTAGGCTACAGGAGAATTTATGCAACTACAAAAGTGAGCAAACTATCATACTATAGTAATCAGGGAAGACCATAAACACATTGAAATAAATGCTAACAGTAATTGTTGTATACCTCCCCCAAACCAGCTAAAAGATTACATTGTACAGATATAATTTTTCCATGTAAATTGTTGTATAAACCAAATATAAGGGAGCACTTCCAGCAAAATAGAGTATAAAAATAAATCTTTCTGTTGCATCAGGCCATCTATTCAGCTCGCTGTTCCCTTGAATGACAGAGGTTGCAGCAAAACTCCCATTCTTACTTCAAGTTCAGAACAAAGAATCTAATATAATTGGATGACTCCATGGAGCCTAGCACAGCCTTTTGAGACTTTTTAGCAGAAAAGCAGTGAAGATCATAAAGTGGAAAGATAGGTTGCTTTCAGTTTCTGCTAAAATCTAAATGACTCTGGCATAGTTCTGCCAAGGTGCTTTGAGACCACCCAAGATTAAGTAGCACTTCTGAAGTTGGGACACAACAAGGAGACACGAGGAAGCAGGGCTTCCCAAGATAACAACTACTCAAAACAGTTGTAAAGTTAAATATAGGATTGAATAGAAATTTCCACAGGAATTTGAAAATCTACTTTTACTGGCACAGGAAAGTGGAACAAGTTATATTATACAATTTTAAAGTCTATACGGGAAGAATTATTATGAGAGGGATAAAAATAGATTATAATGTACATTCAACCATATGGTATAATTTTATTTACAGACTTAAAATTGTGGAAAAAATTGAGATTGGAATATATTCAAAACAATGTTAGAAGCATTAGTTCACTTTTGTTCTTCAGTAAATTGGATTACATCTGTAACTGTCCCATTTCTAATATCACTACACCATCTTTTGTGTCTATTTTAGTTCAGAAGTTTATTTATTATAGTTTATCAGAAATGTTCTCAAACACTTGAAAAAAGCCTAAACAAATGCAATAAAGGTTGATAAATTATGCATGAGAGTTTAGCTTAAACCACTTGATGTTACTGTTCATACTGCTGTGAGGCTTTTGGTGTTAGGGTTAAAACTCATGAAGACCAGGATTACGATCTTAGATTCAATGACCTGAAAAGAATTTAGGCCATTTACTTTGACACATTGAAAAGGAGCAATCTTATCTGGCACTACATAAAAAATTAATATAAAATGAAGAGACTTTATCTTCAGAAATTGAGCAAATCCAACAATAAAGGTAACACATTACATAAATTAGAAGTCCATTAAGTCTTTGGATGGTAGATCCAAGGTCTTAGAACAAAAACATTGTTGCCTAGAAGCTATGGACATTTGTTTATATTTCATTGTATATCATCATTTTATCAATCCAAGGCTGTGTGAAGGTCAGATAAATAGCCCCTCCTTTCATGGTATTCATGCTTAATTGAATAACATAAGGCTTTACAATGCCTTAACAGATATTTTATCCAGTTTCTCCCAACAACTAAGAAGAATTGAGGGATAGAAATTATAGGAGATCTTTGTGATATTCTGTGTCTTGACTTTCCAGTTTATGTCAAATGACAATCTCTCCTTCATATGGTGTATTCGCATCCTAGGGCTGCCACAACAAAGTGAGGCAAACTGGATGGCTTGCAAAAACAGAAATTTATTCCTTCACAGTTCTTTAAGCTAGTTCAAAATTAAGGTATTTCAGGGCCATCCTCCCTCTAAGACTTTCCCTGTTCCTTCCTAGCTTCTGGTGTTGGCCGTCAATCTTCAGTAATGTTTGGTTTGCAGCTATATCAATACATTCTCTACTCTACTCTATCAATATGTAGCATTTTCTTTGTTACTGTCTTCATTTTCAGAGCATTTCTCCTCTTAAAGGTAGTAGTCATATTGGACTAGGGTACACTCTAATTAGCCCATCTTAACTGATGATATGCAAAGATTCTACTTCCACACATGGTACATATATTTTTGGGGTCACAATTCAACCCAAAATGCCAGGGAAACAGATAAACTAGAAGATATTGGGATATTATATTCTCAAGTGCTAAATAGGAGGGCAAAAGAAAGTTATTGTGCAGACACATGATCATTCAATAACATCCTACCCTGAAGAGTTTGATGGAGATTTCTGGATGAATAAAAAATGTGAAGTTTTCTGTCTAAGTTCATTTCCAATTCTACTTATTTAGCTCAGAGGCACAGCATCTGCCTGGCAAGTGTGAGGTCCTGAATTCGATCTCCAGTACCAAAAAAAAGACTACAGAGTAACTGTAGCTTCTTATAAATGTACCTGAGCCTTGTTTGTGCATCTTACCAGTATGTGTAGAGGGCTCATTAGAGGAATATGAGGTTGTCTTCTCTTCACTTAGCTCATTCTCTCACAGCCCTGATCAGAGTAGATTACTACCACCCCAGAACAAGCAAGTGCTGAAACTACAAAATTCAAGTTATGCACAATATCTTCTTGATATTATACTTTAAGATACTTAGATATTGTACATGAATAAACCTTTTCCAGTGAATTCTCAACAAACATGCTTGTGCTGAACATCTTACTATGTAGTAACTTCCTACCATGAGACCTTGTAAATGTCCACAGTGAATAAAGGGACTCCGTTGACTATTTTTCCTAACAAAGTTAGTGTCTTGATCCATTTTGTGCTTCTTTAACAGAATACTACAGAGTGGGAAATTTCTAAATAAGAGAAACTTGTTTATCACATTCTAGAGGCTAGGAAGTCCAAGATCAAGATGCTGGCACCTGGCAAAGAGGCTTCTTGCTGTGTCAGCCATGGTGGAAGACACTACATGGGGATAGAGTGCAAGAGTGAAACAGAGAGAGTAAGAGGGGACAAACCTACTTCCACAATTACAGGCTCATTCTCATGAGTTCATTACTTCATTAGTCCATAAATGCCTTTTAAAGGCCACAACTCCCAATACCATCACAGTGGCAACTAAATTTTGATGTGACTTTGAGAGGGATAAAGACTCAAACCATGGAAATAAATATGACTAGTTCTCTCCATCAGAGCACATGTAGCTAAGATCTGTGTTACTGAGTCAATTCCTTTTTGAAACGAAGTAGGGAAGTCGATTTACTAATCTTTCAACCATTCAATACTTGCTTTGAGGCAATAGAAGAAAAAATAAATGGGAGAGGAAAGAAGTAAATACAAATCCATATTTCATTTTGGTAATTTATATCTATAGTCTCCTTTCCTGGATGCCAGAGCCACATAACCAAAATTCTGGGCATATGTCTACTAAAAATATCTCAAACTTAATGTATCTAAATCTAAATCCATTATATCTAATCAATGACCTGCTCCTTTCCCCATATAGTTTCCTATGTTCCTTAATTTCACAATATAGCCAGTCAACTAAGCCATAAATCTAGGTATAGTTCTTGTCTTCTCTCCCTTGATCCTCACATTCATTTGATCATAAAGTTCTATAAATTCTACCTTATAAATATTTTTCAAATATGTCTTCTTTCTCCCACTCCACCGGTGCTTCATTAGTTCTGGTCCTCATATTTCTCACCTGAGCTCTCACAGTTGCTTTCCAATTACCTTATTTCTTTCTTTCATCTATTCACCACACCATAGTCATGGAAAATCTGATAAAATTGGGATGCCTTATTGTTTCTTTTCTATTAGGATACAATTCATTCATTAATTTATTTAATCAAAACTAGCAAGTGTCCTTACTAAGCCAAACATTGTCCTAGAAAGTGGTGAGTAAAAGTAAATAGAGTCTGCTGTAATGAACTTACTGTCTCTTGGGGATGGGGAGTAAATGTAGAGGGTGGATTTATTAATCATTGTTGATTCTGTGGAAGATTATAAACTGGAGTAAGGATTATGATAGAAAGATTGAATGGGAAAAAATAAGAACCAAGATATATCATGTAAAGATACAAATTCCCAATGACGAAAGTTATCATGTTGCATACCTAAAATGTACGAATAAAATTAATAAATTTAAAAAAGTAATTGCAGAAGTATTTTTTAGTCTGAAAAATTAGAAAATAAAGTTTTTAAAAAGTTTTAAAGTTTTTAAAAAGGGAAACTCAGCACTGAGCCTTAAACACGGTCAACATTTAAGGTTGAGTAGAGGAATGTGGATTCATACAGAAGTCACAAGAGGAAGGGCCTTTGGACCTTCTATGGCCCTCTAGTTTCAACACCTCAGGAAGCCTTTCCTGATAGCCATCCTCAACCCCACAGGACCCGCATCACCACCACAAGCCAATTTTTTCTCACTCTTCATGCATATATCCCATCATTCTTCTAAAATTATCTTTGTAAAGGCTCAACTTTGAATCTGTTTGTCTGTTTTTCTTGCGAGATTGTAAGTTATATGAGTGTAAGGACTTCATATAAACTTTATGTACTTAGAATATGCTTGAAGAATGAATGATTGATCACTTCTCTCTGCAGTGTCTGAAATCAACAGAATTGTCCACAACACAACTGAGTTCTAATAGTGTAGGTACCCTTGGGAGCAGCAGTGGTTCCTTCCTGGAATGTTGGCATCTTGTGGACACATATTCCAGTACAGCTTTAAAGAATGGGATTTAGAACTGGACAAAAATGCGTATAATCCCAGCTCTTCTCTGAGCCTCAGTTTACTTATCTATATAGCAAGAATAATTTTGATACCTACTTTACATTGCTTTATGAATATAAAATTAGAAAACTCCACAGGGAATATTCAGAACAGTTGTAAGTAAAAGAGCAAATTGTCACTACATGTTAGCTATTATTGATACCATTTATATTAGTTTCTGTGGCTTCCATAAAGAATTACCACAAACTTAATGGCTAAAAAAAGCACAAGTTTATTTTCTTCCAGCTTTTAATGCTAGAGGTCTGAATGGGTTTCACTGGGTGTCTTAGTTACTTTCTTATTCTTAGGACAAAATATTCGATACTCATAAGTTAAAAGCAGGAAGGTGATTTATTTTAGCCCCCTCTCTATAGAGGTTTTAGTCTCTAGTAAGCTGGTTCCATGGAAGGGCAGCATAACACAGGGTCAGGCAGCAGGCAGAAGGGCAAGGCAGAGGAGAAACAGTCCATGGCATGGTGGACAGGAAGTAGAGAGACTTCCTCCTTCTTTCTCTTTTTACTCCATCAAGGCTGCAAGCCTATTAGTTGGTGCCATCCACACCCAGAGTGGGTCCTCCATCTTCCATAAATTCATCATCCACACCCAGAATTATGCTACGCTAACCAGTGGGTTAATCCAATATAGCACACCCATGATCCAGCCACTCCCCAAAGCCCTAACTGTAAGTGCATGAGGCTTTCGGGGATATCTAGATATAAGCCATACCACTGGGTCAAAATTAAGGAGCTAGTGGGTTTAACAGTTTTTGGAATTACAGAGTAATATATGTAACTGGTGCTTATACATAAAATAAATTCTTAAAGTATATAATACCTCTGGAAAATATATAGTGCTTACAACCTATTATAGTAACAAGAAATCCTTATATCTTAAGCTTAAAGCCTATACACTATATATTTAATGAGAAAAGGACTTCAATCATCCTAGTTTCCTCCCACTTGACACAAAAGAAAAAAAATTGTATAAATTGAGTCAGATATATTTTCTGAAGATTGATGGAAGTACCCAGGGAGGTCAGGAGACAGTAGCTTTCTCTACAGAAATTAACACTTACTGATTCCATGTCTGACAGGGTTGGATCTTCTATTTTTATCACATTGTTAAATCACTGCATTATGTCTGTGTCTGAAGTTATCAATAAAAGGAAATTGGCAAACATTAAGCTTCTTAAAACCTCGGTGTCTCTCTTTAAACTTGTCAATATGCTCTACTGAAAGAAACAGGAAGGGTTCCCTGCTGGATTTGGGATTGTTGCCAGGTCTCTATGTCTTGCATCTGCTTGCAAATTTTGTAATTTGTTATCCAGCCAACATGATTTCCTTGATAGGAGTGTAGTTGGATTGAGAAATAAGAAATAACAAATCAATAAAACTATAGTTGCAAAAAAATCTGCACAGTGTATTTCCACACCTTTAAGGACACTGTACATAAAGTCTCATATTTCATTTTTTTTCTAGATCAATGTAAAAAATCAAATAAAAGTGGGAGAAAAATATTACAATTCTAAGCCTCAAAGCAAGTCTGAACATTATTTCCTCATGGTATGCAAAATACTTGTCCAAACTATGAACTCCAAAATTTGGAATATTGACACACGAGTTAATTGGAGTAAGTAACAAAGTCTACGACTTATGGTGTGAGAGAGAGAGAGGAATTATAGGTTATTAAATAGGAAATGCATTTTAAAAATTGTTTACTTCCCAGCTGATTTAGTGAATACTATAATTGTGATTAAAGTGGCAAACAAAGGAGGAAATCAGAATTAGCTTCCAAAGTGTTTTGTTTCCAATCTAGGCAATGACAACACTGTTACAGCAGACTATTAATAAAACTTAACGCTAAAACAATGTTCTTTCATGAGAATCTCAAACATCTTCACAAACAAATGTAGCTGTCTTTATTAGGAGGAAAGAAAAACATTGAATGAATAATTCAGTATGTGGTTCCTGTCTTAACTTTTGGAATGAAGTTCAATCAGTCCAGAGCAGATCTGGCATTTTTCCTGGTCTCATGGCCAACAGTCTTTCCCAAGGAAGCAAATTTGGTGCAGGGATCAGAGGTGGTCGGAGTATTCTTCCAACTCAGTGTAACAAAGGAGGGTGAAAAAAGAATGCTCACTTTACACTGTGAAGCCTCTGTATTGTAGTTCTGAAGATTACCCTGTTCTGCTTACCTTAATATCAGAGAGAAAGGATCTTTGAAGAGGGAGATTTTATAGGCTTATCAAAATGCATCAAGAGACATACCTAACAAAGAACAATATTATTTCCTTTCTTTGTAACATAGCTATGTAATATGGCAAGGCTTGGGGATGGTGGCACCAAAGAAGGTAAGTAATATCCCCTTTCAGGCTCTGGCTTCTAAAAGACTGGCATTGCCTGACAGTCCTCTGAACTTTGGTTCACCTCCCTAGGTTGGGGATTTATGGCCATAATTGACTAGATAGTAACATGCTCAAGTACTTCCTACAAGGCAACCAAATAGGAGAAATGAGTACAAAAGTCTCACTTTCTCAGGAGCCTTCAGGTTCCACAAAGGTGCCCTTGAATAAGGACCAAGTTATCATCTCCAATTGGCTTATTAAATTATTAAATCCAGCTGCAGTTATACAGCTATAAGTGCTAGTGCAGAGCACAGTAGTGACAGTAACTGTATGGTAGAATGATTAAACAGCAAGCTGCAGTAATTATTCCAATCCATCTTCAGAAATGGAGTCAAAGCCCTAACAATCAAATCAATCAATTAGTGAAGAAGTCCACAGAGGAGGGAAAAAAATCAATGAAAAAGGTTTTCTCAACAAAGCAATAAATTGATCCCAAATAATTATGCTGCATCACTGTACCAAAAAAAGTGGAATGATATGTTATTGCAATTAAATATCAATACAGTGGTTTCAGGGTTATTCTGCCTCAAGATAGAAGGGATCTAATTTTGGGCAGCTTTATGGAATCCAAGTAAATGCCCAGTACTCAATATATGTATTAGAACTAATTTCATAGCAGAAAATCTCCTTTGTCAATAAGTCGCAGGTTTCTGTTACTTTCTACTAACAACCATGCATAAAAATCTGTATGACCACTCTGAAAAAAATGAGTTTTCTGTATTGTATTTCACAATTTCCAAAGTATCTTGGCCAATACTATCTGAGACAAATGCCAAGTGAGGAGACAAAGAGTAGATATTTTTAATTAATCTGTTTTATAGAGAGGCATAATAAAGCTAAGAGGAGTGATTTTTTTTCCAAGCTCACATGAATGGCGAAAGAAGCAGAAATAAGTTCATGTGTCTTTCTACTTCAATTGCTTTATGCTGCATCAGTGGCTATTCAAGTTCAGAGGAAAGAACTTAAGGAAGCTTCCAAAATCCTCAAGCCCCACAGGTAGTGACAAGAAACTGAGGTCACAAGAAAGAGATTGGGAGTGGGCACAGAGATGGCTTAGTGGAGGTCTCTAGGTGTAGGCTGATCCTTGCAGAGGCCACCATGAATTTCAAATGGCATACTTGGGGCTACACTAGGTGTCACTGGTGCTCCAAAGGCCCATTGTGCTGCCGGTGTCTGCTTCTCAAATTGTCCTGGAAGGGATCTTGACAGCAAGTCTGGCTGTTTCTGCTACAGAGCTCATTAACATCTGCTTATACCACTGATCAAGTGCTTAGAATGTGCCAGTCTCTGTGATAATTGTATTACATACATTGTCTCAAGTTAAATCTGAAAACTACACCCATAATTGGGTCCTAACACTATATTTACAGAATTTTTGAAAACTGAAATTCAAAAAATTTATAAGTACAAAGTTACAGAGCAATTAAATGAGAAAGCCAAGCATCATACTCAAGTTTCTAACTGCTCCAACTTGCTTTTTATTTGGCATTTCACTCCCTAAATTTTGGTTGTAAGTTATTTAATTAGTTATATATAATCCTATTCATTTTAACATTTCTTATTGATCTCACATTTCTAAACAGTATTAATTTTGATTTCATTTTTATACAAACTCAAATTAGTGGGTACAGAAAATATGAATCAAATTTTTTCTTGAGTGGATTATAAAGTCAACATGTAATTTAAAAAATTGTAGTTATTAAATGATGACAGAAAGGTGATTTGTCATAATTGCCCAAGACCACAGCCAGGTTCAGAGATCTACTAGGATTCATAGTATTCACCCTGTAGTCGTACTCCTGGCTACAACCTCTTACATGAAAGGATACAAAAAAGAAGCCAAGAGAAAAGATATACAGTGTGAAGCCCAGAAAAAAACAGGTGCAAGCTTCTATAAGTCCCCTCCAAGTGAAGTGATAGTCAGTGCACTAAATTCCTCCAGCAACCAAATTTGACTACACATGTGCAATGTTGTCCACAAGGGGAACTTACTAGAGACTCAGCATCCAAAGATTTTGTTGGTGGTAGGTCACTGAGACTCCCTTGTCTGGACAGATATCAAATTTCAGACTCTCAGAAGGCACACAGGTGTTCAACCTAAACCATATTCTCTGCACAAATGGAATAGGTGAGGCTTTCCTAATGGAAAATGGTGGAAATCTCTCCAAATCTCAGTTCCTAAACTCCAGCCAAAGCCCACCCTTGTGAGCAGAACTTTCCATAGAAAGATACTATGTTAACATTTTTGTTGTTGTTGTTCAGGTGAAGTTTGAGATGTCATTTTGTTTCCCCTTCATCCATCTTTCTTTCCTTTCTTCTTTCCTCTTTACAGAACCAGACACCAAGACTCCTGTGAGCCATTTTAGCTAATGTCATAAGACTAGTCAGCAATATATTTCCATCTTGAGTCTCATGGGTAATTTTCTTATTTTCTTATAAAGGTCTGGTTAGGATTCTTTCTAAGAACCAAGCTCTCTGGGGGCTCAATCTTATGGCTTCTGTCCTAACAGTGATGTCCAGGCTTTGACGAATCCTGTTTTGGGGCTCTAACCTAGGAGTCCTTCTGAGTGAGAACTATTTTGCATGGACCCTAATGACTCGTGAGGTGCTCTGTGCACAGCACATGGAGCTCTTTGGAATTCAGTGATGCCCAGTGAACAGATATACTTTTGATCTTGCAAAATTATCAGACTCCTCTAAAGCCTTAAATAGAGCACTAGGTGGCAGCTCTGGGTTAGCCTTTTAAAATATGTGCAGAGAAGCCAAGAAATGTTGCTTCCAGGGAGGAGTGGATGACATGAAGCAAAAATACAGACTAGAGGGCAAGAAAAGATGAAAGAAAGAAATTTAAGGAAAGAGAAGGAACCAAAATACAGCCTCAGGTTAGGATGACCCCCAGGTCAGAGCAGACTCTGAGTTGAAATAATGATGCATCCCTGTGTGTGTGTTTGTGTGTGTGTGTGTGTGTGTGTGAGAGAGAGAGAGAGAGAGAGAGAGAGAAATAGAAACAGAGACAGAGAGAGACTCTATGGAAAACTACACTTAGTGGAGACATTAAAAAATGGAATTACTTCACAACTCTGTTTTCATTAAATATTTCACATATTCAACCATTATGACTACCCTGTGTAGGAGGAATAAATGATTATTTAATATAGCTCCATATAAGCCTGTTAACAGTACCACCATACTACACTATACTAACCAATTATTAACCAGTAATTTGAATTGAAACACATTTTTATTCATCTTCAATCCAACTTGCTTTTGTATGTCAACTATTATGGATACTGACAAATATATAAAGAGTTGGAATTTTGCTTTGCTTTGTTTTTTCTTCCAATGGATTTGCTCCTTAAGCCATTAAAAACAATAGCCTTTCCTTCAATATCCTTCCTTCATTCTCTCCCTTTTTCCAGAAACTGTTCATTGCCACCACCTAAGTCTCACCCTGTTACCCTCTTCTCCTTTCTTGAATACCAATTCCTTATAGCCTCCAGTGACTTCTGCTCTCTTCTGCCCTCCTGCCACATTCTTTGTTCCTACATCCTTGAAATAAATATTTCTTCAGTAGCTTTAGGACCTTGGTGGAAATATTCTGTTCAAAACACAGGAGCCTCCAGTAGGCAAATGTGTGCTCATCTGTGCCAGCCATTATGGATACTGACTTATCACATTATTAAACAGTTAGATTTATTTTTTCATAATTTAAAATTGTTCTGGATGAGAAAATGACTATGCAAAAGCATGTTTAAAGATGTTCCTGTTTCATCATATGTTTAAAGAGCATTCAAAGACAAAAGTCAGGGAGCCAAGAGAGGGTCCAAAAGGAATTGAAAGCTGCTGATCTACTTTAAAAGGGGTACAGATGAATTTTTGGCAAATTAGATGCTAAAAACTATCCCAATGAGAAACTTTAAAACAGGGCCTCTAAGCTGCTGTTTAATAAAGCAGCCAGGTTCTCTCTAGTTCATTGGTAGTAAACTTACTAGATTACAATGCTTCTTTTTAAATATGATATTGACTCACAAAGAAGAAAAGCAGAAATATGGAAAGGAAGAGCCAGTATATTGATGTTTGGGAACAAGGGAAATGGAGCTGCCTCATCTTATAAAGAAACTGCTGAATGAAGACAACTGTTGGGTCTTTTTAAACTCAGAGACACACATCTATCCCAGTAAGGGCTGAAGCAAGTCAGTTCCTTGGGAAAGGCAGAGTAAATCAAGCCAAGGCGTTCTGTAGCCCTGTCACTGCTCAGCTCCGTTCCCCAAGTTTCTGAGGCTAAGAGAAATAGAGAGTCTCTTTGCATTCCAAGTTCAGATAGTAAGTGACAAAAAATATTAAATCCATCAACCTTCTGTACAAGCACTAGGAATTCCTCATAGACTATTCACTAAACTTTGAAGATTTATATAATTCATAACTCTTCTAAAATAGCAAAATGTAAGTTGACAGTGTGTATTTATTGGTACTCCTATTAGAACTGACAGTATTAAACTTAGCTGATTGTCAGAAACAGTGGAAACTTTTAATAGAGATTCTGAGACTTACCTCCAGAGATTCTTACCTAGTAGGTCTCAGATCTCTGCATCTTTACAAAACCTAACCCACTGCCTTTCACACTGAATCAGGTTTGGAATTCTCTGAATATTACTAACACCATTCCAAGTTACTGGAATTGCAAGCGTTGCATAGTTTATAACAGAGCTTCTGAAATTAATATGTATATAAATCACCCAGGATTCTTTGTTACACATGGATTCCGGTTAGTATTTCTGGATAGAGAAAGAGATTCTACACTTCTAACAAGTTTCCAGAGGATGATGATACTAACGGTCTTTAAGAGTAGCCGTAATAGATGAATCCCTCAAACCTGAGAGGCTGAACATACTGAATGGTTATTCTCATTCACAGAAAGCTCCATGTGAATGTTCCTTGGCATCTCATACTTGTGCCATTTGAAACACTTGTCCTCCAAAATTACCAGCATTGGAGATGAAAGGGATGGAGGTGGCACTATGATTCTTAAATGCTTTAATTTAGAAGCAACCCATGACTTTTGCCAGCACTGGGCAGATGGCCCAAATGTGACATCAAGGGAGACAGGGAAATGTAGAGAAGCACATGAAAATTTGATGCATGTTAGAAGTCTCTCTCACGACCATCTACTACTGAACCTGCATATATAACAGCTTTGAAAATCTACTGGGCAAATATTTGGTTTTAAATTTATTTCCTAATTTTGTTTTAATCTAAACTACACTGTTCAATCAGAATAAAATCATTTCCAGTTTGATTCACTGGGCTTCAGGATGATTATCTTGTCAAATGTTTGAAGCACAGAAAACACCATAATACAGCTCATTATTGTATTTTATGCAAAATTAGATTATGTTTAATTATATGCATTGACATACTTCGGTATAAAATCAAAATTCTAAGAATTCTAAGCCATTTCCTAGTGAGTGTATCATGGAAATATTGTGAACTTGCTAGAAGACCTGTAAGTCCAGAGGGGAAGTAAGTGGAGTCACAAAATGGAACACAATCCTTCTCAAGTCGTCTGTTCAGCCTGGATCCCTTCACTTCCCGGCATGCTCTCCTACTTCCATTCTCTTCGATAACCAACACCCAGAATGTCTTGTTTAGCTTTCCTGCCTTAGGTAAGTACCTTAACTTTGTTGAGTCTCAATATCTTCATGTGTAAAATAGAAATTTTAAAAACTATGCCTGACAGGGTCATTGTAATGACAAAAGAGTCTGTCAAATATTCTCTTAGGAGCAGATTATGAAGAAAGTTTAAAATAATTAAAAGTTGGAGAAATGGTATATTTGAGTATATTTGGGGGACTGCCCTGAATTTTATTAAATTTTAAGAAAAATTGATTTTAAGAATCAATATATGCAAGTATGAAAATTATAAACATAGAAAATATTGAAACAGTTATAACATCTTCCTGGAAATTTTTGGGTGTGAGTAGGTCCTCACTGTTAAGTGGAAGATTAGTTTCAGTGGAATAGAAAATCTCTGTGTCCCGTGAATAGCATGGTTCTATAATCAACACATTATTTCAGTCACACGTGTTCCTACTTCTTTCTTCTTTCCAAGACTTGAGATTATCTTTACACAAGCCTAGTGCCTTTTTAATTTTGTTCACAAATACTTACAATAATCACTCTACAGGAATTTGCTCCTCATTATATATTTACTGATTTTAATTAGTAATGTCATTTTAGATGATCATTCTGATTTTTGCTGAATTAAAAACAACTCTAAGCCCCTCTTATTTGGAAAACTTTTGATTATCTACATCCATATATTTTTAAGTATACTTTCAGGAGATTCATAGACCTCTAAGGTCATATTTGAATTCCCTGCTCCATATACCTTATGTTAACGTTCTTTCTAAAATTTATCAAAAAATGCTATTAACATGCAAAAAGTACAATAGTGTTTCTTTTCTTTTCTTTTTTTTTTTTTTACAATAGTGTTTCTTATAAAATGAAGCAAGTTTTCTCCAAAGTGCACTTGGGGTAAGCAGAAATTCTAGGAAAATCCCAAAGTAATATGGACTGCCACTTACACAATCTCAAGACTTCTGGTCCCTGTTACACTTTCTGTAAAAGAAAATATTTGTTTTTATCACTTCTTCTATGAAGAAATAGTTATTTTTTCCTCCCTTATGTATCTCATGTCAGAGAGCCCTTTGTGACTAGGATTTATCCATTTCCGCATCTTCACCGTCTAGTTAGAGGATGCTACATAGTGAATGTTGAGTAGGTACTTATTAATTTATGTGAATGGCAGGGAGGCCACAGTGATATTTTCCATAGTTTTTCTGCATAATCACAGTCCATGTGAAGCAGAATAAGCAAAAAATTCTTGATAGACAACCTCATCAGCCACTTTTTCTTCCAGATCATGCCTGGCTCAGCCTGGAACAGATACAGTAATATTAAACTGCATACCATTTAATATACTTGTCACACTTCTTGTGACAAAACAGTTAATTATAATATAGTCTAAAAGAAAAGACAAGATTTTCAAACCTAATTAAAATTGGAGTGAGCAGGAAGAAGTGACAAGCAGTGTACAGAGAGTCTAACCTAGTTATGCAATTGCAATCCTATGGTGGAAGTCTCCCATTTATGTCAAAAACTTGAAATAAATTTTTATTTGGCATGAAACTGTTACTATTGATCACAAAAGAAGAATAATTCAGAAACAGAAAGCAAAGCAGTTTGGTAGGTTTGGAAGCACATAATCAGAAAAATATAATGCATCCAGTCAAATTTGCATTTCAGACAACAAAAAAAGAAAATTTTTGCATATGTCTCAAATATTGCACGAGATATATTTATTAAAAATTGTTATTTATCTGAAATTAAAATTCACTAAGCATCTTCTATTTTTTGTTAGCATAATCTAGCAAACCTAACTTTGGGGCAAAATCTCACGACAACAACAAAAAATAAAAATAAAATAGCTGTATGGCATCATCATTTCAAGCCTCTCTATGAGAACATTTTTAATCAATTTTGATTTGCATTTTTGTTTACCATGTTCCAAAATTAGCTTTATCTTTAAATATCTGAACATTCTCAATAGCAGTGTGGAACATCCCAAATCTATCACATTTGTACTGATAGTATTTATAAGGAACGTAAGGTTCCCAGTAGTTCTCTTTGCATCTATCTATCTATCTATCTATCTATCTATCTATCTATCTATCTCTACTTATTTATTTTATTTACCCCCCACCCACACCATGGGTGGTTTATGAGGAGAAGTGGCTGGTGCCATATATTCTCAACTGTTGCTTCTGAGCTCTCCTCATTGGTGGCATGTACTGTAAGAGGTGGCCAGCTGTTGTCCTTTGGTTTCAGATGGTAGGCTCACCCTTTGGGAAAGAGTAGGCAGTCCCCTTCTGGGACAAGAAAGGTCCATGGAGGTCAGCAAAGACTGACACCTGTTGGATTTTGATAGTGTTCCAACATGAAGTCAAAAGGCCTTTCCTTGCTATTTATATTGAGAAAGGACAAAGAGCCCTTACAATTTTGAGACAGCTGACCAAGCCAGAACACAGGCACTTCTTGGTTAAAGAGAACAGATGTGGCTTCTAAAGAACTATGTATAGGATCACTCTGGGAGCTTTCTTCAGTCTTGCTGATGGTTGCAGAGCATGAGCACATAGGTCAACTCTCCATGGGTCATTGTATAGATTCCTCTGTTTTTTTGGTTTGCATATGATTCCAATATTGTAGGTTTATTTTTCCCCTGGTGTATCAGACAATACAACATTTTAGTGGTGTGCATTCAAATTCAACTCTTGCTAGACTATAAATGACTTTTATTGGTAATGGTTCCCACTTAATGGAGTTTTGAGGAAACAAAGAAAGATCAAAAAACATATATGGTTCTGTGACCAAATTCGTAATATTTTAGATGAATATTTACCAAGATGTTTAATCTAACTTTTTTCAGTGTCTGTTTATCTGTTCTAAATGTGATTGATACATTAGCATCAATGTGTCTAACAGAATGCTCAGGGGAATTTTTAATCTTAGAAATAACTAGGACTCTTCTCATTCATGAGAATCTTCAAGCCATAAAGTAAGGGTTGCCTGTGCTTCTAAACAAAATTTGGTACTAATAAGATCCTAAGTTCTCCCTAGCTGGGGCTTCATTGCAAGCTGACCTTCAGTAATGGCCTTAAAGCATATCCAAAAGCAATTAGTAACATTCCACCAAAGAAGGACACACATAACAGTCCTTTGTAAATGGTTTTTTAATCTTATTTCCAGCTATTCCCTGGTATATATCTGATATTGTTGAATGTTTTTGCACCATGTTTCTTACCATTTGAATACTACACTTAGCACCATGGTAAATGTTTTCCCAAACTTGACCTACTCTAATCTTTTCTTTAGAACACAATTCAAATATTCTATTTGATGTTTCCATGGATCATAGATCTACTCTATAAAATCCCTTACCCCAATGTAGGCTGATCTTCAGGGATGGGCAGTAGTCAAGCTAACCTGAGGCAATATAAATTAATTAAAAGATTAATCCAAGGTTGGGATTGGGGTGATAATTCACAACTAGGTCAAATAGCAAAGGAAGAACATAGGTGGTAAGATCACTAGCCTAAAACACATGAGATGAGTTTTGAAGGTTGAATGGTCCATTTCTGAAATTGTAGACAGATGTCGAAATGTCCTTTTTGTACATGGTATATGGGGTATGGGGACAACTTGAGGGGGCAGAGTCCACCTTGACTGGTTATAATTTGTTATTGTTTCACATGCTGATTTTTTTCTTCTTAATTCCCATCTTCTAGGTCCAGGCTCCTTGTCTGTTCTATATTTTCACAATATCTACATGATGCAAATTATATGATACGTATTCAGTGAGTTTTGATTGAATTACTGCCAATGGATCTACAAATTGTTTGAGGGGCTAGTGCAGTTTTCTGACTTGTCTTTAAGTGTAGTTTACTTTCTCCCATAGAGATAACAAAGTACCAAGAATTTTATGCCCTTGAGAATGTAGAATGATGGAATTTTGTAGATTGTCTTAATGCCTTTTAGTCAAATATGCTTTATCATCACAAATAGTAATCAAATTTATCTCTTTATCTATGTACATGAGAAGCCAATTACAGAGAGGTATGGGACACAAATTAATGAAATTTCTACTTCAACATCTGTAATAATACAAAACCGGGTTTATTTAAAGATTGAAAGGATTGTTGATTAGTTTGGGATGAGGAAAATAAATCACAAACAAGTCAAATAGTAACTGTTTCAAAGGAGTAGGTTAGGGATTAAGATATAAAAAGTTAAAAATAATTCTATACTTTTTTCTGGTGGGATGAAGAAGGAAAATGAGTTATGAACTACAAGAAATTTATGATGTTTTATTGTTTCCATGAACTATCCTCTCCTCATCCCATAGATCCTTCCTAAATTTATCACCAATTTTCTGAAGGCCAAAGACACAAAACTTTCAATTTCATTAAAATCAGGGTTGCTCTTAAGTTTCCAAGTCCAAATGTGTTCCTAAGGCCAGTGGCTCTGGCATCACCTGAGAGCTTATTAAAGATGCAAAATCTCAGGCCCCATACAAGTCTTACTGAATGAAAATTTTTATTTTGACAAGATCCTAGGCAACTCTTATGCTTTTATTAAAATGAGGGAATCTCTGGCCAAGGGTAAGCAACAGAATGTAGCTTTCAAGAGAAACTATACAAAAGCAATTTAAAATAATTCCCAAGAAAAATGGCCATATATACTTTTGTTCCCACAAAGTTCTGGTTTGAATCTTTATCATCATACTCATCTCTCTACCTTTGCACAATTATGGTAATCACTGTAATGACCAGCTACCATTCAACTTTCTATTCCACAGTAACTATGTGACCTCTACAGACAATCTTGGTCACCAAGAATGGGCCGCTAGACCACAACCCACTGTCTAATTTATCATTTGTTCCCATCTTATGTGCTTTCTCCTTTGATGACAGTCATCATAGTGTGCTTGGGTTGCAAAAGGACGGTGAATATTTAGATTTTCTATGTCATTGTTATTTTCCCCATGTAATTTCATTTGCAGAGAAAAAAAATGAGGTTATAGCCATCACCCTAAACTTTTCATACCAGTACATGAACATTAAGTGATTTTCTAAAGAAAGAGCTCTCCACCTTCATGCACACCCACCCCTCTGCATTGACTGACTTCTAGAGACCCTTAGCTAAACTTCCTTTCATCAACATCAGGTAGGTCTGGCCAGTGGAAGGCACATGAGGACCATAAGGATGCAAAGATAAAAAAGTGTGAATTTTTCCTGCACCACATTATCCTACAGCTCTCCCCTTTTATCTTTTAAGCCTAAGGGTAGTAACATCTTTCTGCTGTTATTAATAACTAAATGTATTCCCATCCATTACATTTGTCTGGATCCTGGCCATGCCTTTGCAAATAGTGTCCTCATTAAAGTCACTTCAATTTCTTCTTTGAGTAGTTTCATCCATGTCCTGCCAGGACCCTGGCCAATTAGTAACCTTTTTTTTTCAGGTCTTTCAGCTTAGTCCAAAGATGCACATTCTAGCACACTTCTAGGTCCCTGCTACTTTTGATTAGGTCATCTTACACTTTGCACCTCTCTGGCCTGTCCTGCTCATGACCTCTCCCAGTGCTCTGTCAGTGCTTCTCTAACTCTAATTGCTGCATACAAATTACCTGAGAGATCTTGTTGCAATGCAGATTCTGGCTCTGAAAACATGGGTGGGACCTGGATTTCTTGTCTTCTTATAAGCTTCCAGTTTGGGAACTGCCAGTACTGGAAACCCATAGACCATAGTTTGAGGTCTAATTTGAACACGTAAAACTAAGAGGAATGAGAGGAATGGTAGTTCTTCAAATGGAGTTCATCCATGACCAGCCTCATCAGCATCACCTGAGGACAAGGGTGTTAGAAATACATAAATTCTCCATCCCTACCCCTGACCTGCTGACTCAGAAGGTGTGGGTGAGCCTAACTATGTTTGATCTAGCCCTCCAAGGATGCTGATCCACTCCAAAGTTTGAGAACCACTCCAATAGAAGATAGTGCACTTGTGATAACTATTTCTGGATCATGACTCTTTGAGTGACTTTACATAAAACAATTTGTGCACTCCTCAGAATGAGACTTCTTAACATAGATATAAAATGGCTATATAACTCAGGAAATTATCATTAGCTGATTTACAGACTTCTACATTTCCATTATTGTCATACATAACACCATGAAGGAAAAGAAAATGACTAATAAATGTGTTTTTTAATTTAGTACATGAATGTAGTACATAATGATTATATTCACTGTGGGAGTAGTTACGCGTACATAACATATAATACATGTATTCTGAAGAAAATAAAAATTATCTTGATTCAGTTCATTTTATACATGCTTATAATATGTAAATATATGCAAATACCATAAAAGATACAAAGATCAGTCAGTCAATTTTTGTTTTATGGAATTTACAGTCTCATGGGGAAAAATCAATCATTGGCTGGGGCACTGAAATGCTGCTAAGATTTTCATTATAAAATCAGAACATAAGGAATGATCAGACATTTGCAAAAAGACAGCGTAACAATAGAATACTTTCTAGACTTGAAGCAGAATGGATAAGCATAAACAGATTCCTGGATAAATGAGAGCCACAGAGATAAGCACTACTGAGCTCTGTTGTCTGGGTTAGCCCTGCTGTGAAGCTGCTTTTGACCGGAATATCTTTTGTACCAAGGTTTTGAATCACAGCATTACTCTGACCAAGCAAATCTACCAAAAAAAATCTGTTTTTTGCTATTCATCTTGATGTATACCCAGAAGAAGACTGTGAACTGGGATGAGCAGTCCAAAAGACAATGGTTCTTATCCTAAATTAAAAGAATGGCATTCTGGGATCATATTCCTGCTCTTGTGAGTTTAGGAATTTTAATCCAGGTTTGATTGTCTCTGGAACACTGGCAAAGTAGAATTTCTGATGAGTAATACCAGAATTACTGATTAGACCATGAAAAATTCTCTGCTCTATTACTACCTGTACAATTTATTTGTAGATAACCAGGCAATATTCACAGTTAATAGCTATCTCAATATACACCTCCTTTAAAGCTTTGCAAACCATACAAATACTTCTATAAGAAGGCTGTAAGAGTGATTGTAAAAGAGTTATTGCTAGAAGATAAGTATTCAAAGGAATAAGCAAACATATTAGAAGGGGATGCTTGCTCAGGACAGTCAATAAAGCTAAAAGAATGAATAGACAGTTTATTGAAATACAATTCACGTATCATAAATTTGACACTTAAAAAGGTATATTTGTCACATTCACAAAGTTGTACATCATCACTACTATCTGATCTCAGACTTTTAGACTTCCAAGTTCATCAATACCTTCAGTGTTATGGCAAAACCATCCAATGTATAAAGAATAGTCTTTCAACAAATTATTTTAGAAAAATTGGATAGCCACATACAAAAGATTGAGGCTGGACTCATACTTTTGACAATATAAAAAATTAGCTCAAAATGAATCAAAGATCTTAATGTGAGAGCTGAAATGATAAAACTCTGAGAAGAAAAAATACAGTAAATTTTATGATATAAACAGATTCTTAAATATGACCCCAATCCCCAGCACCAAAAAAGATAAGACATCAAAAAGACAAGTGACAAAAGAGAACAAAAGAGACAAACTAGACCTCATAAAAATTAAAATGTTTGTTCTCCAAAAGACACTATTAGAAAAATTTTTTCCCCATTAACTTTATTGGTACATTTTAGGTATCAAATACAGTTACATTCATCATTGGGATCTTGTACCATTACATGAGTCTCTTGGTTCTTATTTTTTTCCTCCTCCCCTTGCCCTCCCTTCACCCCCTCCACCCTTCCCTATTTGCAAAGACCTTGTTTCTATTTTTATCCTCTTCTCATATTTTTTCCTTTCCCTTTTTTCCCTTCCCCTACCCCTCCCAATTCCCCTGCTCTTTTAGAC
>NW_004624731.1:37270943-37290107 GCF_000247695.1 Heterocephalus glaber
ATTTCCAATGATGAATGTCATTATATTGTATACCTAAAATGTACCAATGATTAGAATGAATAATCAATAATGCAAAATAGGAAGAAAAGGTCCAAAGGGGGGTAGGGCTAGTGGGAAGGGCAGGGGAACGGAAAAAAGGGAAAGGAAAAATGATGAGAAATGGCAAAAATGGAAATAAAGTCTTTGTAAATAGGGAAGCATGGAGGGGGTTGAAGGGAAGGCTAGAAATGGAGAAAAAATAGGAACCAAGATGCATTATGTAAAGGTACAATTCCCAATGAGAAATATAATTGTGTTGTATACCTACAATGTACCAATAAAAGAATTTTTTAAAAAAATAAGATGATAGTGAAAAAGAACTGCCAGTGTGGATGTCAATCTACATGATGAAATGAATTCAGATTGAAAGTAGGATTCAGTCAGTAGAAAGGAAAATTGGAAACACCTGAAGAGACATAGCCTCATGAACTGAAGGTCCTCTACTGAACTTGGAGCTCTGAATGGCAAGGATGGCATTTCAGTCATTGTGACCACATTACCAAGTTAGCTGCTGTAATAAAGTCCAAGCACCATTTACTTTCATCAGTTAGCTCTTTCTCACTTGCATCATATGTAGACTGTCCACTGAGGCTCTGCTCCAGGGTGAGCTCTGTGGTGTGTGTCCTCTCACTCCAGACCCCAGGCTGAGGAGCAGGTTCTTTCTGGGAATGATGCTGTCAGGGAAGAAATCAAAGAGGCCAGAGCAATGGCCAAGCCCCTGATGCTTTGTAAAGGTTTTTCTCCCTGATGATTTGCATCATATTTTATACTCCTTCGGCCAAAAGGCATTACATGGCCTACCAAGCCCCAGGTCATTGAAGCAGGGAAGTATGATTCTCCATGCAGAAGACACGGACTGTAAATCATACAGCAATGAGCAGGATGTAGAAGCTTCTCAAGGAAAAGGAAAGGGTGAGTAATTGTTCACAATAGTATGATCTCACATAGTGGCTTTCCTAGGCTTGTCACTGTACCCTGTCACTAACACTTATTTATCATTTGAACAAATAAATCCATAAATTTATAGCTACATTCCTTATAAACTGGAGCAAAAAGCTTAGAGGAGATTGGAAAGAAAGAGAAGAAATGTGTGTTTATATTGATTTTGAAGAACTAAGGGAGAAAAGATGGAGATTTTTAAATCAATACCTGTAAAGTTGGAGACAGAGTGAAGAGTGAGAGGGACAGCGAGAGTGAGAGAGAAAGCAAGAGAGGAAAGGAGGCAAGAAAGCCAGCCTAGGTGAGACCAGCAAGCAAGAGTCTGCGCGGTAAGAAGAGAAATGGGTTTTCAGAGCTAGCGGAGAAGTATGAAACAGGAGAGGCCAGTCAGTATGTAATCAGAGACTAGAACATGCAGTGTCATGGGATTTGAACAGAAAAGGTCTTCGACAGTGTCAAAAGTATTTTTTAACTCATTAAACAATGTGTCTCCCAGAACCCTAAATAGAGGTATGCCACTTTTCCCCCACAGGTCTATTGCACATAGGAAGTTAATTGAAGGGTACCTGGAACAAAAACAAATTAGTTTAGTGGAGGGTGAAGGAGAGATAGTTTGAAGCAGAGAAAAAAAGAATCACATAACCTAATCTAAAAACTAAGCCCAAGCAGCGAACCAAAGTCAATACATACAACAAACATGTAACTAATATTTAATCATAAACTTTAATTCCATATTCTCACCAGTGAAGAGGGAAGCAGAGAAAGAAATGGTAATAAAGAAGAAAGAAGGAGAAAAGAGAAGCCGACATGGAAAAAATTAGGTTAAAACAAAACAAAGCACAACAAAACAGCCTTGGTTCTAAACGCTGGCTGCACATTACAATCACCTGGGGAGATTTTAAAAATATCGATGCCTAGGCTCAGCCCTCAGGGATTCTTAGCTAATAGGGCTAAAATGAGACTTGGTATTGGTATTTTAAAAACAAAAATAAAACTCCCTGGTGATTCTCAGCTTGGGCTGAGTCTTCCAGGTGAGGTGAGAGGCAGGTGTAATGAGGTACATTACATCTGTTCCACCTCTCGGTCCAGTTAGGCTCCAGGCTTCAAGAGACCTTGGAGATGCAAATTAGCTGTCTAATTAGCCATAGCTCAGTTGCCTTGTACTTTTAAGACAATGAGAGTAATGAAATGAGGAGGAGCTGAGGAATCAAATGCCTGAACGTCTCTCTTTAATTCTAACTATAATCCCTAAGCCAGTGGTGGTGGACCTATGGGATGAGTGCAGCAGTGGGTTGTTTGTATCATTGAAAGCTCTGAAAGGTTCACCCTCATGGGCCTAAGAAATCACTTAACCTCTCTGAGTCTCCTTCTATATCTACAAAATAAAAGTTCAGGCAAGATGACTAAGTATACTACCACAGGTATGACTTGAAGAGGCCTAGAATGTGAAAGGGTCTAGAGAGCAGGCAATGTCAGCTGTCTCCCAAGCATGTATAGAATAATCTAGTGAACTTAGGTATCCTGGACACATATTATGAGGAAATGCAAAAAGAAGGTGGAGTGAGGATAGAAAGTTATACAAATATATATATATATATATGTATGTGTATATATTTATATACATACATACGCACACACATTGCTCTTTGTTAGTGTATATTTGGAATGTTAAATATTATCTTGATCATTTTGGATCTCTTTACCACCCTCCTTTTCCTTCTCTCTTCCCCAATCCTTCCCCCAATCCCTTCCCTACTCCAAAAAGTCTGCCTTTTTTTTCCCCTACTATCTTTATTTTAATCTTATTCATATTTTGGGTTTCTCATATATGAGAAATTATGCAATATTCAACTTTCTGTCTCTGACTTATTTAACATTGTTATAAGAAAGTTGTCTTTTAATTGCAGCATAAATACAGGTTTTATGCTAGGATTTAAAAAATAAACACTGAAGGGTGGGCACTCTTATTTTTTCCCATGCTTTGAGGCTCTAAATTATTAACATAGCTCTGCTTCTCTCATCATCCACAAATAATCTGAAGTATCTTGAGGGTCTGAAAATTTTAGCAAAATAGTAAGACTTGCAAAGAAAATAAATGAAAACTATTTGCCTGTTTAAAAGTTCCTTGTGAAAGAGCTTCAGACTCTAAACCCTGTGTGCATTTCTAGATGCAGATGAGAAAGAGGAGGCAAGAAGGGACACTGAAGGCACAAACAAGGCTAAGGATGGACACAGCCACTAGCTCCACACCCTCTGTGTGTACATCTGCTATGTGCAGAGGGCAGCAGCCAGCTGGTCCTAGCCTTGCAGTTCCAAGGGCCAGATCTGGACAATTATCCTTGGCATTGCATGGCTGAGACCAATGTGAGCTTGCCTCTTCCTGTGTGAGCATAGCTCAGAAGCTGCCTTGTGTGTTTTTATGATGAAGAAGATCCATACATTAGAGCAAAATTTATATGAATGGACTTAGCCACTTTGTTTTTAAAACATTCTAATTCATATTAGCAACCTATTTCAAAAAATATCTAAGAGTGAAAGAAGACCCTGATAAATAAATCATATCATCTTGGTATCCTAGTCAGGATTACTTGTTCCTTATCTGCGCTCTTCAGTTGTTACAACAAAAGCTACCTTTCCTCAGATGTTAGACACAGCAGCGGCATAGCAGCACACTGTTTTACGTGCACTTAATGCTCACTGAGCTCCAGGCTGTATTATTTCTCCCTTTTTCAGATATAAAAACTCAGTCTGAAGGAGGTCAATCCATGTGACCAAGATTGCTTAGCTAAAAAGTGCAAGCAAAATGCAAATGTAGAATGATTAACTCAATCTCTACAAAAATACTCTATCAGGTACATCTTTAAAATAATCCAAATTTCTGATCGCAAAAGTCATATATGAACATTGTAGAGAATTTTCAGAAAGCAATAAAATAAAGTACAAAGCTACATAATTTTCATTATTCCTCACATTAGGCCTCAGTATTCTAATGTTTTTGATGGATTTTTAAAGCTTTTATAAAAATAATTTCACTTGATGCTATATTATTTGTGCTTTTACATCACTGAATTCTTCAGGAATACAATTTAAACTAGTAAACTGTAGTTTACTATAATTTATGTAAATATTTCCTCTGGACATTGAAATTTCTCTTTTTTTGCTGCTACAAAAGATACTGGGATGAACATCTCATTCATGAATCTTTGTTCCCATTTCTGATACACAGATCAAATTGTCTGTCTGGCATCTCATCTTTGGGAACCACCTGCTCCACCCGCTGGTGTCCCTAACAACGAAGCTGTGGAATCCTGCCTTTCTGACCATAGCTAACTTGGATCATATTGTATACCAGACCCAAACTATTTATAGTCCAAATGTGTAATTCTAACCAGGTGGACAGTGCTATTCCTAGCCAACACATAGTGCTGACAACATTCTGAGAAGATTGCTGGTTTATTAGTCAACTTTCCCATGGCTGAGACCCAAGGAAGAGCCTGGAACAAGAATACACCCTTCCAGGTCACAGCCCTGGATTGCCTCTTCTAGCCAAGCCCTACCTGTGAACAACATAGTTGGTTATGAATTCATCAGTGGACTAATCCACCCATGAGTAAGTATAATGCCTCCATGATCCAGTCACTTTCCAAAAGTCCCACCTCTGAACACAAGACTTTGGGGGACATTTGAGATCTAAGCCATAATAGCTGACGCCCACTTTTTCCAAAGCCTGGCTCTTCTACTCTCTCTTGTGTTCCTTAGATTAACCGGTATCCTTTCAATAAACACCCTGATTTAGGTGGACCATGTCCAGTTGGCTTCTGAAGGTTTGAAATAAAAGAAATTTAATTAGTAAAAAATGATGCAGTAATATTTCTTTAAGAGATATTACTTTGTTAAAGTAAATTGAAGGCCATATGTGCATATAGCTATATTGTCCCCCAGAAATTTTTATAGTTTGTATTCCCATCAGTAAACCTATAGGAGGATCCTACTATTTAAAAAATATTTTTGCCAACTTTTTTTGACACAGGGTCCCACTAATCCAGTTTAGTCTGGCCTTGTACTCACTATGTAGCCAAAGCTGGCCTCAAACTCATGGTGTTCCTCTTGTTTCAGCCTCCCAAGTGCTGGGGTTACAGGCATGCACCACCATGCTGCCAAATTTGAAGGCAGATAATACCATCTCATTCTTTGCATTTAAACTTCTTTAATTACCAATAATGTTTAACATTTTTATACACTTTCTAACCAGGTGCAATTCTGAGCCTATTTTTCTCATAACTATTGCAGTCTAACACTTTTTACTGTTAATCTACACAAGATTGTTTTACACTGAAAATGATAACCTTGATTAAAGCATTCCTCACATTTTGCAGTAGTTATATAACCAAGCACTTGTTTATTCCAGAACTCACTACACTCTCACCATTGTCATTCAGTGATCTGAAGCTTCTTCAAGATTGATTTGTTCATCTTCCTTGTATGCAGATGAGCTAGCAAATAGTATGGTAACAACCTAATATTTTAGTTGCTTAACACACATGGAAAAAAAATAGTTTTGTTAAAATTTGTCAGAGATGGAAGGACTCCATTTATTTGAAATGCTCAGTGACCCAGGCTAGCGGAAGTCTCATCTTGATTCACGCTTTTGTGAGCAGTGTGGCCGGTCAGGCACTGAGGTGATTTTTGTGCTCCTTCTGCCTGAAAGTAATACACATCTGACTTGGTAATATTTTGTTGACCAAAATAAGCCATGTAGCCATAATGAATTTCCAATAGGCAGAGATGTGCAATCTAAGCATGTGCCTAGGTAAGTATCACAATATATGTGAAGGCCAGGGCTGCCACACCCTGTTCATTCTCCTGATGTCTCATTGCTTCTCCTTAGCAGAAAGCTCTCCTGCTTTGATAGGTTCCAATACCACCAACCCTTCAAAACCTATCTCAAATGCCAGGGGTCCACTGAAATCTCTTCTTAGCTCCTTCGTATAGAATTGGTCTCACCCTCCTATGAGCCACCTTAAAATCTTAAAGAGAGTAATTTCTATCTTGACTGATAGTCAGTGAGGTGCATTTTTCTCTTCCTTTTCCTTGGATCCTGAGTTTCTCAAGGGAGGGCTCTATATGTTATTTGTGTTCATATACTTCACAGGCTTAGTCGAGAGCTTACTAGATTAGGCACAAAATAAATAATGCTAGAATGAAAAAACAATGCATAGTTCCTAGCTTATTGACTTTCAATTTGCATAATACTAAGGCTAGCTTATAATTCATTAACTGTGTTAACAATAATTACACTTTTACACATGTTGAAATTAGCATTTTTAAAATTCTCAGTGATTGAGAAATCTAGCAGCTGTAAAATGCTTATCAACATTATAAAACACTTCCCCCTTAGGTACACATGCCAAGAGACTTCTAGAATTTTTCAGAAAGAATCTTTATCAATAAATATATTGGTCTTGATTTGGCTTTTTGTTTGGTTTCTGTTTTTGTTTGAGATAGGATCTGGCCATGCTGTCCTGAACTCCTAGGCTCAAATGATCCTCTTACAGCAGTCTCGAAAGTAGTTGGGACTAGAGGCATTTGTCACTGTCCAAGCGGGGTATGGTTTTACATTGCTGTTATTCTTATTTTTGAATAAAAATCATTCTAGCTTATCTTCATCTTTCCCCATTACATAAGTTATGTGTTTACTCAATATTGTACAAGAATTTTATAGTTTATTTACTCCATTCTGTAGTATTTCTGAAATCTAATTTTAGACAAGAATTTCATATATATGGGTACACATATTTGTGTATGATGTCTAAAATGTATATATGTATGTAATTATGTATTTATATGTACATATGTGTGTATACACACTGACACGTGTGTGCATTAATCATATATACTTGTATACTTGTAATCCATGTTTGTGCACACACACACACATAGTGTACTTACACCAACACACAAATATATAGGGACTTGCATTTATCATTTCAGATTTTTTATCATTTGCTCAAATGTCAGTTCCATGACCGCCCTGACTAGATCAACGTCTGACTATCCACCTCATCTTGCCTTACATTTTATTCATTGTTCTTTTAAGTCTTACCATTTGAAATTTTCTATTTATGTGTCTATTTTGTTTGATTTCTATTGTTATTCTTATCCCACATACAGTCCATCTTTTCCTTCTAGAGTGCACTGTCATCGATTGGAGGTTTTTAACCACCACATTAACAAAAAGTAAGCATTGTCTAGTACAGAGCATGAAATCAGATAAATATTTTTCAGATCAGTGAATGAATGAATAAAAGATTCTTTCCAGGATGACTAAATAGGTTGTGCTTCCATTCGCTTGTAAAGAAAATGCAAGACACAAGTAATTTCAGAGGAATGATGGCCTTTGAACATGTTGAGTTTGAGGTTCCTGTGTGACATTCAGATGAACATGTCAAATAGGAATCTGATCATACAAATCTGAAATGCGGTTCAGGGAACATATATGTGGTCCTTTGTTTACAGGAAATAGGGCTAAGATTCTTGGGTAGAAATAGCAGAATAACAGGAAAAGACACTCTGACCTCCCAGACCTTCCTCTGTCTTGTGTTTGCTCTGCCCAGCAGCTTCAAAGGGTAGGGGGTCGCCAAAACCTTCCATCTTGACTGCACAAATGGCCTTGCCTCTTTAATCTCACTGGCCTCCCCATCAATAGGACCAGCTCCAGATAGCTAGTCTTGCACAGTCTGTTTATCCTGGTCTGCTATCCATGTTTATCCCTGATGTTACAGATGCAGGAGAATCAATACATCCCACGAGGCCTCACAGAACCAGATAACAGACCCCGCTTGCTTACCCAAACACTTGCTCTCAGACCTTCTGGCAAAATTCCCAGGAAGAAAAGACAGGGATGTGCAAAGTGTGTTTTATCCTGCTGCACAGCAGCAGCCAGCTGTCTCCCTAATGATTATTTGTATTCATACAGAGATCTGTTCAACAAAGGAGCTGGAGCTCAGAAGGAACTCCTCCTTGGTGATTCACACCACAGCAAAAACTGATTTCTAATTTACTATCTCTTTGCCCTAGGCTGTTAGAAACACAACATATAATTCAAAGCCCTAAAAATAAATAAAAATTGAATCTCATTCTATAGTTAAGTCATTCTATAGTTAAGTAAGTCATAGCAACTTGCCTTTTGACCCTTGAAGATTAATTCTGACATCAAAATTCATACTTCTGGTTCTTAATTTTCATTCTAGAATACTTTTGTGCTGCCAGTAGTTTCCTAAAACATTTAATCCACCTCCTAAAGGACCAATGTAATACTACTCAAAGATTATCCAACAAACTGAAATCAAGTCAAGGCTGATTTTGTCCAAAATTAGTCTCTGCCTATACTATGTATAAGCTTTTCTGAGGCTCTGTCTTACACCCTATCCATTCAACACTGAAAGCCAAGGTTAGACCTTTGACATCAACTATCCATTTGATGCTTTGGTTCCCTTCTATAACTTGCTCACAGGGATGCTACTTGGACAACCAGGGATGTGAAACCCACTACCTCCCAGCTCATACATTTGGCTTTTTGGTATATCATTAAGCAATCCTCCCATATGTTGGGCTGCAAACTGTCACATTATATTTTTTCTTATTAGTTTTAGTCCTGCATTCAAGCAATCCAGAATAAGTTTTAAAATGCTGTGCTACAGGAAGAACTGGAAATTTGATGAAAGAATCATCCAACTCCAAGTTTTCTCCTAATGACACAAATTCACTGGAGTGGTTCACCTTGCCCACTTGTGTTCCCAGTTTACAAGAGTCTGTGATTCAATCTGGAGTGGCCAGCAACTCACTCTTCCTCAAGTGTGCTCTGTCTAGCACAGAGTAGAATTTCTTTTAGCACTGTCCTGAACCCCATTAGTCTTATTGAAAGAATATATTCTGTTGATTCAAACTGAGCTTACAACCCACTCTAACATGATGTTAAAGTGCTTAACATCCTGATGTTAAATGATGCTTCTTTTACATTGTGCAGCTAGGAATATCTTGATAGCAAGTGTCAGATTTTGTGTTTACTTCTGTAAAAATTCATCTCACTAGATTTGACCTATACAGTCCATTTACTATTTGATGGTATCCCTCAGATCATTAAGAAAATATATAAACTGAACCAGGTCAAAGATAAAATTCTGTGGCATGAAGCCTAGATTAACACTGATCCATTAATTAAGCATTTTTGTCTCATTCCAATTTTTAAATGATCTACCTATATTCTTATTGGTCCATGACACTGTATCTTGCCTTTCAGAGGTCCTTGCCAAGCACCTTTCCACTCACAGCCATCTGCAAATACTTAGTAGAGTAACTTCATCAACTTAGTCTGAATTTAACAGCTTAAAACTACATTAAATATATAATTTCTCAGTATCAAAATGATCCACAGTAACTTGACTCCTTAGATGAGATCCAGGCTGCCTTGAATGTGCCCTATGTCTATAAACACATGCCTCTCTGGGTTTCAATCAGAATATATCCTATATCATTCTCATTCTTGCCTCTGGGCCCTGGGTACATTTCACTCTTAAGTCAGCCTCAGAAACCTGAGGGCTACTAGACATTCTTCAGTTCTTTCTGAAGAGGTACTTACTTGGTGGAAGAAAAGACAGCCTGGAGTTGTAGACTGATGGTTTACCTAACCCTTTAACTTCTTGGTATAGAAGTCACTTCTCATTCCTTTGCCTCCATAAAATGCCTCCAAACTACTCCAAAACTCCACCCTCTAAATTATCATCTTTAAACATGTGCTAAAATATTTTACTCAATTAGTGGTTCCCCAGAGGATCTCCAGGTTCCAGACCCAATCAGGACTTCTTGGAGACAGGAAAGATTATCATCAGCCTTTACAACAATATTATTGTTGCAAGGAATCCCAGAAATTCTTTAAGTTCTCCTACTTCATTATATAGATGACAAAATTCCTAAAGATGTTGAGTGAGCTGTCTGAGTTCACAAAGGTAGCTAATGATGCTGCCAAAATAAGAATTCAGGCCTTCTAATTGAGAATCCAATGTCCTTGCTACTGTTACAGAGAGGAGAGTAAAGAAAAGGCGGGAGTATCCTCTCACCACATAAAAAACCTTCCAAACCATTGTTACTTCTACAACATTTCCATGCCTGAGAAGATGGGAGGGCATCTCTGACAGTCTTATCCTTCAAGTTCAGGAATCGACTTCTTCCTTTCCTGACACTGACTTCAGAGATTAGCCATAAGCATTCTTGCCTCTTCTTCCCACAATTACTGGTAACTGCCCGTCAGGTTCCTGTTCATGCAGTGGGTCCTGGGAGAACAGGGTTTCTACAAACAGAGCCATTTCCCTCTTTCTTGCCACTGGAAAATTTCCTAAGCTTTTCTTGGCTCCATTGTATTAGATGCTAACACCTCTTTACTCTGTCCTCTCCCATAAAGAGAACCCCAAACCTCAGAAGTGCATTTTATGTTTTGAAAACAGGCCATACTACACAGAGCCTTTCATTCTTTTTTTAAGGAACAGGAAATGTAGCTTCAATTACTCAGCTATCAGAGAACTCAGATGCTTGGATAATAGATAAGGGTATAAAAAAGAACCATTCAGTAGTTCAACTAGATATAAACGGGGAAAGGATCTTCCTTCCTGGTTTAAAGAGAACCAACAGGCAAAAACCCTCATGTCCCCAAGTTCTTATGGTATGAGAGTCTTCAAACTCCCATGTTGTAGAGTCAACCTAAAGGTAGTAACTTAAAATTAGGACAGACAAGGTTAACGCAGTGTGATGAACAATGATCCTGAAACTGGATGCATGAAGGTGACCTTGGGTGTTTTAAAATCAAATTTCCTCTTCAACAGTAGATCCCAGCATGTGTAAAATTTAACAGAGTGCATGATTTGTTTCTTATGTAGTTAGCTGGAAATCTTCTTGAGATGATGGGCTACAGGTTTTTTTTCCTGATTTTGTTTTATTGAAACTCTTACATCTCTTGCTTATGTATCTGTAAGAACATGGAGGTCATAATGAATTTTATGTAAAACATTCTGACATGGGGAATACAAGGAGGGATTTGTGTGTGTAGAGGATGTTTTCTAGAATGAATGTTAGAAGGAATTGTGGTCAAAAAGTTAGTCCTTCTCTAGAAAGATAAACCAAACAAATTTATTTCTGCAGAATAAGCCTTAAACTATTTTTGAATGCTGAAAGTATGACAGGATATTTTGCTTTCAGTGACCTTTCAGTATTCATGGATTTTTATCAATATAAAATATGGGGGGGAAATCAGTATGTTATCATAAGGGCATTGACTTGTGTCTGTCATCAGAAAGTGAAATTGCTTGCACTATGTTACATTCAATGTTTTGAAGTCTCAGGTGCTACAGGTGCTGGTATTTTAGCACCACAGGGCAGAGATACTGTGTTGGAGATTGACTGGCTCTTCACCAAACTCATTTCCTCTTACCTTGGCTACACTCTAGACCATATTTTCCACCTTGCCTTGCAATTACATGTTGATGTTAATGAGTTCTGGCCAATGGAACATAGATGCTATGATTTTCACTTCTAGACAGTCTGAGACCTGATGCAGAAAATCTGTCAGTTGACTTGAGGCACTAATGACATAGGAGATGACAGAGTCCTAAGAAGGGAGGAGGGCTTAAATGCCTGTCAAGGAAGAAGCCCTGTCCTCCCAGCTATAAATAGCATTGTAATGAAGAAGAAATAAATTTCTGTGGTGTTAGATGATAGTTTGGTGCTATTGGTTCAGGAAGTTAAAATCTCTGTGAGATACAGAAGTCAGAACAGAAACTGGACTACAGACTTACTGAAAGCTCAAGATGTGTGCTATCGCTTTATTGGTCAGATATCAACAATGAGGATACAAATAGAAGCCAGAAATTTAGAGAATATTGCTGTTTTGGCCAAACAGTTCATGTAAATATCATCTGCAACAACGTAAGAGGAGGAATGCATGCTTTTAAAGCATAAGAATGGAAAGAGGTGGAGTAAAAACATGTTGATTCCTTTTAACTGTTTTTAGCATAGGAACACAGACAAAAAGTGTTTTTTCATGCATATGTTGAAGGAATGACTAACTAAGTCTTACAAGTTTGGGAGTGCTAAATACTTCTGGACTCCAAATATTAAGAAATAAAGCCAGGTGTGATGGTGCACATGTGTAATCTCAGCACTCTGGGAAGCTGAGACAGAAGAATCATAGGTTCAAGCCCAGCCTGAGCAATTAGTGATTCTGAGAGACTGTATCAAAATCGAAATAAAAAGGACTGGGGATGTAGCTCCATGTGAAGGCCTGCATTCAATAACCAGCACTGAATAAAATGGCACTAAAAGACTGGGATATAAAGCTTTACTTAGACTTCTTAACTAAACACAGTGGCTTGGGTATGAAGCAAATTCAGAGTAAGCAGACAGGCCTACTGTTCCAGTGAGCCTCGAATTAGCTATCAGGAAGTGGATAAAAGGATGACTGAGGATGAAAAAGGAAAGTTGGAAGGCTTGAGAATAATATCTTGGAAAGAACCTGAGTGTGACTACTGATGCAAGGTTCTGATTCAAATAGATCAGAAGACTAGTGACTTTGAGGAAATTCTGTGTCAAGCTCATTACAAGCTTACTCCAACAAGACTTCTATACATTTAAGCCTTAAAACATCAGGGTGGCAGGGAGGAGAGGGCAAAGAAGAATAATGGGGGTAGATGTGATCAAATATAGTATAAACTTATATGGAAAATGTCAAAATGAAATCCATTATTCTGTATAATTAATAACAGCTAATAAAAATTAAAATTCAAAGAAGTTCTTGAGTCCCTAAATTTGCATGACCTTTTGAAAGTTATATAGCTCTCAAGCAGAACTATCCTGGTCTCCACTTCAGATATGGCTATGGAGGAAAATAGAGAAGGAAAAAAATTTCTTATGGGCAGAACAGAGATCACAGAAAAGAAGCAGAAGAGTTCCCTCAGGCACAAACTCCAGATGTATGCTGCCTACACCATGGGAGGGACCTTCAAAGCAGTTGGGCACAAGGACCTCAGGAATCAGCAGACTTGTGACTTTATATCTCTCATTCTGCCCTTTTCCACATTGCTGTAGCAGTGTGTACAAGGAAGGGGGCTGATTACTTATTTTTCACTTCACAGTTAAACAGAGGCTCCATGCCTAAGCCTGCCAAGACTTTGCACTGCCCATAGATCCCAATCTTAGAGATGGATGCAAGAATTAGGGGCACTTAGAGTTGTCTCCCTTTGGTAGAGGAGAGGTGTATTCTGCAAGTGGGAAGAAGAGTGAAATTAATGTTAGTGACCAGAAGTGTAAACTATGGCATGGACTGCATAGTCACAAGGCCTGCTTCCCTCCTTTGAACTTAAACATTTTTTTGTTTTGTTTTGTTTTGTTTTTGTACCAGGGATCAAACTCAGGACCTCACACTTGCCAGGCTGTGCCACTGAACTAAACTTAAACTATTTTTTTAAACTTTTTCGCATGTGACTGAGTTCTGGTGATTAAGGCTATGAGCAGAAATATTGGGTTTGCATCCAGCAGTGATTCATTAGTAGTTCAAATGTGCCAAAGTCACCCTCTTCCCTCACTTGCCACTTGTGGATTCAATTGAGACTCCAGGACTGGAAAGAATGAAAGAGTTAGGTCACTAAAGACAGAAGCCCTATCCCCACCACATCCACCAGCTCTGATCGAATTTGATGTGAGAGTGAGGATAACCATTTTGTAAAGACTCCCAAGTCTGCTGATTCTTTCTTCCAGCAACAAGCTTTCATTTACTAAACCAATAGGGGAAAATACCAGCCATTCAAATTCAGAGCACAAATAATTGAAGAACTCTGGCAGTTCCTTACCTCTCAGAGACATGGACATCTGAAATAAACATCTGTCATTCCTTTTCTCTATGTGCATCAAACATTGAATCACAGGACAGAAAGTATCTTAGCATTAAATAAGACTTGATTTTAAATATAGGATCAGCCACAGATTAGCTGTTTGCTCTTGGATAAGCCATTTAATTACACTAACATTGTAGAATTGTTATAAGGAGAGATGAAGAAAGTGAACATGACTGGCAAAATTTCTGGTGCATTGGAAGTGCCCACTAAGCATTACTGTCTTTTTTCTATTTCTATGATAAAGACTAATGGCTATGAAACTCCTAGTTTGTGCTAGACTCTCTAAGTGCTTGGTTTACACAGTTTATACGTGTAATATATATGATCTCATGTGCATTTACATGATCACATTTAATCTCATGACAACTTAATGATATATTATTATTATCTAAATTTGACCTATGATGGACATAAAGCATAAGGATATTAGGGATTACCCAATGGCACATTATCTGTAAATAGTGACTCCTGAGCCCACCTTCCCGCTGCCTGCACTAAAATGCTTCCCACAGTAACTTGCCTTAGGTACATGGAGAGGAATTCCTCTCAGGTTCTATAAACACACAAAGGTTTCACATCAGGATTCTGGTAACATATTCCCTGCACTGAATCCTGTGATTCACTTGGGCTTTGCTTTATGTGTTTTCAATCCCTTCCCCTTATGTACACAGCTCCTCTTTGCTTGAACTACTTAGCAAAAGCAAGTGTGGTTATTTGTCTGGACTTGCCTGATGTGTGTACTGCAGGGAAAGTTAAACAGAAGCAGGTTACTGAGGTCTCTGTTTTCTCCTCTGTGACATTTGCTGAAGTGGTCTCTCTCTCCCACTCAACAGACATACATGCAGGAGGAAGACTAATGGTTTCCATGCCTCCTTTTCAGCGACCTGGGAACAGTGGTTCAGGAATTTGAGCATAAACCATTTACCCTCCATTGGGCGTAGAAAATTAAGTTCTCATTACTGGTCATACTTTGGCAGATCTTGAAGTGGAGTGTATCTCTGGGAGTGGGGGGACCCTCAATCAGAGAAGAAATCTATGAGTTGAAAGTTTACACCGCATTTGTAGACACAGCCTCTACTAGATAAAGATCATGGAACCAACAAATGTACCCCAAAAGTCTCAGGTATGGAGGTGGGGCCTGGTAAGAAAGGGTGAGTCACTTGGAGGATGACTTGGAAGGCTGTGTTCTGGTCTGGGCTCTCCCCTATTGTCCCTGCTTCCAGATACCATTATATGAGCAGCTTTTCTCTGCCCTTCTGATATAGGAGATAGGGTGTGGCAAAGTTGGCTGGGAAAAGGAGCCAGACCTTTCAATTAAAAGATGCCAGGGCAGTGCCAAATAATTCTCAGGACCCTGTAAGTGGAACTTCTCATGAGTTGTCATAAGATGTGGATAACCTAAAAGAAGATCAGATGCCATGGGAGGAGCTGCTATTGTGAATTCCCGCAACAGCTCAAACGGTGTTTTTCAGATTGAGTGTGTACTTTTATTTTTGCTTTTGTCCTTTTTTTCCCTTTTGTTCGGCCCAATTTCACTCCGCAGAGCTAGTTTCTCCCATACTCACTCACCCTTCACTTTTCAAATAAACTTTTGACACCATTTTTTCTTTTTTTGTTCAATTCTTTGTTCAAGGTAAGAAAGACCTGGAATACTTTTGAATGGCCAGCCATTCCTAAAGAAACTACCCTATAAAATTTCCACCATGGAGTTGGTGCCTTGGAGCCAGCCAACCATGGCCTGAAACCACTGAGAGTGTGAGCCAAAATAAACTTCTTTAAGTTGTGTGTGTTGGGCATTTTGTCCCAGCCAAGAAAAAGTGACTGATATGATACTCTTGTGTCAGCCTCTTTGGGAGAATACATCCTCTTCTCTTGCTTCCATTCTGTTGGCAGTGGCAATCTTACTGCAATACGATTACCAACATCAAGAAAAGGCTTATTAGGTTTTGAGCTCTTGGTATTTTATTTTCTATTTTGCTTTTCTTATCCTTGGCTAATCCAAAATCATCTTTTAGCTCAACATTTTTCTTAGTACAAAAGTCAGCAGTGGCAGAGGCAAAGCCTAGGTGAACGTAATAGATCCAATTAAACTGATAATTCATCCTTCAGGATAGATTATAAAACACTCTCTTCTACTCACACATGCACACACACACACGCACGCGCACACACACACACACACACACACACACCCCTCATATCTGATTCTCTAGGGTGATTTTCACTGTATGATTAAATTTAAAATTTCAGGTGACTTAAAGTATCCCCCACTTTTGTGAAAATGAAAATTCATATTCAAGTTTTTCAAAAGCAGCTGTGACATATGATGACTGCTGGACTTGTTTATGCATTTTATAAATGAGTGCTTAATTTGCAGTTCTCACCAGTGCCCCCTACAGGTGGATCAGAGTAGCAGTGTGTTCTGTCAAATCCTGGAGAATTTAATCTTATGAGGAAAATCTGTCCTATACACTTGTTAAATGAAGATGGGAGGACTACCTTACTAGACAGAGAAAATCTCACTCTGTTTATAGATGGAATTGGCATCAGTAACCCACAGGCACAGAAAGGTGCTTTGTAAAATACTGCATAGCTTTTGGGAAAGCAAGTCAAGAATTGGTTATCCTTGATTTTTGCCCCTGCTGAGATGACAATAAGGTAGAATGGTAACAAGGGGACAACCATAAAAGCAAACCTGCTCCCCAGGAGTTAGGGAAATAATATGAATTTGAGAGTCCACAATAAAAAATAACTTAGTGTCAAAAATAACTCAGTGTCTCCTAAAAAATGTTTGCATATAAAGTGGGACAATGTACTAGTCCAGGCCTATGGGTGGAAACTCAGACATTTGGATAACTTTTCCAATCACTCTTGGTTAATAAGCACCCTAATCCTCAAACATAGACCTAATGATGTATTTAAAAGCCCAATTAGGGGCTGGAAATACTGCTCAGTGGTAGAGAACATGCTTAAAAAATGTTTTATTCTATAATATCACAGGCCTAAAACATCAAGTTAAGTCTTCTCTGTTGTTGCAAACACGATGCTAGAGAAAGAGGAGCCTAACTGGGGAAACATTCTCTCATGAGGATTTTCTAGAATTCTTCAGCAACCACCCCATCACCACTTTAGGAACTTCTAACTTTTATCTCTGAAATGAATCATTTATTCATTATTCTGGATCATATTACTTACTCATCTCACAATCACTAGGAATCCAGAAACATGGTCAACTTCTCTCTGATAGTCCCTGCAGCTCTGTATTGAGTATGGCTTTATAGAAGCTCACGCCAGCTCTCTCTTGAAGACCATAGGAAAGAGACATCTGCTCTTTACCTTCACATGTTTTAGGAGTGTAGCCTGGTCCTAAAGTACCATTCTTCAGCTTTTCTCTTAGAATCTAGCCTATTTACCTCTTTCTCTCTCAGTTTTTCAGATGGGAGTCAGACAGGTGTCCACATGTTTTTCAACTGCAAGAGGTTATAGATCAGCATCCTCCAGTCATCTTTTTGAAGCTTTTTCTTCTGGACTAGAAAGGAAAAAAGAAGCATCGTTTCTTCTATTCCTACACATGATCAGGGTACACAAGGCTCTCTCCTCACAGGTGCTACCCTACTGGTTTCCAATGACCTGAAACTATGCATTCCTGCAGAGGGAGGGTTTAAAGTTGTACAACTCTGTGTTTGAAGTAACCTTTGTATCTTGGTGCTTCTGTGGAAATTTCTAACTTAATACCCTAACATATTTATTACTGAATATTTACAACTCAAACATCAGTCATAATTTCACTTCCCAAACACAAATATGACTAACAGGAGCATCTGTAATATGAGTTCATTCTTTTTCTTTGTGTAGGAATACATTTTAAAATGTACTTATCCCTCCATATCTGGAGAAGATTGAATCCAGGAGCCCCTATAGATACTAAAATCTGTAGATGCTCATCTTAGATGCTCCTGTATCTTTTAAATCATCTCTACATTACCTATATATCTAATATAATGTGAATGCTAGGTAAATAGTTGTTATTCTGGTGCTCACTTTGGCAGCACATATAATAGTTTTTATTCTGTTTTATTGTTAAGGGGGAAAATGACAAGGAAAAAGGTTTGTACGTGTTCTGTACAGATGCATTTTTTTCTGAATAAGTATGCAGTTGGTTGAACCCTCAGATATGGAACATGTGGATATGTAGGACTGACTATATATACCTTTAGAAAATGAGGTTATGCAGTGCATACCATTTGTACACTTTTCTTTTGTTTCTTAAATGTATTTCAAGCAAGTTTCTAAGTCAATAAATGTATTGCTATATATCTTTAAATGGCTATTTCAGCTACCTTTTTTTGCTTAAATTCTTTTATTGGTACATTTTAGGTATACAATACGTTAACATTTATCATTGGGTGCTTGTACCAGTACATGATGTATCTTGGTTCTTATTTTTTGCCCATTACCTGTGTGCCCTTCCCTATTTACATAGAATTCGTTTCCATTTTTTTTTCTTTTCTCATAATTTTTCCTTTCCATTCTTTCCTTTCCCCACCTCCTCCCACCACCCCTACCCCTTTGGAACTTTTCCTATTTCAAAGTATCAATTATAAGTTATTAATCCTTTTAATCCTTATTTACACTCTCAGTTTCTCACACTAGAGAAACTTCGATATTTACACGTCTGTCCTATTTATTTCACTTAAGAGTATTGCTGCAATGTGCATACATTTAGCTATAAATGACTCTAGTTTCTCATTCTTTATGGCTGAGTAGTACTCCATTATATATATATAAAAAAAAACATACCTTCTTTATCCAGTTTCCAGTTGATGGGCACTTGGGCTGATTCCAAGCTTTAGCTATTACAAACTGTGCTGCTATAAACACGGGTGCACATATATTGCTGTGGTATGATTCTTTTAATTCTTTTGGGAAGATACCCAGCAAGGGAATAGCTGGGTCAAATGGAACCTCCAGCGCTAGGTCTTTGAGGTGTCTCCATACTGATTTCCACAGTAGTCACACCAGTCTGCACTCCCAACAACAATGAAGAAGGGTTGCTTTCTACCCACACCCCACCAGCATTTGTTATTGGTTGATTTTTTGATAGGAGCCACTCTTTCTGGGGTGAGGTGGAATCTCAGTGTTGTTTTCATCTGCATCTCTTGAATGACCAATGATGTTGAACATTTTTTCATATGTTTATTTGCTGCTTTTACTTCTTTGTCTGAGAAATGTCTGTTTATTTGAGATG
>NW_004624731.1:37291398-37314716 GCF_000247695.1 Heterocephalus glaber
CAGGTTGAGATAAAAACCTTCTATTCCAATTTTCTGTAGCATTTTTATCATGAATGGGTGTTGGATTTTGTCAAATGCCTTTTCTGCATCTATTGATATGATCATATGCTTTTTGTCCTTGACTCTGTTAATATACTGTATTACATTTATTGATTTATGAATATTAAACCATCCTTGCATCCCTGGGATAAATCCGACTTGGTCAGGGTGTATGATCTTCCTGATGACACTCTGTATTCTGTTTGCCAGTATCTTGTTGAAGATTTTTGCATCTATGTTCATTAAGGAGATTGGCCTGTAGTTCTTTTTTTGGGTTGGGTCTTTCCCTGGTTTTGGAACCAAAGTAACACTTGCTTCCAGGAAAGAATTTGGAAGCCTTGCTTCCATTTCAATTTCCTTGAGGATTTTAATGAGTAATGGCATTAGTTCTTCTTTAAATGTCTTGTAGAATTCAGCAGAGAAGCCATCAGGTTCTGGGCTTTTCTTTGTTGGTAAATATTTTATTACATTTTCAATTTCACTCATTGTAATTGGGGTGTTTAGAATTTCTATATGTTCTTCATTTAACTTTGGCAATTCATATGTATCTAGGAATCTGTCCATTTCTTCTGTGTTTCCCATTTTATTAGAGTACAGGTTCTCAAAGTAGGTATTGATGATCCTCTGGATTTCTACTGGGTTTGTTGTGACTTCCCCTTTTTTATTCTTAATTTCATGGATTTGAGCCTTTTCTTTCCTGTTTTTGATAAGGTTGGCTAAACATTTATTGATTTTATTTATTCTTTCAAAAAACAAACTCTGATTCATTAATTTTTGTACCGTTCTCTGTCTCCATTGCATTGATTTCTGCTCTGATCTTTATAGTTTCCTCTCTTGTTTGAGCTTTGAGTTTGTTATTCTCTTCTTTTTCTAGGAGTTTGAGATTTTGCATTAGGTTATTTATCTGAGTTCTCTCTGTTTTCCTAATCTGGGCATTCACTTCTATGAATTTCCCACATAGAACTGCTTTCAGTGTGTCCCACAGAGTCCCATATGTTGTACTGGGATTATCATTTACTTGTAGAAACTGTCTAATTTCTTCCTTAATTTCCTCTGTGACCCATTGGTTGTTCAGGAGGATGTTATTCAATTTCCAAGTGTTTGTGGGAGTTTTGCAGTTTCTCATATTATTGATCTTCAATTTTATTGCATTATGGTCTGATAATATAAAGGGGGGTAATTTCGGGTTTTTTTACATTGACTTAGACATGTCCTATGAGCTAGCATGTGGTCTATTTTGGAGAATGACCTGGGTGCAGCTGAAAAGAATGTGTATTCTGATTTTCTGGGGTGGAACACTCTGTAAATATCTATTAAGTCCATGTGTTCAATAGCTTGGTTCAGTTCTAGAATTTTGTTGTTAATTTTTTGTCTAGATGATCTGTCTATTTGTGATAGTGGGGTATTAAGGTCCCTCACTACAATTGTTTTAGTGCTTATTTGGTTTTTCATGTCCATTAATATTTGTTTTGTATAGTTGGGGACATTCTTATTTGGTACATATATATTTAGGATTGTCGTCTCTTCCTCTTGGATTGTTCCCTTCACAAGTATGTAGTGACCATCTTTGTCTCTCTTAATTAGTTTTGGTTTGAAATATACTTTTTCTGCAAATAAGATTGCTACCCTTGCTTTTTTCTGGGTTCCTGTCACATGGAGAGCCATTTTCCATCCTTTCATTTTCAGTCTATGAATTTCTTTTTGAGTTAGGTGTGTTTCTTGTATACAGCATATCGCTGGATTTTGTTTCTTAGTCCATTCTGTCAGTCTGCTTCTTTTGATTGGTGAATTGAGGCCATTAACATTGATAGCTATAATTGATAGATATTGACTCATCCTTCTCATGATATTTTACTCTTGTTGGCTCTTATTTCTCTTTCCCCCTTCCCCTTTAGTTTCTTACCTTGCCTCGTGGCTTCCCTCTGGTGAGCCTCATGGAGTTGTGACCTTGATTGCCTTTTTCTAGGATATTGCTTAGAATTGTTTGGAGTGCTGGTTTAATGTTCATGAAATTTCTCAGGTGTTCTTTGTCATTGAATCAGATACCATTTTTGTATATACAGTCATTAATTCAGCAAAGTATTTAGTGATAAGACACTAGATTGTTTTCCAAAGATTCAACACATAAACAAAAAAGTTCATGAACATTTATATGGGTAAATGTGTTCACGCTTAAATTTAAATTAATTTTTATATAATAACACATATGAATATAAAATATCAGGAGTATAAAATATAAAATGAAACTCGGTGTGCAAACAACAGTAAACATAAAAAGTAAGATAATATTTCATCATTCAGGAAAAGTACTTGAAACTCTAATCAGTAATCACTAAATTTATATTACTGTGAATTAAGGAACTAAGAGTCAACTTTAATTAAATATTCTATGGAGAGTAGCTAAATCCTAGAAAGTGGACTCCAGGGTATTGACAACAAATTTTACTCATTTTCTTATTTTTTTCCTAAAGTCCGCTCTTATCCATGGTCACCAAATACCTACATCTGGAATATTCCCAAATTTTACCCCCTTTTTTCCATCTCCATCATCATTACTTTAATTCATGCTTTCATTATTCTGCACCTAAATTTCTAGGATCACCTCCCTGCCCTGCCTTTCCTTTCATTTATGCTGACACCAGAATGCACTCCTTAAAGAGTACAGACTATTTTTGCATTCTTCCTTGACTGCCTTTCTACACTGGCTTTCAGATGGCTAATGGATAAATATGAATGCTTTGCACAGTGGTTCCAGCCTTCACTAGGGAGAGTCTCATTCTCATTTCTAGTCTTACTCACTTTTCTCTCCCAGGTCCCACTGGGCACACTATGCTCCACTATGCTCAGTTGCTCAGGGTTCCTAAATATTGTACATTTTCTAATGGTTCTTCATACATTTTCTCTTTCCTTTTCTAAGAGTGTTGCAGCTTTGTCTTTCATTCATCTTTTGAATGAGTCCCTACTATATTCTCTCTTTTCCCCCTTGTCCAAGTGGAATCCATTGCTATCTCTTCTGGCAAATGACAGTTCAGGTTTCTTAGTCTCATACTCTGCTTTATCATACTGTATTGTTTTTTCTCAGTCTAGGCACCCATCTACCATTCCCATTAAACTGAGAACTTCTTACTGGCAGGGTCTTGGTTGCTTTTTCACCTGGTATCACTAGACACATAGATTAGACTTAATAAATTGGAATAGTCATTTGGATATATTTCTAGTACTAACAAAATACTTCTCAATACACCCAAAATATAATATAGAAAATAAATATTCTTTTTCTTCCAACTTTTTTCTTGTTTAAAATATAAAGCTGAGGTAGAGGAAAGATAAAGCTTAAAATCTGAGTCAGAGGTTGAGAATGCAATTCTGCTCCCTGGTTTACTAGATGATAGCAATTTCAATTTGACACCAATAGGTACAATACAAACCCCACAGATGTTGAAGTTAAATTTGAAGTCTAAAGATTTCAAAGTATATTTCTCCACCCACTGGGCTGGTTATATTCAATGATACCATACAGGATATGTCTAAAATATAAGTCCGGATAAGCACTTTTGAGTTCCATGCAATAGTGCTCCAGATCAAGTAAACATCATTTAGCATAGATTAAATGGTAGGTTTAAATTAGAATAAAGAGACAGAAAACAGCATGTGAAACACTTCATTACCTTTTACATTTCTCTGAAGCCTAGGGTAGAGGCAAGTATTAAAATAAGAAGATTGAAAAGTGGCTGGCGAATAGGTTCTCAGCACTTCTCAGCTGACATTTTTAAAGGGGCTTATTAATGCAAAACCTCTGCAGCTTTCATCGTGCACACACAGAAACCACAATCTCTTAATCATAGACAGTCAGGAAAGGAAGCCTGCTCTATTTGAAATTTAATAGAAGAGGGTAAAAAGAGGCTGTAGCTTCTGACCTTTTAACATCCTTTCATCAACCCCTCACCATCACTCCTTTCCCAAAGTCAGGCTGAACAATTGTGCTTTCAGTTCTAAACTCAAAAACTATCAGCTGCTATGTCCCCTCCTGAGACCATCACTGACCTTTCTGGGAAGTGGTGTCCATGCCACTGCTAATGGAGTTACACAATGATAGACTGTAGCTCCCCCAGGGTGGGAGCCAGCTGGATCTGCTGTGCTCTGACAGTGTGAGAAACTCCCCATACAGGGGTCAGTCAATACCCCTTCTTTTCAAAGCCAGTAAGAACCAACAATTTCTGAGATCTAAGGGAATTACATCTGGTACCCAGGAGTAAGATATAAAAGACTGCCTTCCATCATCATTTCTGTTGGCTCTATATTCTAGAAGATTGTTCCCTGGCTTTTCTATGTTTCATCCCAACATCCTGTTAAACAATGTAATATACTCATGGACTCTTCTGTGAACTTTCAAAGCCAAATCCTTGGATCTCCAGGCAACTTGCTATTGGACTAGAGTTGTAAAGAGCTTTTATTTTTATAAAGTGAATCTTAAACATTCTGAGATTTATGCCCTCTCATTTATTCTGAACAACTAGTAAAATGTTCCTCTTCCACTCTGTCTTCCCAATTCATTCTAAACACATTCTCTGGGCATTTGAACATTTCATAATGGTGGCACATAACCAGCCTTTGAGAACCCCACTAGAGACTCCAAGTCCTTCCTAGCACCACCCAAACCACCTCAGACTAAGCCTCTCCATGTTGACTTGATGAAAAACAGAGCACTAAGAAGAGAAACTTTTCAAACTCTCTGTCATAAACAATAACATTTCACCATAGTTAAAATTCCTGTTGATGCTTTAGAGGGGCTAAATAAGACCATGACAGTACTTTTAGAAGAGTCCTTATCATGTTCATACAACTGGAACACATTTTTCATGCTCCTGCATTTGAAAGCACTCCTGGGTCTTTGTTGTTCAGTAAATCAAACATCACCATGGCTAAAATCAGCCTCATCTCCCCTGTGTGCCTGACTACATTTGCAGAGCCAAAGAACCATAAAATTTAAAGGGAAACTGGAGCTCATCTCATAAAATTTCCTTACACCCATTCCTGCTGTTTTACAAAAGGAGAAACTGAGACAAAAAGGGATTTATCTAAAATAGAAGATGAGGCAATGTTTATTAGCATTTAGAAGCCCTGACTACTAATTGACTGCTCTTTTTGTGTTTAATTATTTTTATTAGTACATGTCTGTAGTACATACTGACTACATTCCTTGTGGGGAGTTGGCACATGTACATAACACATCTTAGTTCATTTTTTTTAATCCTTCCCTTTCTTTCCCTCCCCAATCCCAACTGGTCTTTTTGCCATTCCCTGAATACTGCTATTTGAAGATACTCCTAGAATGCTCTCCCATGGAGGCAGAAATTGGATGCTGTGCACTTACTAATCATTAATAAATAATACTTCAAAAGGCACATGTTTCCTGGAAAAGGAAGGCCTGAGACAGTGATTTCCTTTATGTGTTCTGATTTTCTTTTCTTGACCAAGAATTGATTCTTTTCTGCCTCAACACCTTGAAGAATGCTCTACTTCTAACATCAGAGCACAGACATCGTTTTTGAGTTGATTTGACACCCAAGGACACACCAAGGAACCAAGCAGTAAGAGAGATGGTTAAAGTTGTATGGCATGACCAACTCTTAAGGCTTTCTGAGATAAGGAGAAAACCATTACACAAAATAACTGATGTTTAGCAGACACAATGAAATTGGCTCATATAAATTAACAATTTTTTCACCCTAAGTAGTCATTCTATAGGAAAATATAATTTATCTAACACACAGTCATTTCACAAAATATATTCAAGGTTCTCTTTGAAATTTTATCAAAGCCTGTGAAACATTCTTTTGAATGTCATTGGTGTTCATAGATGCTTTTTCTTCAAGGTTGATTTGGTTATTAGAAATAGACAAGAGTCACCCTTAGCTAGTTGGGAAAATAAGGAGGATAAAATTATATTTTTGTTTAAAACACACACAAACACTCACACACACACATATATATATAATGTCATTAAATTTATGAGTTATTTTGAGGGTGTTTCCAAAACTATCACTTTATTTAAAAATAATCTCAGGAATGTCAATGTCATTGGAATAAGAATACAATCTTTCCAGGTTTCTAAATCAGTCAACATCCATTCTTTCAAATAGGTTTTGGTATTGTGTACGAAAAATTAGTCACAAAAGATGACACATTTGCACAATGAAATACATGCCATCGTATAAATGGATGCTTGAAAAATTATTAATAATTTAAAAAGTGCTTTTGTGATTAATGTTAAAAGCAAGGTATAAAGTCATACAGTGAGGTTTATCATACTTATGTAAAATATGCATAAAGATTAAAGAAATGTGCCAAAATTCTAAAATTCCACATGCCTTTGGGTGGTGGAACAGCAGGTGACCGTATTTACACTACTTAGTATTGTTTACTTTTTTCTAATAAAAAGATACAATCTGTATAATAGGAAATGGATTCTCTTTTTAAAATGTCAATTATACAAAATTATTTTCTCATAACCAATGCGGGAATTGCTTAAGATGACCTTAAACTATGCTCACTTTGCTGCATAGTACTTCATCTGTAACATGAAATGTTTGGGTAATTACCGTCCCTGTGAAGGTTTTGGAAAAGATCCATAATGCAGCAATCATACATCCTAAGATTAAAAAATCAAGAACAGTCACAGAATAATAAAATAGCTTGATTTAGTTCAATTAAAAGGCTAGTTTTTTTTTCATTGTTTATTGGTACATTTTAGGTATACAATATGATGACATTCATCATTGGGAATTTGTACCTTCACATGATATATCTTGTTCTTACATTTGTATCTTTACATGATATATCTTGTTCCCCTGCCCTCCCTAAAGGACTAGTTTATATATTTGAATGTCTCATACCATAATTAAACCTAATTGTTAAACCATATGTAGATTTTTAAATCAGTGCAGGCATGTGTTGATTATGAAGCATAATCAAAACACACAGCATCAGGGTTAGACCTCAAAGACATGGTTGTCTTTAACTAAATAACTAGTTGTCAAACCACTCAGGCTTCTCCCTTCAGCAGGCATTTACGTATCACAGGCTAGAAAGCACCTAGCATCCAACACCAACTAGTTATATGTATAACTATATCTGATATGTTTATGGTAATTTCCATGTTCAGAAAATATGCTGATTTATATTACCTCATTTGATCTTCACCTAATTCTGTATTCATATTACAGCTAATATTAATGTTCATGTTCTGTATTCTGAAGGGTTTTTTTTTTTTTATGCACATTTTTTTATTTAACTTGGGTTTTTTTTGGCTTAAATTCTTTTCTTGGTACATTTTGGGTATACAACACATTTACATTTATCATTGGGTGCTTGTACCTGTACATGATGTATCTTGGTTCTTATTTTTTCCCCATTACCTGTGCACCCTTCACCCCCTCCACCCTTCCCTATTTACATAGACTTTGTTTCAAGTTTTTTTCTTTTCTCATAATTTTTCCTTTCCCTTCTTAGTTAACTTTTTGTCTTAACAATCAATAGGTTTGTCAAGTTAAGTTCCTACTGTACAGATTAGGAAACTGAAACTTTGACATTTCCTCATGGCCATAAAGCCAACAAGTAGCATGCAACCCCCAATTCTGTGCCTTTTCTGTTATTACAACACCTGCACTTTTACAACATCAGAATCTAGAAGGTGTGACTGAGAAAAATGTTATTTCAATACCCAAGTATCCACACTCCTAGAAGAGATCTTTGTAAAGATTAAATCTTTACAAAAATACCTATAATTACCATACAAAACAACTAAGGATCACTAAATACATTTAAAACCAAGTAATTACAAACAAAAAGTGCTATCAACATGTAAATAATCATGAACCAAGAGCACTGAGTTTTTACTTACTGGGAAAGCCAAGTCCTTGAGCTGTGATCTAATGGAAGGACTTAAAATCGTAAAAGAAATCAATAGAGGTTGAGAGAGATAAATCATCCATATAGGTGAAGGACTAACAAAATTGTCTAGAGACTGTCATCTGAGAATAAGAAATGAGAACACAAAGTATTGGGGACAGCATATTTTCTCACAAAGAAAACAAGCACAGGCCCTGGTTTCAATTAGGTATCAACTCAATTGTTACACATTTTCCCACTAAATCGTATCTAAAAGCCCCCTATAAAGTGATGTGATGGTAAATATCTACAACCAAGTCCCTGGGGCAGGTAATGAACATATGCATGTATGTACATATGTTTATTAGAAATTGTACTCATAAAGGATGTCTATTTCACAGTTTACACATAATCATAACATTCATTATTCACCATAATAAATTATTTACAGCCAATTTTTTCTCAGAGATTACTTTTTTGACTTTTGCCACATTCTTGTATCTATCACATTCTTGCTAAACTCACTGGTGTCAATTGGGAAGAGAAGTGCAGTAACACACTCTTACATAGAATTTCTACTACAAGGACATAACATATGTCAATAACTACAAGAGCAGATAAAACAGCAGCGTCGGATTAAATGAAAATATGATGACTTTTGTTTTTAGTGTGATTTATTTGACTTTAAGTTTATATAATTTAACTTTTCATAATGTCTTTGTGTAGCATCTGTCTTGCAAAATTCTCCTAGATGTAATTACCAGTTTTCATAAGCCAGCGCCAGCATCCCACCACCCCACATTACCCATGTCATTCTCTATTCTCTTTCTCTGCTTTATTTTTCTAACTGGCTATAATTATGATCCAGATTTATATTTATATGCTTATTGCTTAATCCCCTATCAGAACAAAAGTTGGAGGAGGGCTGGTATGCTATTTTTCTCGTTATTTCTCTGGGATCGGCACATGTAGACAGGGGTATGAAGATCCCAGGCTGAGCTGAGTGAGCATAGGGCAGTTGAGATCAAGTAATTGGTGACGTTGTGTGCTTGGTGAACACTCTGCTACAGAGATCAGAGTGAAGGAGTTCACTGAGAAGTGTCCCTGTTTTCAGCACCTGTGGAGGAAGGGGAAGGAAGAAGGGCTGGTAGAGAAAGAAGCTGAGCTGTGATTTCGTCCAAACCAAGACTTCTGCTCATTCCATATGGGCTCTTGAGCTGAGATAGCCCATTAGAGTTGTCCTGAGTTGAGCAAAGTATGAGTCTTTTTACTCTCATATCAATCATTAGCTATAAGCTGTCCCCCAAAAGGGGTGACCTTGGATGTGATAATTCTCTTTTACTGAGGCAACCCCTGGAGGGGGGTGATAGCTAAGGAGAGTCTTCAGGCAGCACTCCAGCAGCTGGGGAGGGTTAGATTCAGGGCAGAGTGCCAGTGCCAGTGCCAGCAGGAAGCTGGAGAGCAATTAGAAAATGAAGAATGGAGCCAGTCCCAAGACCTATAGGTAGGGAATACATCTGGTGGGGATTGGGAGAAAGACAGCATCTTGGAAGGCTTTCAAGTTCCCAGGACTTGTTCCAGGATTGTTGGTTTTTGGTATCAGGAAGCAACCACAGAATAAGAGGAGATCTACACTCCTATCTCCCTGAGCATGCGCGATCTCATCCCTAGAATAAGAGAAGGAATACATTGCCTGGCTCGCTAATTTGCTGTGGGACCAAGACAGTTAGGATCAAGATTTTTGTAAAGTGAAGGCCATTCAGAAATATTCATTGGATACCTATTAAACAACAAACTCTATTTTATGTTCTAGAAATACAAGGGTGAATGAAATAGACATTGTCCTTGCCTGACGAACCACTGCATTAAGCTATTGAATGAAAAGATAATACACACACGCACACAACAAATACATCCAAAAAAGTGTACACTGGATACAAAGAAACAATATCTAGACTATAGCCTGATCCAAAAAATATTTCACTTCTCCTTTGCACCCTAGTCTGAATCAACACTCATGACCAAATTAAGTCATGGATATCTTAACCCCGGAATAGATGTTAACTCACTTTGCTGACAGGTTGGAGTGACCAGCTGTGTACCCTGGGTTATTGATGGCATAACCAGACATGCTTTGCATACATCAACAAACCTCACAGCAACCAAAATGTGTTCTCCATCCTTTTGGCTGAGAACTGGCAGCACCACGGCTTTTAGTTCCTGATACTGTCCACATAGGTTGGCCTTTCTCTCTGAATTCCTGACATCAGTGCCTGGACACAGCATTTAATTAATGTTTCAATTATCATATAAATGTTTGCACATCAAGTTCAATAAAGATCAGGCAGATGAATTTTGGGACAAGTGGTTGTATCATCAATGATTTCCCCAGAGATAGCTTATTTGAAGGTTAACAATTCAAGCAGAGGGCCTTTAAAAGTTGTTAATTGCTCTAAATACATTTTCAGCTGCAGAAAGCACTGTGAACAAGTGACTAGCTCCTTTGATTTTAATGAACTAAGATGTTTTTCATGCACCACAGCAGCTGGTTGGGTAGTAAGCTGCTGTTATCAAAAGCACAGAGGTCATCTCTTTCTGAACAATCTTTCATACTGCTAAATTGTAATTACTCTTTATATAATTAGTCATCCCCAAGAACAGCTTCATTGCCTGAAGTGTCTTTTTAAATAAAGCCTGTAAATAATAAATTTTGAATGGAAATATTACACAGTGAAGAAGCCAGCTTTGTATCATTCTTATGAGATGAAAGAGAACTAGAGAGAACTCTCTGATCAAGCTGACTGTTAATAGTGCTCATCAATCATTGGATACTTACATTATGCACAATTGAAAGGAAGGTGGAATAGAAGGTTGGAAAGGATAAAGGAGGAAGAAAATTTAAATAGCATACCTACCAATAGCAGTTCATCAGCACTGATATGGTTTTAAATGCTATAAAGATTAATTAAGTATGTGTTGGAGCCTTGATAACATCTTTAGTTTTCCTACTTATAGGCCTTAATAGGTTCTTTGCTTTTTCAACTCAGGTTCACTGTGGAGAAGGTGTGTTTAATAACCCACCTCAGAAGGAGATTACCTGCAAATCTCTGAAAATGGCATCTCTTGTGTCTTTTCACAGCTTTGTGCTCTGTCTTCTGAGTATCGAATTATTGAGGAGAGAAAAGAAACTACCTACTGTAGTAATGTATTTCACTCCCTCATGAGTCATTTTTCCAAAATTAAGATTTATCATTCTATTTTCATGGCATATCAGTATGTAGTATTTTAGAACTCTTTCCAGGATTCTTCTAGTGCTTATTTATTCAGTTGCTGCTGGATCCTCCCCACATAGGAATTAACCTGTGCTCTAATGCTGATTTTTCTTCTTAAGGCCAGGGACTTCATACCCTTAATCTTTTGGATTGCATCAACTCTCCATCCTCCATTTTTCAGAAGAGAGAGTTAGACAGGATCTTGAAGTTGGAATTATCAAGGCCAATTTCCTTACTTACAGATCACTGAGGCCCAAAGTGGTCTGTGCAAGCAATGATGAAGGTGTCCCACTCTAGACTCCTACATGCTAGTTTAGATACCAGCATCAGCACCTATTGATTGGTGAAAATATGGGCAAGCTCCTCAACTTCCTTAAGTCTCAGCTTTCTCATCTGTTAAAATACGAATGAGGATAGTACTCCTCTGGGAATGTGGTGATCAACTGAGATTGTGTGTGGAAACACTTAATCCAGTGTCTGACCTAGCTTCTCTCTGATAAATGGTAACCATTATAATTAGAGTAAAACCAAAGACTGACTTCAATCCAAGATTCATTCTTTTTTCTTACATTGAACAATGTTTTTAATTGTAGAGCTCTACCATCAAATTCTAGGCCTTCTTGCTCTAGAAAGAAATGTATTTCCTTGCTTCTGTATTTAAGGTGGATGCCAAACTCCCCTGAGATGTGAGTTAAGATATGATGGTTCCTTTAATGTGGCTCCTCCATGATGTCTTAGCAAGAGCAAAGCCAGATGTGGCTCTACATTGATGAAACTTTCCTCATCTAACTTCTTCCCTATTTCCTTCTTAACTACACAGCCACAGTTTGTACCTCTGCCTCAGAAAGCATATATTTCATAGGCTAATTATATTTTCTGAAAAGACTGCTGGCCTAGCACAGAAAAACGTTCTACAACATAAAGTGTGAAGGCCATTCTGCCTCCTTTTGAAAAAGTGACATTGTCATTCCAAAAGGTTATTTTGGGGATCATTCGCTTAGAAAATGCACCAACATCTTCATAATAAAGAGAGAAAAACAAAACACTAAGCCTACCACTAACCTTGATTATGTTGTCAGAAAGAATAGCTCCTAAAGTGTGTCAAGCATGGAAAGCAGTTAAGGTGGAACATTTTCAATTTTCAACCCTGGTACATTCAAAATGAGTTTTCCTTATTTGGTCTGTGTGTCTGAGTAACAGTGACTATTTGCAACCTCTGAGTCCCTGATCAGTGTGATGGTAGAAAGGCAGTTCAAAGACCATCAGTTGGCTCAGCTGTCACAAATACTTTCCTAAAAACTCAGTGGTTGTGTGACTACGCAAACACTTCAAGAGAGCCTGCTCAGACACAAAGACAAAAATGAAAACTAGCAGCACCATTGTTGGTGCTCAGATGCAAAGAAATGTTCTGAGAAAATCGTTTTTTTTGGAAGGAAAAAGAAATGGGATAGAAGTCAAATGGAACCCTTAAGACCCTTATATTTTGGAATCTACCTGATTCCCCATTGAATGGACTTTCATATTGTATCTTTTGAGGCTGAATCAGAAATAAATGAAACCTTCTTTGCCACATTGGAATAGATGTAGCATATTCCACCTTGGACTTCTGCTCAGGTTCTAGATGTTTAACATATTTTGGTCCTTCTCATTTTACATTTATCAGATCTGTGGAATGTTCCTGTCACTGTTACCACTGCTACCACAGGCAAAATTCTCCAATGCTCATACCTCTGCTATTGAAATCATCTCCTAGTTGGCCTTTGCAGCTAATTATTTTATGATCCAAACAAGCTTGTATTGTGCTATAGGATTAACCTTCCTAGAGTCATGATTGTCATCCCAATGCTTGCCTGTGTAGGGACACATAATGGTTTCTGTGTTTGTTAGGTATTCATATCCTTTTGCTTTGAATACACACAGTTCATTTCAGTTGCACAAGGCATGCATTTGCCTCTTTCTTTCTTACCTCCAGGTTATTTGTAACTCTTGTTTCTTATTCAAAATTACATTTTATATTAACCAGTTTATCTGTTGCTGGACACAACACCGAGTACCCACAACTTAAAGGAGGGGTTTATTTGATACATTCTATGGTCAACAGGCTCTCCAAGACAGGAATGTCATGGCAGAAGAGTATGGTAGAGCAAAGCACAGTTCCTGGTGGCTGGGAAGCAGAGCAGGGGAACATTGCAAAAGTGAAAGCACCAGGGACCAGACATAGACCCCAAGGCTATGCTTGCATGACCTACCCAGACATACTTAAAAGTGTGTTCCACCAATCTGTGGGGTGGAGCGCAAAGCCAATCAGGATGAAATTCCACCCTAACCATTATACCTATCCTTTTCTGCCATTCAAATATGACACTTTCTTTGTGGTGGCTCCTTCAGTGGGAAACTTCAGTCTCTTCAGTGTTTATCACTTCACTTTCTTCTCAAGATGTTTTTCTACCTAAAAGTTACTCACAATTTTTCCCACTCTAACTCTTGACAATGTCATCCCTATTTCTCCTCTCTTAATGTTTCTTTTCTCCTATAACAGTTCTCCTAAGCACAGCCAGTCTCCTTGAGGTAGCATGAAACATATATCAGTGGATCAGTGAGGGAAGCACAGCATATAGACCCCAAAGCTTTTTAAGCTTCCAGCAATATTTCCAGTATACAGAACACCTCAAATTTGTGTCTAAAAACCTTTTCATAAATGCATGGCTAAAGGCTCTGGAAAGGCAGAAATGTCTGTAGAGGTCACAATTTTAAAATCTCAAATCTAGAGATTGGTCATTAGAATTTGTCATTTGAAAATGATAAGCATTGACTCTCTTCCAAACCTGATGGCCTAGAACTTGGGTATTTTAGACCAAGATGAGACCACCTGCATTCTAGGCCTCTTGGGAGATCAGCTCAGGGACATCCACATCAGGCTGGACCCCTGGAAGAGTTTCTGGTTAAAAAATGAATATTCTCTATTTTGGCTTTGGCTCTGTGACAAGAAGGAAAAAAAATGATTCCCCTAAAATTTTATCTACTATTTTCTCTTCACCTGTATTTATGACTAGATTTTTCAAACAATTTTTCAATAATTGCAAAACCTAAAAAAACCCACACATTAAATATTTCGTTTAAAATGGGCATGGGTAAACTGAGGCCCACAAACCAAATCCAGTCTACCTACCTTTGTGCTGCCTGTGGGATGAAATGGTTTTTATGTGTTTGAATAGTTGAAAAAAATTTTAAAGGAAATATTTTGTGACCTATAAAAATTACATGAAATTCAAATTTCAATGTGAAAGTACAGACTATGTACAGATCCTATCACACTACCCTGGCAGGGTTAAGTAGTTGCAAGAAAGACTGTATGACTCAGAAAGCCTAAAATATTTACTATCTAGCCCTCTACAGCACAAGTTTGCTGATCCTTGGCTTAAAATGGTCCCTGGGTACCAGACACTAATGCTTTTTGGGAAAGAAATTTTAAGCACAAGCCTCAAGAAATTCCATCCATAAAATCTTAAGAAATATAATCTAACAATGAAAGGAGGAAAGGACCAAACACTGAAGAAACAAGAGCATGAGTGACAGAATTTACCAATTTAGGAATCAGATCTAACAAAGAATACAGGTACTCAGATTATCAGAAACAGAATATAATGTGAGTGTGTTCAGTCACATATTCTGAAGTCCATTTGAAAGTCTAACCAGTTATAAGTATATATTAATTTCCTCAATGATCTCTTTAGTTCTTACCACCTCTCTGCTTTCTTATTAGAGGATGATTGGTGATAGGTTTGTTTGTTTTCCTACCTTCATTATAGATGTTATCCCTTTGTATAGAGCATGATATTTCAGGCTTAATTTTAAGTTTGGTGTAGAATAATTCCTGGGGGCACTAGAATACCTCAGCACAACCCCAACATTATGGCATTTCATCTCCCCAGAATTCAATTATCCACAATCGAATCAGAATATTCTGGTCTACTGGAGTACTTAACACTAGCATTAGAATCAGTAACACTTCCTAACCAAAACAAGTTCAAAACTTGAGGGCAAAAAGTACTGATTTAATTGAGAGGTCTTATATCTACTTGACTTTCAAATAGGCCTTTTGCCTTCAGACACCAAGCCATGCTTGCTGATGCTTTTGCTCTTTCTCATTCACTAGATCTCCAGGAAAATTCAGTACTCAACTCAAAAGTCAAGGCCTAAAAGAGAACTCCTTAGGGCTCTTTAAAGACTGCTACATATTCCCCCTCTCTTTTATATTGCCTTGTCTTCAAGGCACTTCACATTATCCAAATATTACCTTTGCACAAGTCACTGCCTATCTCCCACCCCTGAATGTAGGTTGCATTAAGGAAGGAACTCTTTGTCACACACACACGCACATGCACACACACACAAACACACACACCACTATTCTTTATATTGAGTGCCTCTATTCCTAGGACCTATGAGAGTGCTTGGCCTATAGGTAAATTAACATTTTACTTATTTAAATGATTAATGATATTTTACTTGAAATGATGAACATAAACAGAACCATCTCTTGTTTAAGACAAATTAAAAATGATAGGTTTTTTTTTATTATTCCTGCAAGTTAGTGACCTCTGGTTTTACTTTCATCTTTGCATAAAAATTCAGGGTGGTAGGAGGACAGTAGACTCCAGATTTCATTTATTTTCAGTACTGAAAACCCAGAGAAAAGTTGTATAAGGCTTAGGATTCAATTGCTCTTAAAGAGTGAACTCAATCTGTTCAGTATGCACTTTCCTCAGTCGGGTGCTTGGATAAATGATAAATACATGGCCGTTCCCAGGATCATGAAACAGCCCCAAATAAATTTTCAAATTTTCAAATGGTAAGCACAGTGAGCACATTTTCTCAGTGAGATCAACATTTGTCAGTGTGCACCTGTGGAGATTCTATCCTGTTGAACTTGCTCTTAATGCTTATTTTTCTACTGGCAGAATAGAGATGAACATATATTTGTGATCTGGTTATCACACAAATGACTATACTGCGGTGACTGTTGCTGGTATGGGATAAAATAACTACCCTTTTGAGTTAGTACATACAATAGACACTAGCAGCAAGGATGGTTATTCTCACCTTCATGATATCTAGCACCTCATTTGAGAAGACTTAAGACTGTGGTCTTCGATGATGGCAGAGAGTGAAATCTTCTGAAAACTTCTTCATTCACATTCTGGTGTCTAGGCAGCTGATCTGAGCCCTAGCCTTGGGTCTGTCTCTGTGACCTTACTTCCTCACATCATGGTAGCCTCAGGATAGACAGACTTAGCACATGGTGTTTGAAGGTTCCAAAACAGAATGTTTCAATGAACAGGGAAGATATGCCTCTCTCTTTATGTGTCTACCTCCATAGCCACACAGCATCCTTACTACCATACTCCAACAGTGAAAGCAGAAGAAAGTCTTTTCATACAGCGGAGGGGATATAGACTTCAGGTCTCAGTGGAAGGAGTGTCAAAAACTTTGTGACCAATTTTTAAAATTGATACTCTCTCTTATTCTCTAAAAGTCATGCCTCTGTCAATATAATCCAGTGAATATAGCATTCATGTTAAAAAAAAATAAAGAAGAAACCTATCACTTACTACCTGTGTAAGTTTGGGCAGCTCATCTTTTGCTACTTCAACTGTATAATAAAGGTGCTAGACTTGATAATCTCTGGTTTCCTAAGTGCCACTTTTTAGTCTCCATGGTTCTTGTACTAAAGGATGTGGAATAGTGTCACACAAAATTTCATGTCCACCTGTATCCTCAGATGTGATCTTTTTGGAAATAATATCTTTATAGAAGTAGAATGAAAGCTCTCAAGACTAAATCATCCTATACATTGGATGGGCCCTGAATATGAAAAATCTCATTTTTAAAATCTCATTTTTTAGCTACTTTCCAGCAGTGAGTTGCTTCTTGAACATGGCAGGAAATTATAATTAAAGAAAGACGGACATTAGGGTGGAGGGTATGTGCACAGTCCAAAACCGTAGTGTACACAAGTCACCTTGTAAAGGCTTTGTTGTTGTTTACATCAAGCATGAGCAAAAAATGAGGCTGATGAAAAAGTCCTAGTGTGTGGAAGGGCACAGATAAACTCTAATTCAGGCTTTAAAGGAGAGATGAAGAAAAGATGGGGAAATGTGTGAGTCATGCCCGCAACAAATGCCCACTGCTCAAGTAGAGATACCCAGCCCTGCAGAACTGCAAGGTCAAAGTGCAACTATCTGTACTCTCAAGACATGGAAGAAAAAAGTAGACTATGCAGGAAGATGAAACCAAATATGTTAAGCACTTTTCTTTCAAAAAAAATTCCTTAGAAGCTGAAAAAAAAGAAAAAATAAAATAAATGAATGCAATTAGGTCACAAATAATCTGCAAGTAAATCCTAAAACTGCAAATGATTCATATTTTGACTTCTTAAGACTTTGAAAGCTGCCAAAGGCTGGCGGCTCCTTGGTCTCTTTCATGGCTAGAAGGATGCCTTTATTCTCTTCCAGCTCTCATGTGGCTCCCTCCCCATCCCCATGACTGCTGAGTCCTGGAACTTGGAGCCTCCTCTAAGGAGAGCTCCCCGCTCTGCTCCTTGCTCTCACATCTCATTTAATTTCTAATTCCCAAAAGCTTAGAAAAAAAAGAGATGCCTCAAGACAAGCTGAGCTGAAAAAGTCAAAGTGAATAGTAATAAGGGGTTCAATTACAACCCCTGAATTCTCCTTATCCCAGTGACAAACACATTCATATAATTTGAGCTCCTGCCCTCATTTTACTTTGAAAGTGATTAGAAGACCTTAATATGTTTTGGATAAAAAGACTTCCCCACAGATCACAAGCTAAAAGCCTAAAAGAAGAAATTTTATTTTAAAGGACAATTAGAAACTGCCTTTCCTAAAGGTGTAGAAGCTGATGCTAAGATGTTAAGAGTAAATTTAATCAGATATATAGAACACAAAGCCTTGCACCATCCAGAGGTTCCTTTTTCTTATTATGCAAATAATTTTTTGGAAGATTGTGCAGAAAGGAACACATGTAATAAGGACATTAATTTTTACTTTACCAGACAGTTCACAAAGGCAACAGTAAATGAACTAAGCTGTTTATCATGGGGCTTCCACTGAAGATGTGCAAAATGTCTGCAAGCACAGGAGGCAGGTCAGTGTCTTCTGAGGCTCCACTCAGAGTCCTCTGGAAGCTACAGAAATTAAGTCTTTCTGTTCTTGTATTATAGGCTGGTTGACTTTGCACCAGGTCGAAGCAATGATCTGTATAATTGCAAACCCTCCCCTATTACCAGAGCCTGTCACTTCAGAAAGTGATGTCTGGGCACAAGGCCAGATTTTGGGTTCACTTTAGTTTTCAGGATACTCCATATTGATTAAAGGAAACATACTATGTTGTATAAAGAAGAAAGAGATGGAGCAGATAGTTAGAGGGAGAGAAACAGGAGAGGGTACAGGAGATGAAAAGAAAAGTAGAACAAATGAAAACTGAGAGGGAAAGATGGAGGAGGAGGTGAAATCCTTTTAAAGAACATCATGACTGTGTTTGGAGAAAAGTAGCATGAAGAAGGATAGCAATAAAGGATCCAATTCCCTACATGTTTTCTATTAAAACTGGAGCTCAACTTCTCAACTTGGGAGGAGACTTCACTCACTACAACAAATCTCCACACTGCAGAAAGCAGGGAATACTGGCTCTGGTGCTGATCTCAGTGGCTGTCAGGGGGACAGGAAAAAGGCTCATGGGGTGTCCACCACCTGCACGATGTAGGCTTTTCAGAAATCTGTGAAAGAAAGAAGGCTCCTGGTGTGGCAGAGCCTGACAACAAATATTTGTGAAATAAACTAAGTGCAAATAAAAGAAAATACATTCTGTATATAATAAGAATGCATGATTTAATGTTTAAATGATTAAAACAAAGCAAAATCTTGAAATTAACTCTTATTCAATAGAGGGCTTTCATTTTACTTTATTTTTATTCTCAGAAATTCATCTTAAGACCAAATCCCCTAACCCATATTTCTCCTGTATCTTCATAGAAAAACCTGTCTTCCATCATCATGAACCTTTTGAGATTCTGTGACTCTTGGTGGTTTTTCAAAGGTTACAGATTAAATAAAGAAATCATGATTCAGAAAAAATACAACACACAAAAGCAGCAAGAAGAAAAATGGTATGAAAAGAACTTCGTTCTTTTGGTATGTTCTTCTATACCTGTTCTTATGGATAATTAGCACCCTTATGTTTGAGATTTACATTCAAAGAATAACTGTCATCTTAAATCATGCAATCATGCATCATTCATTATTTAAACAGTAAAGTTAAGAGCATAGAAAACACAGTAGCGTGGGAAGATGCAATTCAATCTTGGCCGAGGGAGGGGACATGAAATAACAATGCTGTGCAATGTGATCACAGCTCCATTAAGCCATTCTGTGAAACTCAGTGCTTTTGAGAAGTATTTATAAACTATTATAAATATCTGAAAAATAGAAAAAAATGATCTTTTTTTTAAGATGTGCAGATCGTCTCATAGGCTTCTGTGATCATTTTCCTTTGAGAAACATTAGTCCATCTTTCTCGTAAGTTATTTTTGTCCCAGGATGATAGTGAATCTACAGTGGATGGCAGGAAAAAAATCAAGTGATCATCACTAGTTGGTAGTAACAGAGAATTTTCTCCCAGACATAGAAGTAGTGAAGAAACACAATTGACAGTGGGCATCTCGCACAATGTCTCACTGGTACATCTTCCCTTTACCAAAGGAGAGAGCAATACTGCAGCCTCACTGCTCCTGAGTGAACAAGATCTCTCAGTACTGTCCTTTGAATCTTTAAGGTGACCTGGTACATGCCCCAGACACTTAAATAGCTACACTTTTTTCTTTAAAGCATTTTTCCAGTCTCAAGGTTTATTCACATATATTAGCTCATTTGACCTTATAATCCTTTTGCTCTAAGTGAAGAAAGTCTCAGAGAAAATAAGTGGCTTGCTGAAGGCTGCATCCTGCATAAGGAGGGGATCTGCCCCCAAAACCCAGGTTTTTTCATTCTATATCCTCTCCAAATTAAACCAACCAAGCTGCTCTGAAGCAAGCATTTTGGACTAGACAATAGGTCATAATAATAATTCTTTATCTGAATTATAGATTAAGATAGGTAGGAAATGTAGCTGTGGGTAAACCTGGCCCTGAGCAATAAATTCAAACAAAGAATTGTGTGGTCATAGATTATCACCAGCAGAATAACTTTGGGGTTATTGAAAAAGACTTGGTGTCTTTATTTCTAAATGATATAGAAGGTGAAAGAAAGTAGAACTCCCAGTCTCACCAAAACAGTAGTAAGTGCACATTTTAGTAGCTGAAATTTCCTTAAAGCTGTACACAATAAAGTAGTGTTTTCTAAATTGTGGCCATTCTAATTAAGGAAGTGATTGTGCAGTTTTACTTGATAAATGAGGAAGAAAAATGGTTATAACTTTTAATGTTCTGTTCCTATGGTCTATGAGAATTAGATAATAGCTTTTTGCAAGAATGAACTTGGGCCTCGATGGCACATCTTCCTACCCATCTACAAGTCAACACCTTCACCATTACTTATTTTGCTTCTGCTGTTCTGAACTGATATCTACCTTTCCATTAGTACTTCATTCAGCATACCTATTACAATATTTATTAAGAAAAATAACATACCCAAGGTGTCTGTTAAACACCAAGAGTACAATAGTGATCAAAGTATGGACAATATTAATTACTATAAAAATAGAAGAAAAATATGTTTTGTCTGAAGTCACTACTACTATTCATGTTATGTTGGCTTAGATTTATGTAGGCTTTTTAAATTTTTTATTCATTAACTTTATTGGTACATTTTAGATGTACAATATGATGACATTCATCATTGGGAATTTGTACCTTTACATGATATATCTTGGTTCTTATTTTTTTTCCCCATTCCACTTCCCTTCCTTCAACCCCTCCACCTCTCCCTATTTACAAAGACTTTGTTTCCATTTTTTATTTTCTTGTATTTGTTCCTTTCCCATATTTCCTTTCTCCCACCCCTCTCATTTCTCCTTCCCCTTTAGACCGTTTCTTCCTATTTCACATTATCAATTACACATTTTGATCCTTATTTACACTTTCAGTTTCTCACACCAGAGAAACTATTCTGTATTTAAACATGTGTGTCCTATTTATTTTGCTGAAGAGTACGGCCTCAATGTACATCTATTTAGCTATAAATGTCTCTAGTTTCTCATTCTTTATGGCTGAGTAGTACTCCACTTTATTAAAAAAAACAAACACATTTTCTTTTCCAGTCTCCCGTTGATGGGCAATTGGGCTGTTTCCAAGTTTTAGCTATTACAAACTGTTCTGCTATGAACAGGGGTTCACATATATCTCTGTTTTATGATTCTTTTAATTCTTTTTGGACGATACCCAGCAGGGGAATAGCTGGGTCAAATGGAACCTCTAATCCTAGACTTTGAGATATCTCCATACTGATTTCCACAGTGGTTGCACCAGTCGACACTCCCACCAGCAGTGGAGCAGTGTTCCTCTTTCCCCACAGCCCTGCTAGCATTTCTTATTGGTTCATTTCATGAAAAGCAGCCATTCTTTCTGGGGTGAGATGGAATCTCAGCATTATTTTCATCTGCATCTCTCGAGTGACCAGTGATGTTGAACATTTTTTCATGTTTATTTGCTTTCTAATTCTTTGTCTGAAAAATGTCTGTTTATTTCAGATGCCCATTTTTGGATTGGATCTTTAAATTTGGGAGGTTTGATTTTTTTAAGTTCTTTTATTTTTTTATCCACTTGGGGTTGGCTGTCCTCTGATATCAATAAAAGAAGATGTGGTGATTGTCCAAGGTACTACTGTAAGAAGCTCTCCATTCTTTACCCCAGGGTATAAGAGTTAGTGCTTACAATGCCAACCCTTGGCAGATTAAACATTTAGCAATCCTAATTATGTATACATAAATCAAATAGCTGATCTGCAATAAAACCTCAAACTGTAATAAAGTAGGCATTTTACTTCAGTTGGGGACTTCAGCTTTCATTACAGTGCACCACAATTAACATTTTGAAGTTTTTAATTCTGTAAATTAGAATTTTTTTCCCTGAATGGTAAGTCGATACATTGACCTTTTATCAATAACAACCCTAGGAATTATTAGAAGTTTTGCTTCTGAGTTACATTTTCTTTGAAGTTTATTACTGATGATTTATTATAGTATATTGAGAAAAGCAAAGGAAGACAGAGTTAGGTCAGAACCACAGAACACATATTTCAAACATCAAGGTCTTTCTATAATATATTATATTAATGGATTTGATAGCCTATGGGGCCCAGAACTCTCCTTTATTCTTTCATTTTAATAATTTAAATTGTCTCCACTTTACAAAGGAATGTTATCTGTTTTAAATATGTAAAGCAGCTCAGGTGCCACCCAGTGCAGAGCCAGGACCCCTCCTATCCCCACACCCTGTTCACAGCAACCAGCTTAGCCTCCCAGGGGCCTGCAGCACCCCACCACCACCCCACACCCTGCCTCTGGCCTCCTGCCTGAGCTGCTAACTGGCTCCACACTAGAGGCACAGGGGGTCATGAAGGCCATTGTCCTGAGCTCCAGAAGATAGAGCAGAAATGAATAACAGAGAGATGGCCTCTCTCAGGATCCACAATGAAAACTGAAGCCCACTGAAAAAGTGAAGAAAATCTCTGCAATAAAGGCACACCAGACCTCTGTACTTGGTAAATTGGAGTGATCATCACCTCCCATCGGAACCTGGACCATCTTCAGGGGAAGGACAGCTGAAACCAGCAGTAGAACCTGGCAGAGTTCAATCCTGCAGGAGGACAGGGAGCTCAACTTGGGGCTTTGCAGCCAGAAATCTTCTGGAATCTCACAGGTCTGCTACTGGCTTGCTGAGACTCATTGACTTACATCTGCACACAGCTGCCCACGTTGTCTATTGTGACAGCAGAGACATACCCTGAAGGAGGCCCTTCATTTTTATTTTTTGTTATTTGCATGAATTTTTTTCTCTTATTTTTAATTTTCATTTTTTCCTACTACCTTTTTGCAGTACAT
>NW_004624731.1:37329309-37342142 GCF_000247695.1 Heterocephalus glaber
GCTAAAATGTATAATAGATAATGTGAAATAGGAAGAAAAGGGGCAAAGGGGAGGAGGAAGTGGGAGGGGTAGGGGAAAGGAAAGTAGGGGATGGAATTAATATGAGAAAATGAAAAAATGGAAACAAAATCTTTGTAAATAGGGAGGGATGGAGGGGTTGACGGGAGGGCAGGGGAAGGGGGAAAAATAAGAAACAAGAGAGTATGTAAAGGTGCATATCTCCAATGAGGAATGTCATTATATTGTACACCTAAAATGTACCAATAAAAGGATATACAAAAAAATAAAATAAAAATAAATGTAATGTACCATATCAATAGAGCCATAGACAAAAATCACATGATCATCTCAATAAACACAGAAAAAGCATTTGACAAAAAGTCCAACACCCATTCATGATAAATCCCCTACAGAAAATGGAATAGATGCACTTTATCTCAATCTGATAAAAGCCATTTATGATAATTGAACAACCAACATTATACTAAATGATCAAATACTGAAAGCTTTCACTCTAAAATTAGGAACAAAACAAGGATGCCCACTATCATCATTCCTATTCAATGTAGTTCTAGAAATATTAGCGAGAGCAATTAGACAAGAGAAAGAATAAAATAAATAAAGACAGGAAATGAAGAAGTTAAATTATCATTATTTACATATGGCATGATATTCTACATAGAAGACACCCAAAACTCCACCAAAAGACTTCTAGATTTAATCACCAAATTCAGTCATGTAGCTGGATATAAAGTCAACACTCAAAAATCAATAGCATTGCTGTATACAAATAACAAACTCACTGAGAGAGAAATTAGGGAAAAAACACCTTTCACAGTAGCATCCAAAAAATGAAATACTTAGGAATCCATCTAACAAAGGCAGTAAAAGATATTTACATTGAACCCCCCAAAAAGATATTTACATTGAAAATTATAGTACTCTGAAAAAGGAGATCAAAGAGGATACCAGAAAATGGAAAGGTACCTCTTGCTCTAGGGTAGGAAGAACTAACACAGTGAAAATTGTCACACTCCAAAAAATGTTATATGTATTTAATGAAATCCCAATCAAAACACCACTATCATACCTCACAGAACTAAAGAAAACATTCCTAAAACTCATCCAGAGCCAGAAGAGACCTAGAATATCAAAAACAATTCCGGACAACAAAAGCAAGGCAGGGGCCATCATGATCCCTGATTTGAAATTATACTACAGAGATACTGTGATAAAACAAGCATAGTACTGACAAAAAACAGACCCAAGTACCAATAGAACAGATTAGAAGATGCAGAAATAACCCCAAATACACTCAGCTACCTTATCTTTACAAAAGGTCCAAATTTATTCACTGGAAGAAAGGTAGCTGCTTTAATAAATGGTGCTGGGAAAACTGGCTTTCTACATGCTCAAGACTAAAACTAGACTCAGGTCTCACTATCACTAAGCCAAATTCTAAGTGGATCAGAGATCTTAATATAAAACAGAATCACTAAATCTTCTGAAAGAGAGAATAGGTAAAACTTTTGAGGACATAGGTGTAGGCAAAGACTTCAAGAATAAACCCTTAGTCACACAGGAAATACTATAAAGAATCAACAACTGGGACCTCATCTTATTAAAAAGCTATTGCACAGTAAAGTAAATCACCAACAGAGTGAAAAGGCAACCCGCAGAGTGAGTAAAATGTTAGCCAGTTGTTGCTCAAACAAAGGACTAACATCTAGAACATATAAAGAATTGAAGAAAAAAAACAAACTCTCCAAATTTAAAGACCCAATCTAAAAATAGGCATCTGAGATGACTATACACTTCTCAGATGAAGAAGTACAAATGGCAAATAAATGTACAAAAAAATGTTCAACATCACTAGTCATTTGAGAGATGTAAATTAAAATAGCACTGAGATTCCATCTCACTCCAGAAAGAATGGCTATTATCAAGAAATCAACCAACCAACAACAAAGGAGTTGAGGAAAAAGGATCCCTTCTCCACTCCTGGTGCAAGTGTAGACTAATGCAACCACTGTGGAAATCAGTAGGAAGATTCCTCAAAACACTAGAATTAGAGGTTCCATTTGTCCCTGCTATTCCCCTTCTTGGTACCTTCCCAAAAGAATTTAAAGCATCATACCACAGTGATATATGTTCACCCATATTTATAGCACCAAAATTTGTAATAACTAAATCTTAGAAACAACCCAAATGGTCATCAACTGTTAAATGGATAAAAAAAGATGTGGATTTTATTATATAATGGACTATGACTCAGCAGCCATAAAGAAGAAAAAACTCAAGACATTTCTTGGTAAATGGATGCACCTTGAGACCATATTCATAAGTGAAATAAATTGGACACACACATATAAATATCACATTGTCTTTCTGATGTGAGAAGCAAAGTATAAATAAGGATCAAAATGTAGAATAGATATTATGAAATAGGAAGAAATTGTTCAAAATAATACTGAGTGTCAGATACCTTGTTAATAATTAAAATGTTTTATGCAAAAAATCTACATCTACCAATTATATTTGTTGTTGTGTATTGCTTGGTTAAAAACTACATATACCAAAAAATAGATTATTATTATATAAATACTGCTTGATTGACTACAAGAACATTTTCGTAATTGGTAAGAAGGTAAATATTTTGTGGGCTATATATTCACCTTTGTACCCTAATAGTTTAACAATGTTTGGGGTTCCAAAGAAATATTAAAAATGTTTAACATCTTTTTTTAAATTTGGGCAAGAAAGAAATAATTTTATCACACTTAAAATGAGACCATTTCTGCAATTCAATATAGATTTTTACCTCCCAATTTACTAGTGATAAAGGCAAAAAAACCCCATAATACCATACAATTGTTAAAAAGAAATCCACAATTTTATTTGCAGAATCTTTTCCATGGTACCAAATTCCTTAACAATGGCTTTTTATTTGGCATTATAAAAAACATCAAGCAATAGTGTGCACACAATGAAAAAGATAACTTTTGTTGATGTTACTGAAATATTCTTTAGTCCTTTTTTGTATCAAAATTTCCTTGCAGCAAATCCACAGCACCAAGTCAAAATTTGACATGAAAGTAGCTGTGTGGAAGTTAATTGGTCCTGGCATGCAGCACCCAGGTGATCTTACTTTATACAAGGTTAGTGTTTAAAGAACCTATATCAATAAAGATAGCTCTTAGCCCATAATTCATCTGCTGTACTGAGCTAGATACTTAATAGGGGCCTATTCAGGACTAAGCTCTTTTAAACATAGTTAAATGTTGATTTTCTGTACTATTGATTGATGACAGTACTGAGGTTTTGAGATAGACATGGGGGAGTTGCTAACTAAAATACAGGTAAGACTCTTTAAAGTTTATTACAAGATATTAACCTTGACATTTGCAACTAATTTGGCACCATAGTCAGAATGACCTATCCTGTTCAAGAGTAATTTAGTTTATTCACTATACTGGATACTGGCAAGGAAAAAAAACCCACACAACTTTAGCTTAAGCAATATGTATGTTAGGCATCAAATCATTATCAATAATCCATTTCTTTTTTGCAAAAACAGTAAGCTCCAAGAAACAGAAATTGGGATCTTAAAATTGGAAGATATTCCTTCAGTGTCACAATGTAATTGGAACACTCCAGTGACAGGTAACTTGCTACCAAACAAGACAGCCTTTTAAACTTTTAAAGCATTTTAATTGGAAGAATATTCTTCAATACAAAGTTCTGTAAGATTTGTTGGTTTTACCTTCTGGTTACAATTCTTTCTTTTGCTCATATGTATGCAGAATGTACATACAAAGCAGAAAATATCCATTTTAAGCCCCAGTTACATTGAAATTTTAATTATTCCTGGGTCAAAAGTTTGTCTTTTCTCACAATGATGGATAGTGCACCTACACTGTTTCAAAATAGAAAGCTAATATAGCACTGTTGCCTTGGGAGGATACCAATAGGGTTACTTACAGTATTTTTTTCTCTAGTAACATTTTTCTACTTGTCTACTTAAATGGGTACCTAATCCATGTGCTTTATGAGCCTGAATTTCCCACAATTTCTAAAGGGTCAGAGGTATATGCACTTGATGCCTTCACCCTATACCAGCCTATGACATGTTGGAATTTAAAAGGATACCCTAACTAAGGGCAAGCAATCAATGATCTGTGTCTTTGGGTTTGAGCAGAGAATTTGGTTCCCTAAGATTCTCTCTCCTGAGATTTAGGTAAAATACAATATTTGTTATTAGACTGTACAAATGTTAGACTATAAAAAGCATGAAAACTGGAGAATGTCTTAGCAAGTTAAGTGGGAAAGTGGAAACTGGGAAGCTTATGAATGAAATAAAATTAATAATACAGAAAGGATGAGCCAGGCACAGAGGTATAGGACAGCAATCTGAACATGTGGGTGACTGAGGTAGGAGGATCACAAGTCTTGGTCCCACATAGGCAATTTAGTAAGACCACATCAGAGTTAAAAAAACCCAAAAAAACAGGTGGAGATGTAGGCAAGTGGGAATGTTCTGGGTTCAACTGTCAGTAACACAAATAGAGAAGAGAAAATGAAAGCAAGCAAGCAAGGAAGGAAGGAAGGCATAGAAATACATAGTCAGACCCTGAATAATACAGATAGCAGCTTTAGATAACTGATTACATTTTGTTTTCACAAAGCTTAGTTATAGTGGTTCCAGTCCTTGGATTCCCTATGCAAGTTCTGCATCCTTACAACGCCCTCCCATCTTTGCTAGGTCTGATTTGATTGTATCTCTCCTTTAATAAGAGACAGCCTTCCTGAAGAGGAATGAATACATATTCCAAGTATAGGGATAGGGTATCTAAGCTACAGTATGAGATTGTAGGGAATTTAAGTAGCATTAAAGATAGCTTTAAGTAGCATTAGCAACTCAATTCCTCCCAGCAGCTGGGCAGGGTGGCACATGCCTATAATCCCACTACTTTGGAAGGCTGGGACAGAAAGATTACAAGTTTCAGCCCAGCTTTGGTGACTTCGTGACTTATCCAGACATTGTTTCAAAATCAAATATTTTGGGATGTATCTCAGTGTGAAAGCCCTAGGTTCAAAACCCAGTAAAACACACTCACATACACACTCACACACATGCACACACACACACAAATCCTTCCACCTAAATTCCATATTAAACAGACTAATTTAAATAACACACATTGCTCTATACATTCATATGTACAAAAAAGGGCAGGTAACTGGTTAGAAGAAATTAGCCACGACTTTAGTCAGCTTATGTGGCTCAGATCATGCTATAGATCATGGCCAGAGGAGACCGTTTCATGGTAAGAGGCTGGTTCAATATGCTACAGTCTTTCCTTTGCATATTCCAAATAACCAGCGGCTCAGACTGACCCAAGAAAACCCTACTTCAGAGCAGATCACAGAGTTTTTAGAAATCTACTTGAAAACTCCTCCTCACATACCTTTCATATTTGAATGTGTAGGACTCTAGGAGGTTAGATGGATCTGGTTGAGAAACATTGAGGGCAAATGAAAGACAGAGCAAGTTATAATAGCTGTGAAGAGAAGATCTGGGTGACATGTGCCAGCCACTGATCTGAAACAGTATTCATAATATTTTCCAAAAGGGAGTTAGTACTTCACGCTGCAGCATTTTACACCAGGCAGCACACACTCACTTCCAAGCTTCTCCTCTGTTCCTCTGCAGACTTTCAATGAGTTGATCTTGACATATGTCGCATTGTATGGAATAGAATGCTCTCATCACTTTATATTCCTATGATCTGTTGGTAATTTCACTTGGTTTGCAATAGTTCATTGTGGGAGTGTGTAAAATGTACTTGCACTGAAGACTCAAGGTTATGATGTATGGAACAAAATCATTAAACAGCAAAAATTTACTTCATAAAAAATTTACTTCTATACTCAAAGAGGACTTTTCTGGTGGTATTAGAGTGGGAGCAAAAGGGGGAAAGGAAAGACAAGAAACTCATAGTTAAAGTAATTTTTAGTAGGGACAGAAAAAAGTAGCATAAATTACATTCAGTAAAATCAAAGCAAAAAGGCAGAGGGAAATGAATCACAAAAATAATGTCTGTTTAAAATCTGGAAATTAAAATAACTGCTCTGAATAGAATAGATATGATTCCCAATTGAACAATGAGTTGAAATTCATGAAGCTTTCAAAAATAAATGTTAATCACAGTGAAGAATAAAGATGAGTACACCTTCTCATTTACATGAGTGGACAGTAGTTCAACAACCACTTGCTTATTAAAATGGATTGTTGGCCAGACTGCAAAGGAACAAACTGAAATGGATCATAAAGTTGCTCATTTTAATGCTACATTCTCTCAATGAAAATGTATTTTTAAATTAAGAATAATATGCAAGATGAAATTTCAGCAACATCTGAGTGATCAGAGTTGAAAAAGATATTGAATTAGTCAACAATCTATTGTTTGGGGCAGTGTGAATTTTTCTTTCCATGATCCATCAATATAATTCAAGGGTCTAGGAGACTCCTCTATCACCCACACTGGTAGACAGTCACCCACTCTGTTCCTACCTTTGCCAGGTCACTATGACTCTGTCCTCACTGCTGCAGTAACTAATTCAGCCACAAGGTTACTTGCCTTGGAGCCACCCAACCATGGATTGAAACCTCTGAAACTGTGAGCCAAAATATCATTTCTCCTTTAAGTTGTGGATGACAGATATTTTGTATCAGCAGTGAAGAGCCAACTAATACATGCTTAAATAAAAAAACCTACTCTATATTAGGGTCACAGTACCCTATATTAAGATTTCCTATGTAACTATAGCATTTAAGACAGTGTGAGTGGTTTTGGCAGAGAAACAGACACATGAATCAGTGGAACATGATAGAGATCCCAGAAATATATACACACTAATACAACCAGTTGATTTTTGGTATAGCTTGTGTCTAGATGTTCCCCCAAAGCTTCATAGGGGCATTTCAGAGGTGGCTGGATCTAGAATTGTGTGATGTTGGGATTAAGTGTGTGATCCTATGATTAAGGGTGTAATGCTGTAATTAAGGGTGCCCAACCCTGGGTGTGAGTGCTACCCACCCTAAGGGGAGGTAGCCTGGTTGGAATATATGGAACAGAAAGAGGGCTGTTGTTGTTGCTTGCTACTGTAGCTTCTGATGCTGTCATTGCTTGGACTCCAGGAATACATCCCAGTTGATTATAGTGTGTGGAATTTGGTTTGCTAGTATTTTCATGGAAATTTTTTCATCAATATTTATAAGAATAACTATTTTTTGGTAGCATTTTGATCTGTCTTTGGAATCAGAATCAGGACAACGCTGGTTTTGTAAAATGATCTTGGAAGTATTCTCCTTATCAGTTTTTTGGAAGGATTGGGGGAATTAGTGTTAATTATTCTTTAAATGTTTGGCAGCATTTTCCAATGAAACCATATCATATGTGTCTTGGATTTTTTTATTAGGAGATTTCTGATTACTAGTTCAATCGCTTTATTGGTTATAGGTCTGTTATCGCTTCATGATTCCATCTTAGTTTGTATGTTTCTAGAAATTTACCCTTTTCTTCTAAGTTATCCAATTTTTATATATAATTGTTCATAATCATCTCTTTTCTTTTTAATGCTTGTAGAATCAATTGTTATTCTCCTCTTTCATTTGAAGTTTTATTTATTTGAATTTTCTCTCTTTTTCTTAGCCTGGCTAAGGATTTTTAAATTTTGTTCATCTTTCAAAAAATATTAGCTTTATTGATTTTTCCTATTGCTTTTCAACTTTATTTAATTTATCTCTGCTGTATTCTTTATTATTTCTCTTTATGTTAACAGTAGACTAAGTTTGTTCTTTTTCTTTCAGTTTTTATTTCCTTGAAATGTAAAGTTGGATTATTGATTTTAGATATTTTTAATGGAAGCATTTATCATTATAAACTTACCTGTTAGCACAGCTTTTACTATTTTGTATTATTTTGGTAGATTGTGTTTTTGTTTTCATTTTCTAAATTCTCATGTGATTTATTCTTCAACTGACTGGTTCTTTATGTTTAATTGGCATGTATTTCTAAAATTTTTAGTTTTCTTCCAAAAATGCTTTCTTATTTATTTCTAATTTCATTGTGGTTAAAAATATACTTGACAGGGGCCAGGGATTTAGCTCAGTGGTTCTGCCACCTGCCCTGCAAGCACAAGGACCCGAGTTCGATCCTTGATACCAAATATATATAGATAGATAGATAGATAGATAGATAGAGATAGATAGATAGAGATATAGATATATTTGACATTTTTTCCATCTTTTTAAATTTGCTAAGACTTTTTTGTGGCCTAACATTTGGTCTATCTGGGGAATATCCCATGTGCATTTGGGAAGTACATGTATTTTCTGTTGTTCAGTGGGGTGAGCTGGACATGTCTATTAAGTCCATTTGGTCTACAATCTGCTCAAATTCTATTTCCTTATTGATTTTCTGTCTGGTTTTTCTAATCATTAATCAACAGTGAGGTACTGAAGTCTCCTTATATTATCAAGGTGTTGTTTATTTCTGCCTTTAATTTTTGTCAATGTTTATATCACATATTTGGAAGCTATAATGTTAAATATTTATTAATATATGTTATATATTCTGGCAAAAATATATATATACATTTCAGAAAAAGAAAAATGTATAAATATTTTAATACTAAATTTATTGAGCCATCATGAGATTAATACAAGTTACCTTTGGCCTCTACAATTACAAGAGGTGCTCAAAGTGGAGGCCATGAGCTTCCAGACATTTATTAGTATGGTGAACAGCTGCTTGCATAACCTTGGTCATTGAGACTTCTGCACATGAATTTTCAAGCGTAGTGAGTTTTCTGTGATACACGACATCCTCTAGGGTTCCCCATATGAGGTTAGCACTATCTGTTGAAAAACATACTATTTTTCTTTTCCTGAAGTGTATATATATTTTTGGCAATCTCTCTCTCCCCCTCTCTCTCTATCTATATCTATCTATATCTATATCTCTAGCTTAAATATAACAATAAATATCACCAGTCTTGCTCTCTTTTGATTGATATTTGTATCAAAATCTTTTTCCATCCTTTCATTTTTACCCTATTTGCATCTCTGAAATAAAGTGAGTCTCTTGTAGACAGCATATAAACTAGTTTTGTTCATCCATTTGCCTGTGTCTTTGAATGAGTAGCTTAATTCATTTACATTTTAAGTAATTACTGATAAAGGCTTTTTATTGTCAGTTTGTTGTTTTCTGTGTGTCTTCTAGCTATTTTCTCTCTGTCTTTGTGTTTCATTGATTTTCTAGAGTGACATGCTTTGATTCCTTAGTTGTTAGCTTTTATATATCATCTATCAGTATTTTCTTTGCTGTTTCTGTAGTAATTTGTATTTTCATATGCTCTCATGTTGCTAACAACCTTTTATTTCAATTTGATAGAGTCTTTAGCATTACTTATAAAGCACATTGTGATAATCTCTGTTTTCATTTATCTGGGGAGGCTTTAATTTCTATATCATTTTGGAAGGACAGTTTTATTGGTTACAGTAGTATTGGCTGGCAGATTGTTTTTGTTACTATTTTGACTATATTACTGTATACTGTTGTGGTCTGCAAGGTTTCTGCTAAGAAATCCTCCAAAACTTTTATGGGAATTCCCTTGCATTATGGTTTAGATATGGTTTGAATTTGTCCACCAATGGTTCATGTGTTGAAATTTCATCTCCATTTTGAAATAATAAGAAGGTAGAAAGTTAATTTGATTACAGTGTTCAAAAGTGGAGATTAGGATTAGGTAATGTTGCCAAGATGGAGCCCCATGATTGAATACTGGAGGTTAGACAAGTATACATGCACGATTCCTGTCTTTTGTCACATGGTATCCTTTGCCACCCAAATACTCTGCCAACAAGAAAGCCATACCAGATGAGGGCCCTCAATATTTGATCAAAGTCATGAGTCAAAAATAGGCTTTTTAAAAAATAAGTTACCCAGTATTATGCATTTCATCATAGTAACACATACTATCCCCTTGATATTAGTCCATAGGGGGAAAAAAGAACAGAAACCAAAAACAAAACCGAAACCAACCAAACTTCAGGCTTGGGGTGGAAAAGAAGTGAGTGTGGTGATGCAAGGATAGCAGGAGGGACTCTTGTTTTAACAGAACTTCTTTGAATCTGGACTGTATCAATGCCAATATCCTTCTTGTGATGCTATACTATGTAGTTTGCAAAGTATTATTATTATTGAGGACTATGAATGCATTTCAATCTCCCAGTATTTCAAAAGAAAAAGTTTAATTCACAACACTCCCAGAGACTAGTCAAAGGTTGCTATGGATTGTATGTTTGTGTCCCCGCAAAATTCATATGTTCAAAACTTACTACTACCGTGATGATATTTGAAGACAAGGCCATGGAAAGATGGTTATCCATCAGGGTAGAGCTCTCCTTGACCTTTAAAAAAGGGACTCTAGAAACTCAAGCCTTGTTTTTCCATGTGAAAACATAGGATAAGATGGTTTTCTATGAACCATCCTGTGTCCTCACCAGACCCTGAGTGTACTGGTGCCATGACTTTGAATTTATCAGCCTCAAGAATTGTAAAATATAAAATATAATTTTTTGTTTTGAATAAGCCTCATAGTCTATGATGTTTTGTTATAGGACCTAAGACAAGAGTACAGAGGAATGAAGGGAAAGGAAAAAATATGAGAAAAAAATGGAAAACAAGCTTTTGTAAATAGGGAGGGGTGGAGGAGTTGAAGGGAGGGCAGGGGAATGGGGAAAAAATAAGAACCAAAATACATAATGTAAAGGTACAAGTTTCCAATGATGAATGTAAATTTATTGTATACCTAAAATGTACCAATAAAAGAATTTAAAAGGGAAAAAAAAGAGTACAGAGGCTATAGCATTTGTTGTCAGAACAATTCGTGATTCCATCCATAAGGGCTTTGGGCAATGCCTCAACTTCCCTGTATCTTAAGTCTCTTATGGATCAAATGGGTTAACAATACATCTAGCCCATTGGGTTGTGCTAAGAATTCATGAATTAAAATATAGAAAGCCTTATCCATATGCTATTCACATGGCAAGTGCTTCATAAAGCACAAATCCTAATTGTTATTATGCATCCCATCTCTTGCTGTAGTCCATAGTCATTAGCATCATTTTAGGGGCATGAAAAATAACAAGATGGAGAAATAGGAAGGCTTGGTTTTACATTATATCTGTGCAAAATTTAGCGTCTCAGATGCATAAATTATTATTAGCCACAAGTGCTTTTATAATTAAACTATTTTATGAACTAGAAACAAAATCAGGTTTATGTATCTTTTTGTAAAAAATGAAAGAGAACCAATTAAACAGCCTGAAGAGAGGCTTGAATGAGCATTAATCAGAGGCAAAAGAGTGATAAAGACAATGCCTTGCTAGCTCCTCAAATTGCTAACAATAATAAGCAAAATCAATTAAAGTTTTCCTAAGATGATTTTGGAAAGAAATTTCTGAAGTGTTTAAATTTAAATGAATTGAATTCCGCAGGTTTTTGTGCTGCCTTCATTTAATAAGAAATCTTTTCAAAATCAGGAGAGTGGTTAAGAGCACATACTTTATCCCTTTTCCAGAATAGCGGTGGATGGTCATAATAGGACCAACTGAAGTCCCTTAAAAATGTAAATTTAATTTAATAATTGTTTTTATCTCTTTCCTTGCCAGTCAACTAATCAGCAACCAGATGGATTGATCAGCATTTTGCAGGCCTATTCTGCCCTGATCACAAGTTTGATAAAAGGGAAGAAAAGAAACTCCAGGCAAGGAAAAAACTTAGTCTGTGTAGTCTGGGATATCTTGAAAATCTTTGTATTATAAACCACCATGGATTCAAGAATTTATAGAACACAGAATTAAAGTATAAATAAGAAGATAAAAGAGCTCTACATACCATAGAGAATATGATTTTCTTAATGAAATTTTACTATTTGTGAAGATGAATCTATTACCCTTGTGGCATGGAAAGAATGCGGACATGGAAACCATACAAAATGTAGTCAAACCCCAATTTCAACCACTTCCTTGGTTGTGACCTCAGACAAGTTATTAACCTTTTTGACTTGCGATTTTTCCATCTGTAAAATTAGGTTTTTAAAGGTGCTTTGCTGGTCACTGTGGAATTGAGTGAGATCATGTGGATTATACACTTCACTGGTGCCTAGCCCAAGGCAGGAGAAAAGGACAGTGTTTGGTTCTTTTCTGTTTGCTTTTGTATCTATTGTTTTTCGTATTTTGCGATACATTATTTGCTCAAGTTACCCTCAGCTTTTGATTATGAAACTGCTGTTTAAAAATTAAATCTTGCTTGTGGCAACACTTAAAGGAGATACAATGACTGTAAAGCCTAGATATTCCATTTCCCATTGTTACTGACAAGCAAATCCTTCTACATTAACTGAAACCCACACACACCAAAATTCACAAAATGTTTACTCTTAGGGATATGAAGAGAGAGAGATAGGTGAAAGGAACAGAGGGATGGGACAAGCTAATATCCACTGAGAGGTAGCCTCTCATGGATAGATAAATACCTTCTCATAATTTTGGAAAATGAATGGTCTCTTGTATAACCTTATAAGAGTCACTGAGAAATGAAATGAAGGCCTCTGGTTTCCAACACAAAAATTCAGAATATGGACAGTGGTAAAGCAATTATGTCCTTGAATGAGAGAAGGCAGGTTATAGTTAAGGATCAAGAAATAGAAATCTGGTCACAGGGAACACACCGAATCAGCCTGCTGCAGACAGGCAGGTCTGC
>NW_004624731.1:37347994-37359241 GCF_000247695.1 Heterocephalus glaber
AAAAAATAAAAATAAAATAAAATAAAAGAATTAGAAATCTATATTTAAGCCGAGATTTCCTTGGATTATATATCCATTATGTACCCATCTTTATATTAACTATTCCTAATTGGATAGAAGCAAGGGTATCATTGCAAGACTTATGCTAATATGTGACCAGACATTAATAATGTGTATGATATAGTACAGGGTCAGAAGACACTTTCATAAGTTTCTGATTGTCTATCCTCATGTTAAAATAATGATGTACAATGAATGACATCTTTCTGTGTCCACACTTCTTTGCAATACGATTTGATCCTCCTCCTATCAAAAGTTAGAATTTGACTTGCAATGATAATAGAATGTTGTAATGTAAACTGATGTGACTTCCAAGAGTCAGTCTGAATATACTCACAGCTTCTGCTTTGATGTCTTAGAACACTTTTGCCATCACGTGAAAAAGCTTGATCTACTTTTCCAGAGATAAAGGATCTGTGAAGGGATGCTAACCACCACACACATGAATGAGATCATGTAGGACCAGCCAGTTCCAAGCTGGTTAACCAACAGCTAGAGAACATGAACTTAACCTCTGCCAACACCAGTGGAGCAAAAGAATTTCCCAGCTGCCTTCAGCCCAAATTTCCAATCCACAGAATTGTCAGCAAATACATAGGTATAGTTTTAAGTCACTGATTTTTGGGTTAGATTCTTACACAGCAATAAATAATTTACCACCGGGTAAAAGAACCTTGGTAAACATTTGACACAAAATAAAAGTAAAGCACAAGCAATCTGTCATTCTCCACCTTACATTTTTGTAAATATCCAGTTGCTGTTTTCTTCATCCTTTCTTTCACTGGCAAATCTGGATCTTTTGACATTATTAATCATTCTCTTTTTTAGCTATCCACCTCAACCCCAGAAAGAATGGGTTCTATCATGAAATCAACCAATAACAAATGCTGCCGGAGCTGTGGGGGAAAGAGGAACCCTGCTCCACTGCTGGTGGGAGTGTCGACTGGTCCAACCACTGTGGAAATCATTATGGAAATACCTCAAAGGACTAGGACTGGAAGTCCCATTTGACCCAGCTATTCCCCTTCTGGGTATCTTCCCTTAATTTTCTTAACTGTTATTCCCTGGACATTCCCCTACCTCAGAGCCTTTTTTTCTCAATCACCATTTATACCTTTTGTTTTTGTTTTTTGAGACAGAATATTGTTATGTAGCCCACCCTACCCTGAAACTCACTATGTAGTCCAGGCTGGTTTTGAACTCAAAATCCTCCTGTTTTGCCCTCCCCAGTCCTAGGATACAGTTATATTCTAGAAGTAGCTTTTTTCCCTTGACTTCAAGCGTATATCCCTTGCTACCTTGCTCCTCCCTATTGATTCTTTGATGAATTCATCCATTCTCTTTCATTATTCTGAGAATTTTTATGTTCATAAAAAGGATATGCATATGTTTACCTACAGTTCTAATCTCTATGTGTCATTAGTTTATAATGATAAGCTAATATGAGTTGCTTTTCAGATGGAAAATGAAATACATTCATTGTGATTCTCAGCAGTATTGTACAAATGGAAAATGTCTGGCAATCTCTTAAGGTGTCTCAATAGGAAGAGATTTCCCAGCTGACTTTAGAACCTTGCCTATTGAAATCTGGTCAGCATTTCCTATCTTGAATGAGCAAAGCTGAAAAATGGGAGAGTTCAACTCTTACTGCAAACTCAAAGACACTAATTGAGTGAAAGATTCTCATATTAAATATTCTCTGCCACTCAAATATTTTTTTACAATGCTCACATAAAGATTCAAGGATGTGTCTTCCAGTATTAAATATGAATCCACATGTAGCTCTGGGCTTCAAAGGATGAAATGAAACAACAATTTCAGTTTTATAAGTCCTCAGAGTGAAAACAACTGAGATGCAGCCTTTTTCTGGCTGTTGTGTTTTCCAGTCCCTGCAGGCCAATTAAATTCTTTCAAAGCCCCAGCAAGAGTTTGAAGGTTAATTAAAATGTGTGATTTAGGAAAAAGGAGAAAAACCAAACAGAATAATATATAGTACACATATCCCACCAGCTGCCTTGGAATCAACATTTAATTAACCAGCAGTGAGGCACAGTGCCTGCTTTTGTCCTTTCCACACAGAGACAATGTATGTAGGAAACTGAACTCTTGGTAGCTGATGTTTGAAAAGACTAGGAATAGAATGGCTCTCCAGCCCCAACTCCTACTCTATTCCCTTCCCTTAGACAAGAACCTTGGTTTTTGGTGTCTTTACAATCATACTATCCTAATACATGTATCCATAAATGGCAAAGCCTTTCCTACTGACCCTTCTCTGAAAATATAGAGAAGTTTTCTCATGCCTTTGGTCTTTCTTCCACACAAAACTTGACCCTTTGTTTTCTGTTTTCCACAGTGGCAACTAATTGGTTAACTAGCTTGTTAATACACTAAGCCTTTCTGGAAAAGTCAGCCTATTAGCACAGGTTTTTCTGAGAATTATAGAAATTTATTAGATGCTTGGAGATTTTGGCACAAATGAGCTGAATTTGATATTCACTGGAAACACACACATATATATGTGTCTTTGAGATAAACATGTTATTCTTGGCATTGAGAAAATGTTCAGTGAATACTAGTGTCATTTTTTGTATTCTTCCATCTGGATCATTCAGAACAACTTTAGTAACTCAGACCTAGAACTGAAAAGCTTATTGTGGGATTCAAGAAGGAGGAGAGCTATAAAATGACCCTTTCCAATGTGCAATTACTTTCCAAGAAAGATAAAATAATTTATCTGCCCTTATTTTTGAGCTATTTGTGTTTCCCCACCAGCCAAAGGAACTTCAGTTCCATTCAATAGAAAAGCCATTGATCTATAATAATGAAATAAATGTGTTATTATTGAATCAATGAATCATTTCCTTTCCTTCTCCAAGCATGTGGTTGGAAAGAAATATCCAGATTACAATTCACATTGTGCTAGAAATAAACAATGTCAGACAATCCATGAGAAATGTTTTATTGGAAGAAGGTGACTAGATTCCTGAACAGGCTAGGGAAAATGTCAAGCCAAAGGAACTTCAGTTCCATTCAATAGAAACTTCAGCTATTGCACAATTCATTGAACTCTGCCAATATAAGAGTTCTTTCCTAGAAATCATGGAGAAAAAAGCCTTTTAAAAAATCTTATAATAGATCTAGACTTTCAGGTTACCATCAGTTACAAAATACATAGATTTCTTTCTTAAGGAATTTGCATCAGAATTTAAAAGACTGAAAATATTTAAGTAGAACATAAGAAAATTAAACAGAAAAAAAAAACTTTGCAATACAAAAAGTAGCAAAGATGGGAGGGAAGACAAAATATTACTGAAATTTTGTTGCGTGATAAGGACTTCCCAAATATGATCTCCTTCATTCTGCTGTGGGAATCTAAGAGACTGGAGAGACCCATGGACTGCACAGGAGGACTTTATTTTAGGTTTAAGGTGTACACTGGCTCAATGAACTCTTGTGCAGAGAAAGAGCACTGAACAAAGAGAAGTTCTAGAATATATATTATATTATTTTTTTCGGGGTGGGTACCGGGAATTGAACTCAGGACCTTGCGCTTTCAAGGCAAGTGGCAGCACCACTGAGCTATATCCCCTGGCTCTAGTTTTTACATATTTTGTTGAAGGGAGTAGTTTTCTAGTGATGTAGCAAGTGAGTTTACTGGAACAGGACAAGGGCAGACAGTATTGTAAATTTGTCTTGAAAGAAGACAGTGTCTTATAAATCATTTGAGAACAGCATATCATAAACTTTGTTTACAGGACATAGTTGTCAATTTTATCTGTACCAGAACAAGGAGTTACAGCTACAGGGGAGAAGGGGGTGACCTAGTGGGGGGGCTGCCCAAGTCTGGAAAGAACTTGTTTTTCTTAAAATCCTGCTTTAATTCATCTACAAGATTATTTAACGTAAATAACAGCTTTGCATACATGAGAAAACTGATTCTGAAAGGTTTTAGGTAAAGTGTTCTCAGGCACACAAGTAAGAAGCCAAATATTGCTCAAACCAGACTTGTTTGTCTCCAAATCCTATAACTTGCTAATGAAATACATTGATTCCTTGTGGTACTGTCTATTTGGGCAGAGTAGATATATACAAATTAAACAAAGCAAATTATTACAGAGATAATTTAATTGATAAATTGATCATTTGTAATATTGATAATTTTATAACATAGTGATACAGTTTTGGAGTTAAAGAAACAATGAAAATCAAAGAAGTCTGAAGGTGTCTTTGCAAAAACATTGAACATGAGTTCACCTTTTAAGGATGAATACAGAATTTGACTTTGTGAGGAGCTGTTAAAAAAACAGAGTCCACCTTAGGAAGATAACGAGAGTCATGTAATAAAATCTGTTGAGATCTAGTGTTCAGGGTAGAGAACAAAATATGACAACTGCAAACTATAATGATGTTACTACTAACTAGGGTCAGAGAAGAGGAAAAGATGGTGGTAAGTAAAATATGATAAGTTATTTTTGAATCTATAGTGATAGTGAATTATACAAGCTAAAAATCTCAGTAAAGGTAACAAATAAACTAGTGAGAAAACAAGCTTAGAGATCTGAAAGATATGTTAATATTGAGATTGTAACTGAACTGAAGAATCGTACTGATGAAGACAAGAACATAGGATAAAACACAAAGTCTTGTTGAAAAGCCATAGTTACATAGTTAGAAGACACAGTAAAAAACATGGGAAAACTTTGAAGAGATTAAGAACACCACAGAGTCACAAAAACCAAAATAGGAGATGGCTCAGGTATGGTAGGTGGATGAATGGCTTCGATTCTCCAACACTCTCCACATCACACCTTTGCCATGGTCTCTTCAGTGGCAGATACAGTTTTTTGCTCCTCAACTTTGGGTTTATCCATGTGGCTTGCTCTGAGCAACAGAATGAAGGAATAAGTGACTGTGCCAGCTCCAGGCCTTGGCTGTAGGATACTTTACATATTTCTACTTTGCTTCTTATGTGTCTGCCATTTCTATAAGGAAAATATGTCACAGTTTGCTTCCTGAACATAGAAAAAGAGTGAGAGAAATGTAAAGAAGAGCCTTCCTGATGGTTTGTTCTTGTAGTTAGACTAAGCTTTGGGATAGCTGACTTTGGGAAATACTTCAGAAGGAATATGGACAAAAGCCACCTGAATTTGAGAACAAAGCAATTATTAGAGTGCTAGAGAATGAATGATGATGTTTCAGGAAAGCTGCAAATATAAAATGTAGGTTTCAAGGAATAAAGCATAGCGGAAGAGTCCTGGAAATGCAGTATAAAAAATATCACATAATGAAGACTAGGGGATAAAATAAGCAGGATAATAGCTGCTTATCCTAACAGAAGTGTCTTGTTCACACTTGGAAGCATAGAGAAGGGATCTGTGGGGTGAGTTGGAGGGCTTAGGGAAGCTGATGATGACATAGAGCAGTGGTCTCCAGCCTTTTGGGCACCAGGGACTAGTTTCATGGAAGACAATTTCTCCACAGAGCAGTGTGGGGCATGGTTTCTTTTTTTGATATTCAACCTGCTCAATAAACTTAATCTGTCACATCAGGGGAGAATCTTTCTAATACTAATACTAGTACTAATGTGTATTTGCAATCATTCATCAGCCCCAGCATCACTCAGATGATCAAGCATTAGATTCATATCAGGAGAGTGCAACCTAGATCCCTTACATGTGGGGCTCACAGTAAATTTCACACTCCTATGAGAATCTAATGCTGCTGCTGATCTGGCTGGAAGTGGAGTTAGGAAGAAATGTGAGCAATGAGAAGTGGCTGCAACTACAAAATGAAGCTTTGCTGCCCACTTCTCACCCTCTGCAGTATAGTCAGGTTCCTAACAGGCCATGGAATGGCCCCAGTCTATCAACTGGGGATTGGGGCCCCTGGTGTAGAGAGAAGGGTCCCCAGAAATCAGAGAGGAACAGAATACTATGCAAAACAGAAAATAAGTAATTTCTACAGTCACCAAAAGGAAATAGAGGAATGGAAGTTAGGCATACCTGAGTCAAATAACATTTCAGAAAGGAGTCTTTTTCAGTGAAGTCCTCAGATTGTGTAAATTACCAATACAGAAATGTAAGAGTATCATAAGCTTCTCTGTGCAGTTTTTTCCTTACATTGAATAAGACTATGGAGAGATAAATCTCAAATCATGATATGCATCCAAAGAGTTATAATACAGCTTCTCTAATGAAAGAAAGAATCTGACATTGTATATAAAATTCAAGTCCATGGCTTTGATCCTAAGTAGGGAAAGATCAAGGGATTCACTACGGGAGGGAAGAAGTTTGTTGTCCTGGTTTGTTGGAAGGAAAGTGTAATGCACTGACACTGCTGGCTGCCACCGGGCCACTCTAGGCTAAATACAGTGGTATTATCTTACTACTGCTGTTACCCAGAAGTTCCTATTTCCTTTTGTTGGACTGACTCACAATCTCCAGCCAAATATATGAAGATAACTCTCTGGAGGACTTTTGAAATGCCATAATAAGGTATGAGAAATGCCCAAAACCAATTCATAGATGACACTGATTCTATTTTTGAACACTAGTTTGCAGTGATGTGTCCCAAACTAGAAAGACCAGTGTTTAACAAAGCCATCTGAGCTGAATGGAGCTCTATTCTTGGCAGGGCTGCTGTTGACTCACCAGGAGAGATAGTGAGTCTGACTGTGACTATGCCATCACTGCCAAGCCTCCCGCCTCATTTCCTCTCTAATAGCAAATCAGGGTAATATTTACTTTGGCTGCTCTGGGGCATTATGAAGACATACTCATGGTGCATTGCCCATTCCTGCCCAACCATCTCAGGCTGTCATTGGAAAGTTGAGACTCCAAAGCATGGTGCCGCTACCCTATTGGGTTCAGCCACACCCACAAAAAGTAAAAAGTAGGTTTATTTCCAGAGTACTTGTCAGGTATGAGGAGTGAACTTGTTAGGGAATGGGATACTGTGAGGGGCTGAAGGGAAACATCACTTAGGCTTTCCATTTGAGGATATGAGAAGCCATTAGACCAAAATACTGCTAGACAGAAATTCCAAAGGAACACTTGGGGCAACCAAGAGAATGTGGGCTGTATAGAATGATATTAGCTAGGGTATCTGTATGTCTCCTAGGTTCAGATTTTAAAATCTCCATTGCAGTATGTCAAGTGACTGATGATTGAGAGGAATAGACTATATCTATCCTAAATTGAAAAGACTTCTCCAATCAGTGAATGAACAATCTGTGCTGGATATTGTAAATCAGAGGCATCGTACCCATCTCTTTGTTGTAGATTTAAGCTCAGAAACCACAGTTCCTAGGCTCTCGTGCTAGTAAGACACACCCAGATTCAACTAAAAAGAGACAGTGATTTGAGATTTTCAAATAGAAGAGAAGAGCCCTCTTTCCCCAACTGGCAGTTTTAGATCAGCATGTGGGCATCAGCAGGTGGCAGATATGGATAGAAGAAATTTTACTGGAGACTTTTAGATGTCCTCCCAAGAGTCACCTATTTCTCCATGCAGAAGTCAGCTGATGATAGCTTCATATAAACATGTCCTTCCAGGATACCTAAAAGCGACCTTGCGTACTTTTATTCCACAAGCCTAATATAAAATTCCAATGGTGCTACCCTGTTATTCCCTTTGTGAAACTTTTTCCCACTTCAAATACTGACCAAATGTGGGTAAGACAACATAAATGTTTCTGATTTTAAGATATTTAAAAATATTAGGATATCTTGCTCTTGACTCAGACTAAGTGCAATCAAACCACATCCTCATCTGGGTTGATGAATCACAGTCTATGCCCCAAAATCCTGAACAATATACAGTTATTTATACAAAGAATATTTATTTGATACTTCAGTACAGTTTTATCAATATAAGCAGCTTACACAGTAGCAAGAAAAGAAAGGTCACCAATCAATGAACATATAATGCATCATATAATGATTAGTGCTGTGGAGTATTAAAAAAGAGACAGTGCACTGTGGGGAGGAATTCTTTAACATATAATAATTAGAAAAGGCCTTGGTGATAAGGTAACATTTGAGCAGGGACCTGAAAGAAATGCTATAATCATGGAGGTATCTAGAAGAAGAGTTTTCTCCCAGTGTCAAATCTTGGGACATGAACATGTGCAGCCTGAAGGAACAATATTCCTGGTTCAGAGTTAGTAATAGGAGAAAAGAAAAAGATTGGGTCAAAAATGTGATAAGGCTCCATTTTTTATAGATAGATAGTAGATAGATAGATAGATAGATCTTCATAAAGGGCTTCATATTATCATATTATAATCTTACAAACCATGGGACACATTCTAACATTTGCTCTGAATGAGATGGGAAAAGATTTCCCTGGATAGTTTCAACCATGTACCATTTTTATATTAAGAAGGAAAGAAAGAAACCTTTATTTAAAAAAAAAAAGAGCTTGAGAAAACACAGACAGCATTCTACCTTCAAAAGCCACACTCCACCATGCTTCCAAAAATGTCCCCCAAAGGCTTAAATGTTTAGAGGTGGAGCTTTTGGAAAGTATTTGGAACGTGGGGGCACTAAACTCATCAGTGGATTTATCCATTGGTGATTTAATAGCTGAATGTGCTGTTAGGTGATAGGTGCTAGTTGGAGGAGGTTGATCACTGGAAGTGTGACCTGTGAGAGTATGTTTTATTTCCCAGCCCTGTCCTCTACTTCTTGCTGTTTCCCTGTTTTCTGCTTCAGGTTACCATTATGTAAGCAGCCTTCATCTTTCATCTTTTTCCACTGTAATTTTTCTGCCTTGGAGGCAGCCAACCATGGACTAAAACCTCTCAAACTGTGAGCCAAAATAACCCCTTCCTCCCTTAAGTTTTGCATGTCATATATTTTGTCTCAGTGAGAAAAAAATCTAATTGATACACTTACAATGACCAACTATCCCCTTGAAAATAATATATTGGCTTCTGCCTTTTGTTTGAAAATCCCACTTTTCCCCATTTAACACTTTGGCTTATAAAGTGATTATCATAGAATTCTACATAAATTCTTTTCATCCATTTCTAGATGTTGTAAAACAAAGGTTGAGTTCTTACAAGATAATGCTAAATGTAAGGAGAAGTAAGAGGCTAAATAATAATAATAGCAATAATAACAATAATAATAATAATACCACCAAGAGAGAGATGGCTGAAATCATAAGGCTGAGATGCCTTCCCTGAGAAGAATGGCTACTTATATCAATGGCTCATTGCAGGAGGCTCTGGCATCACAGTCCCAAAGAAGCCATTCCTAGCTGCACCCCACATTCCTCTGTGCTGAAGAAGACAGCAAGTAAAGAGATGCTCCTCCCTGCAAAGAGCTCCTCATGTCTGGTCTTAAGTGCTATTTATAGTATTACTCCCAGACCTGTCCAAGCTCACTGACTCCAAATAACCCTCCTGAAAAAATAGCTGAAAGCCAAACAGATAATGCAAAAAAAAAAATGATGAAGACAGAGGCAAAAAGGGGAGGATAGGGAAAGAGAGAAGAGAAGACAAAAAGAAGAAAATGGAAGATAATTTATACTGTCCTAGGGTCTGCTGTAGGGGGTGTTCTCCAACCAAACTGGGATATAGGAGAGAAAATCAGCTGAATTTCATTAACTGAACTTAACTAGAACTAATACAAAGAATTAGAAATTCCAGTTTTGCTTTAGAAACTTTTTTGAAGGGGTCTTCTGTTGCTGGCTAGAAGCTGGCCTCTAGTTCCTAGGCTGAAGGGACCAACCAGTCTCAGCCTTCTGAGTAGCTAGAACTCTAGGTGCAGCTAACACACTGCCTAGAAACATCCTCACTGAAGCATGAAGATTGAAGAGCTTTTGGAGCCTCTGTGCGCTGTTCGGTTCAGTTAAGACTTTTCCACAATAAGCTTCCTATCTAAAGTCTCATTTGGAAAAAAAGACATAAAACCATTAAAAAGCAAACTTCATCCAGCCTTATGAGAGATGGAAATAATTTAAATGATCAATTGTACAGCCAGAATTCAGAAGACTGTAACATACAAATAATACCGGTTTTTAAAAGGCACTCTTAGTTCCAAGAGTTCACTTTGCAAGACCTCTCTCCCTCTCCCTCCCCCCCCCTTACCTACCACATACCACACTCTTTGCTGTTCCTATCCACTTTCAGTGTCACATATTTGCATGTCTATAGCCACAAGCTTGCTCCCTGCATCCACTCCAATGCTGGGCACATGTTGAGTGGTACTGCCCCGTCCCATCTCAGTTATACTACATAGGGCCTGATCTGAGAAGCAACAAAAGACCTTGGCCTAGAGCAACACATTTCCATTCCAACTCAACACATTGCAGGTGTTCAACAGCTACTTATGGCAGATGGTTTCAGTCTTGTTGGTCTTATCTCACAATGTCATTGTGTTTCATGAGATGACTTATGTGAGCACACATTATAAACTTTAAAATGCAGTCACATGTAACTGTAAATCCAATGACAGTAATTTCCTCTGGGACAGACAGCTGAGAACTGGACATCATCATTTGCAGTTATATTTACATGGCCTCATGGAAAGCACAGGATGCAGACTCAGGATACAGGAGGTTGGTTTGTTGACCACATCCTAGATGTGCCACTCTAGGTAAGTCCTCTTCTACTTTTTAGAATCCATCACTTACCTGTAAAAAGAAAAGTAGTATCTCTTTTATGTATACCACAAAGTTATTGTGGAGATAGATAAAAATAGTTTGGTGGGGGTAAACTATCATATGTTATAAAATGCAGAGTATTTTCAGTTCTCACATAATTGTTGATTGGGTGCTAACAACACAGATAATTATAATTCTTTTATTTGCGATAATGAGATTGAAACCAGGCCCTTCACACTGAGGTGTATTCCCAGCCTTTTTATTTTTTTATTTTGAGACAGGGTTTTGCTAAGTTGCTATGTTTTTCTGGCTAGGCTCAAAGTTGTGAGCCTGCCTCAATCTCCTAAAGTGCTGGGATTACAGGCTTTCTCTATGAAATATATTTCTTATTCCTTGCCTCTTGTAGCTCAGAATGACTTCACAGATTTGTGGTGCTTGACTGCACTCTCAGATGTGAGGCCTTTCTTCTGGATAATACAGCCTTGGAGGGATTGTTTTCCCAGGCATGAGGCCCTAGGTTTGAGTCCCAGTACCATAGGAAAGAAGGAAGGAAGGAAGGGAGGGAGGGAGGGAGGG
>NW_004624731.1:37359341-37370673 GCF_000247695.1 Heterocephalus glaber
AGGAAGGAAGGAAGGAAGGAAGGAAGGAAGGAAGGAAGGAAGGAAGGGAGGAAGGAACTACAGGTTTACAGTCCGAAAGAGCCATGCCAAAATATAGGTGCAACAGTTACTTCTTCGATTTTATTTCTTTTTCCACCAGTTTTCCCATCTATGAGCTAAGCTACTTTCTTGAACCATTGTGAGGCTCAGAGAAAGTACAGTAAAACAGTCAACCCTGGACCTGGCCCAGTCTACCCTCATCAATTGTAACTGTTTTGTTTTTTGTTTTTGTTTTTGTTTTATCATCATCTCTTTGTAGCAGATGCTGGCTGTATTATCTTGGGAGAAGGAGGATATTTTTGGTTTCAGAGTGGCCTGTTTATCCATCTGGTTTGGGTTTCTTGTGTGCAAGCTGTTGGCAGGCTTGTCTAGTAAGGATGGGACCTTGGCTGCCACTTGGTTTTTTAACTTCCAGCCATTCAGTGAGATCCTATTGAACACATTCATTATTTCTGAAGAGCTAGCAAAGCAGCTCACAAGATTGTTGGCTTCTTCCAGTTCAGCAAGTTCCCACAGGCCCTCTCTCACAGGGGTCAGCTTCTCAGGGAAACCTCCCTGCTCCCATTGGCTTAGGCAGATTGAGTGCTGCCTTCTCTTTCCCTTCAGTGTGCCATCAGCAAGGTTATGGCAGTGATGGTCTAATTCTGGTGAGATACTTGTATGAAGTACTGTCTGTCATTCCGAAAGATCTCAAATCACTTCCTATAGCTTGTCTCTGTGAGATGCCTCCTCTAGGAATGACTCTATCTCTGAAGTGGATGGGGGCCCTGGATGCAGCTGCACAGTAACTGAGAGGTGATATCTAGAAGGTGTTCATCAGTGTCAGAAACTATGCTTTGGATGATAAAAGGCAACTGTGCTGGGATCAGAGGGTTTCCTGGAATGCAGGACTTCTGCTGGAATATTAAGAAGCACAGACTTTAGGTCCCACCTTCGGTGCAGCAGCACCTCCCAAATTAATGTGTATGAGAATTGCCTGGGGACCTCGAGGAAGAGCAGATGCAGGAGACTCAAGGTGGAGTCTCAAAGTGTCACATCTAACCAGCTCCCAGGTAACACCCATCTGCACTGCCACTGATGAGCCACTCTGTGAATACCACTGTTTTGTGGACCTCCACAAGGCTTGAGCAAGACTTGGGCTGGAATCCTGGCTGCATCTGTTCCCAGATGTGATTCTCACTTTTCTCTCAGCCTCTATCCCACTGTTCCTGAAGGTGAACCTGTTGTCTAGGTGACTTAGAATCTGGCTGTTCATAATTGTCCAAACTACTCTTAATTCTGTGTTCCTGTGTCTTTAATCTTCAGTGCTTCTCTGTAGACGCTCCTTCTGGTCTCCTTTCCCCTTCCTGTTTATTCAAGAGGGGAGTTAATCCTGAAGGTCCTGACCTAATGTAATCCTACTAGTCACCTTCCTTTCCTTAAGTACATCAAGTATGTCTCTGACTCAGGGCCTGGGAATATGCTGATTGCTCTGCCTGGATCACTCTTGCTCCCGATGACTGTCTCTCTCCCATCCTACGGCTCTCTCCATTCCCATACCTCCTGATCCATCATATTTAGGGCATTCATTGTATGCTTATATATGCTCAGGCCTTTCCCAACCATACTAAAATAGCCACCTTAGAGATCCTCTTCACATCTATATGAACTACCTATTCTATATGAACTACTTATTCTATATGAACACCTATTCACATCTATATGAACTACCAATCCCCCTTACCTACTTTATTGTCTCAACCAAGCAGTTAATAACATCTAACATACTTAATTTTTCATTTGATTTTTGTTTGCTTTCCTCTATGGGAGCAGAGTGAAACATAGGACCTTAATAAATAAATAAATGGGTGACTATTGTAAATTGTTTGATACATTAAAACCTTCTTTATAAGAAGATAAGCATAGCTAACGCATGTATTTCTTCTTCTTTTTAAGTAATTTTATTGGTACATTTTGGATATATGTAATGATCACACTCATCATAGGGAATTTATACCTGTACATAATTTAACTTAATTCTTTTTTCCTCAGTCTGATACAGGTATTAACTACCAAAAGAAAATGTATTCTGACTTCACATCATTTTATATGTTTCTTCTACTGTATTTATAAACTGAGGTTAAGTACTTACAATATTTAAACGTTTATTTCTCCCACATGTATGTGAGCATACATGTGTGCACACACATACACAACTTAATAAGGCATACACATAATGTGCTCCATAAGTGTGTTTCTTTTGTGGAGAATGGATTCCCTGTGAACTGTGATATACATCCAGGTACCCTCTGCCTTCAGACAAGGAGAACAAACTTAGCCTGGAAGGAAAAGTGTGCTTTGCAACCCGCTGTCCAGATATCCCCCACCAACCAACCTATCCAACTTGGGTGAAGCCACCAAATCTCAGTGTAAAGCAGAAAGTCAGAGAAGAGTATCTGTATCTGAACAGTTTCTTGCCTGTTTCATGATGGCCTTAATTTAGTGTTAATGGCTTAATTCCCAGGTTGCACATCCTCCCTCCTTAAATAGCTGTTAGTGTAATTGATGCCAGGTTAATCACTGCACCAGCCCAGAGAACTGGCCACAGGGCAGAGACCACATGCTGTTTTCCCTGTGCTTCAAAAGGAAAATGTCACGCATCTCTGAAGAAACAATACTGCCTATCACAGAGCACCTAGTCTCAAATGAGGTCTTGGAGAAAAATACACAATGAAGCACCAAATGAGAAAGAGATAAACCTCACTGCTATCTTAGAATTAAAGTGAAGACTTGATTTGATTCTTATTTTCTTTGGCATTTTAAAAATAAATTCCAAAATTATAGCAGTAAGTACACAGTATTTTATAATTGTTGACAACATGGTATTTCATAAAACAAAGAAAACGTTATATGGAGAGTATTCTCAACTTCAGTAAGAACTACAAGACTATAGGGAAGTACACTAAAATGTCAATTTGAATATTTCTAAATTATGGGAATTACTGCTAAATTTTTCCCATCCCTCTGCTTTTCATTATTTATACATTCTTTACAGTGAGATGAAATATCTTTGTAATTTACAAAAAAATGTTAATTTTCGAAAAGTTTCTACCACCCTGTATTTATAACAAGTAAGCATTTTCTTTATTTGCATTGTGTGTATTTGAAACTTAATCTCTTATTTTTGGCATCATACTGAAAAGAAGGGGAAATTTTTACTTGGGAGAAGTAACAGTGTTCCCTTAAAATATATCCCCATTTAGAAGGATTCTTTCCCTCCAAACTTTCCTGTGATTTCCACATCGTTGGTCTAAATGCAGCAGGCACAGAGCATGACATCCCCAGGTTTACACTCTTTTGAATCCAACCAACCCCACCCTCCTTCACAGCAAATTAAACAGTCCTGAGAGAGGGTGGGACTTTCTCAAGGCCACATTACATCTGTGACATCCTAACAAACCCAGTTCTAGAATCTTGTCCGGAAGCTGTGTTCTCTGCTTTCTCTGTATTCATGCTCCTATTCTTCTGACTCAGAGAATTCCAAAAGAATTTTAGCACAGTTCCTTATATACAGTAAACTCCTAATAAATGAAAAAACAGATAAATTAACTTCGAAGTTTTGAATATCAATGATCACTACTTTACAAAGTGAAAAAGTAGCCAGTGAAATAAATTTACTTTCTTTTCTTAATAAGAGAATAAGAAAAGTGGAGACAAATCTGCCTTAAGTGTAGAACATCTCCCGGTGGGGTAGTGCTGGAGTCTGTCCCCAGCGAGTTGTCACAGTGCCTCTGATGATGGAAATGCATGGGAAGTACTGTGCTGACTTTCTTCTGATTTTAAAAGATCCAAAGATCTTTGAGGGAATGAGAAAGTGTCTCTCCTCCTGGTGGATAAAGAGAACTTTATTGTGTGGTCAAGAGGAATCTCCTCTCAGGAATTGATTGAGGAGCCCCAAGAACACAACAGGACATTGCTCCACTCAGAGAAAAACAAAGTGGCCAACACATGACAAACTTCAGGAAGCTAAGGGAGAAAGGGGTTTAAAAGCACCCTGGAGGGTGTAAAGGAACAGCAAAAACATTGAGCCTCAACAGAAGGGACAATTTGAAAACTAAAGAGAATGCATTAAGGATTTAGTGACACTTGACAGTGTACAGACACCTCAAATGACAGGCTCTACATAAAATGCAGAACTTGCTTTTCTTCTATCATTCGAACCAAGTGCTTCCTCTCACTCCCTAGTTTGTCTGTAAAGCAGTTGTTTGCTATGACCCAGTGAGCCACCCCACTCACAGTGCCAGGCAACTGATCTAGGTGACAGAAATTTCTCCATCACTGTTTCAAGAGGCTCCAGTGCCAGGTTTCACATTTTCCACCCAGAGATGTCTTTTCTGAAATTGTCTTTTTAAAACACTATTTCAGCCTCATTGCAGACATGACAAATCCTGGTGTACCAGGCTGTCATTTTTTGAATATTTTCTTTCCCAGTTCTGAGATTAGGGTCTTTACTTTCCTTTACAGGATGAGAAGACAAAAGAACACATGACTTCACTGTCCTGCATGTCATAATGTGGGTGTGGTGGCCAAGGGGGCATGTATGCAGGTCCTTAATGGAGGATAGATAGGCTTCACTTCTCAAGATATTCCCCAGTTCTATTCATGTTCAAAACACCTAACTAGGCTTGTGTTTAAGATGGCTTTCCAGACAGAGTTGTCTGGGCTGAACAGAAATTTAACATGAATTTTCAACAGAAAAAGGCCTTATGCACGGGGATTGTTAAATATGCATTGATTGGATGAATAACCAATGGAATGCAGGAGAATTGGTCCCTAGAGATGTCCATGTCCCATCTCTAAAAGCTTCCATGGAAAAAGGGAATTCACAAATATGAGGAAGTTAAGGTTCTTGAAGTAGGGAGAGGATCCCAAGTTTTCTGGGTGAGTGCAACAAGGGTTCTTAGGAGTGAAATATGGAGTCAAGGAAGTCAGAGTAGAGAAGGCTGGAAAGCAGAGATAGTGCCATGAGCCAAGGCAGCATGCAGCCTTTAAGAGCTGCAAAAGACAAGGAAAGGGAATTATTCTTAAAGAGTCCAAAGTAAATATGGCCCTGCCAACACCTTAATTTTAGTCCAGTAAGACTCATTTCAGGTTTCTGACCTCAAGAACTGTAAAATACCAAATTTGGGTTATATCAAGCCAGGAAGCAGCTAGTAATTTGTTGCAGCAGTAATTGGAAGCTACTACACAATCCACTTGAAAATAAATTCTTAATAATTACCCAGTGGATTTACCCCTTGCATCTTTAAAGAGATAATAGGTGGTAAAAGGAACCCCAGAGATTTCTAGTGTCATCTCTGTAACAAAACCATACCACAGTGATTCCCAACAAAATGGTGACCCCCAGGAATGAACATACACACCCATATCTCCATAACCACCCTCACTTTGGCCAATATACATTTCACAAAGCCATCTGCAATCAGAACAATCAATTTAAAATTATAGAGCTTTTTGCCTTGAAAGTCTGCTCTCTGGCCTCCTTTTTTCACTCCAGATTATAACAAATTCAAATATTTCAGTAGCTCCATGAAACAAAGACATTTCCTAATATGTAATTTGGGAGGGAATTTAATGATACATCTGTCTGTTTTGACAAAGCACGGTCTTGAAGTATCTATTTAAACTAAAATCAGCAGATTGGCAGCGATTAAAAATGAAAGGCTATAAAAAGTTTAGGGAAAAAAGCATTAAAGTCTAATAGCTCTTGGTTTATGTGCCAGCACTATAGTAAATATTCCAAGCATCAATTTCTCTCCCGAAATCTCAGCATTTGCTTCCACAAAAAGTACCATCATTAAACACACACAGAAATTCCATCTTTTCTACAGGCAAGGAATCCATCTGGGATCCAGGAAGACTTTGTGTCCATAATATCTTAAGTAATTTTACTGACATTGCTGAGCTTATCTTTCAAACTGATAAAGTAGGAACAATCTGCTATTACTTTGTTCAAAGTGACTCGAAATCTTTTTAATACTGCAGTAATATTATTTTGCCTGAACAATTTATTAAGGAATTTTGAAAGTTTGTGAGTTCAGGATATTTTTTGAAAAATAGTGTGTACATACAGTGTATTTGTATGTGTTCTCAAAAACTTAATATAGTTTACACCACAAAGCAGTATACAATAATGAGAGATAGCTTCCATGAAAATGAACTTTTAGCGTCTGGGATTTAGCTCAGTGGTTCTGTCACCTGCCTCGAAAGCGCAAAGATCCAAATTCAATCCCCAGTACTAAAAAATCAAACAAATAAAATGAACTTTTAAACAAAATTAGTAACAGAATCATAGGAATTACCAGTAACTGAATGAAACCTACAGGAAGTTTAAGGGTAAAGATTCTACCTATGCTGGAGCCCAAGTCACAGCAGCTCTTCATCCCCTCCCTGGGCTCCTCAGGCCTGAATCCTACCCTTATAGCAGACATCCACTCCCTCCTGAGATTAATCTTCCCCTCTCTTCTGCACTTCTTTATGTGTCCTTAGGTCTTCTGCTTCCTTTCCCCAACTTATCTTACTGAAATTCTTGGAGATATGCACCAATCTAGTGTTTATGTATCCTTATCTGCTGCTTATCTATAATGTAAATTCTTCTACATGAGTTCCTTATGCTATAGTGAAGACTTATACTCAGTAATTCTCCCAAGAACTACTAATAGAAACTTCCAAATAATTCTATAGTATCTTTGTAAAATTAGTAATTTATGTAAATGAATAGAGATGATTTATGATATAGCAAATGTAGATCCTTAGTATCTTTATAATCATAAGTAATTCCTTAGAATACAGTTGTCTATCCTCACCAAGAAGAAAACAGGGGTAGAAGTAAAAATGATAAAGATAATCATGTTTATTCATTTATTAATTCAATATATTGCTAAGTGTTGGAAATGACCTTTTTCCTTATGGTCTGAAATGACTGCTAGAGCTCCAGCCATTACATATGTATTCCATGCAGCAAGATGTTGGGGAGAGATAAAACGGGATATATTTTCCCTTTAAAGGAGTTATCTACACTAGTACTTAAAAGCCACTGAACAAAATGAATCATATATTCACATTAAGTTGCTAGGGAGTTACAGATAGTAAATTTTTAGCTGTATGGTCTGTGTTCACCTTAAACTTAGCTTAGTGTCTCAAATACTAATTGTTTCTGACGATTCTTCTAAAAGGAGGAATGGATGAAGTTGCATATCCTGACACAGTACCTTTATTTCCTTTGTGTTCAATAGTTTTTGCCTGTCTTTAAGCATAGAAAGCACTCTATTTTGTTTGTATAGTAATTGCAACAAAATAAGAAATAGCTTTGTACTATACAGAATGCCACATAAATGTAAAGTATTATTATTCAAGATAAAAAATAATTTATTAGCTGGTAATTCAGAAAATTGATACTTTCAGCATCCAGGCTGAATGGTGTCTAGAAAAGAACCTAGATCAATCTCATTGTATATTGAATTCTTTTCTGCTGAACTAGGTTATTTCAATTTCAGATTTATTTGGTTGCTAATCTTTTTTTAGGATTACTTTTATTAAGAGATTTTCTTTTTAAAATATTTAGGTAAAATGTTCTTGGGTAAAATCTTTCTGGCCTTGGGGATTTTTTTTGTAGAATTCACTAGGTACTCTGCTTATTTATTCAAGTGATTTAGATAAAAACCTCACTCTTTCACTGATTCCATGTGTGACTGTTGGATGCCTACTGTGTGGCAGGTACTGTACTAGATCCCAGATGACAGAATACTTGATATTACACCCCCCCCACACACACACAGCTCATATTCTAGTGAGAGAATTCAGAGAAAATGCCAAGACAATCTTTTTTATTTTGCAGTTTGTGTAGATGATGCAAAAATGAACGCACAGACAAAAACCTGTTGATGTCCCTTTACTTCTCTTATGATAAAACAAGTATGATTTAATTATAAAAGAAAGACTACATCAAGAGAGAGGCGCTTTGTAGGCCTGAATGAATGAGTTGAACATGTGTGACTTTTTGGTGAAAGATATCTTTTGAGGGGGGGGTGTACGAGGGATCGAACTCAGGTCCTTGCGCTTGCAAGGTGGGCGGTGGAACCACTGAGCTAAATCCCTGACCCATGTGTGACTTTTTGTAAGGCAGAAAAAACAATAGAGGAAGAGAAAAAAGATAGAAAATGTCAATGAAAGAAAAATCTCTTCTTCCACCCCATGTCACCCCCCACTGGAACTGGTTCAGAAGGTTTGGCTGATGTGGTTCTGTCTTCCCATGATGTAGGTATGGCTGGAAAGGCAATAGGCTTTCTATTATCCTGTGATAACCTAATTGACTGAAAATCTCATGGGCCAAGGGAGAGGAGGCAGGGCCACCCCGAGTGCAGAAAAGAGGTGGTACCACTGAGGCAGAGCTGAGTGGGGCTTCCCAGTTAATGACATTACTTCAACATTTATATATTTATTCATTTGTGTCTCCAGGGCTAGAGATGAATGAAATAGATGTAGTCCTTACGTCTTGTAGATTCTAGTCTAGAAGGGGTAGGAATGTTGATAGATGATAGATAGATAGATAGATAGATAGACAGACAGACAGATAGCTCTGAAAGAAAAGACCGTGGTATTTACGACCTACGACATATGGCAGTGATGGCAAACCTTTTGGAGATTTCAATAATGCATGCCTGCTGTGGGATGTGTGTTGTAGGTTCACCGCCGTGAGCACATGGTCCTAAGTTTAACTGGGGGTAGAGGACAATCCATCAAAAGAGATCTTTGAGCTTAGGTAGGAAGGATGAATAGAAACACACTGGGAGAGAGTGGGCCACTTCAGGGAAAGCAGTAAACCATTAGGCGTTATTGGTGAGGACGCAGATTTTGGAGACTGAAATCACTTAAAAAATTCCAGTGTACATGTACAGGGGACTCGTGAATTTTGCTAAAATGGAGCACCTTTCACCAATTAAGTTTTCTTTATTTTATTCATGGGCTGGAAGTCAAGGCCTCAAGCCTACCAAGCACAGCTCTACCACTGCACCACATTGCCAGCTGCCATAATAAACTTGTTGAGTTTATTATGTTGCTAGCTCTAATGGGTTCGAGCTGCTCCTGTCCACTCACCCAAGCCTGAGGATATCATCTCTTCTCAATGCTGGATTCAATGTTCTCTGAAGAGTAGCTTGAAATTGGAGATGGTTGCAGTATTTGAAGTATGCAAATTGGCAAAAATTACAAATTTGGTTATTAAATATTTTCCAGCAGAGTATTGCTCTTATGTCAACTAATGCCAATACCAGGATGACTACAGAAAAAATATGTGGGAAATGGCAATATAAGGTAGTAATTTAATTAAGCAATTTTAATTAAAAATTTGATACAATATCTAGGCATTTCTCTAATGGTTTAATATCTTCATAGAGAAAGCATCAAACAATGTTATTTTGAGGAAAATATTATAATCATACATTTAGTTTGCCACGTCTATAGTAAATTGGTTAATAACAATGGTTCTATTAGTCAAGAGTATAACATTACTTGCAAAGAGAATGTTGACAATTTTTTAAATAACATCACATGTAATTGATTTATATCACTTTTTACCTATTCAACTTTAATCATTCAAAAGCTATTTCCTGATTACTAATTATTGTGCCAGGCTCTTTGAGTAAAATATCAAAAATTCCTGTGACTGGCTGCGACCAGCCTGGTGAGACAAGCAGCGCGAAACTTCGCAGCCTTCCCGGGCCCCGCCCATGCCACAGTGAGGGCTGCTTGCCCCCCCTCCCCCCGCCCCCCTCACCTCTGGCCATCTGGCTTTTCTGCTACCTGGTCCCACACTACAGAGGCACAGGTGATTATAAAGATCCTTGTCCTGAGTACCACAAGATAGAGCAGAAGTTAGTAACAGAGAGGGGTTCTCAGGCTTCTCGATGAAAACTGAAGCTCAGCGGAAAAGTAAAGAGAACCTCTACAATAAAGGCACATCATACCACTGTACTTGGTCTGCTGCTGGCTTGCTGAGACTCATTGACTCGTGTATGCACACGGATTCCTACGTTGCCTACTGTGACAGCAGAGACATACCCTGAAGGAGGCCCATAATTTTCATTTTTTGCTATTTACAAAAAAGAAAAAAATTTTTTTCTCTTATTTTTAATTCTTAATTTTTACTTTTTTCTACTCTTCAAATTTTTACTTTTCTTTCTTTTATCTTTTCTTTCTCCCTCTCTTTCTCTCACTCTTTCTCTTGCTGTTCCACATTGCTCTTCATTTCCCCATTTGTTCCTTTCTGCAATGAATTCAGATTTTTTTCTTTTTCTTTTCTTTTCTTTTTCCTTCTCTTGATTATCATTAGGTTTAAAAGAAAGCAAATACGGTATCTAGCCTCCCTGTTGCTGTTAGGTGATTCTATTCACATCTTTGTTCTTTCATTCTGCCTTTTCCTCTTGCCTTTAACAATTTCTTAGAGTTTGTGTGATCTTCCTATGTCTTCTGACCTCACCGCTAATCTTTCCTGATCTTTCTACCTGTCCTTCCCTCCCCAACTCCTTTTAACTCCCCACCTCGAAGGGGAAAGATGCTGTATTGAAGAGTTTATTCATTATAAACTTATGTTGGGTTGGTTCTTGGTTTTAATTTAACTCACATAGTTAAATGTGATAGATTAATGACTACCACAAATTGTCATGTTCTAAGCTGTGCTTGATGCTATGGTATTGCTGACTGTGTCATTTGGGCTAACATGTTGTGATTGATCTAATTAGTTTTCCTTCCTAGTATAAGGAAAATAAAATAGCCTCAGAGAAATTAGAGTCCCAAAACCCAAACACAAGCTATATCTGGAAGACACCTCTGGAAAGCAATCATTCCACAAGGGTTTTAAATACAAGCACCAAAGATACCTACATTAAGCAATTTTGAAATATCAACCCAGGAATTAAACCAAGGGCTGTACCAAAAAAAAAAAAATGAGAAGACACATAAGCAAGGTACAAATGCAAGCTTTCATACCACAAAAAGGAAATTCTGGGGGAAATGAGATGGAAAAATCTGATAAGCAACCACTTGGACACCCTGAACCAATAGCACAGAAGTCAAAAAGGAGATGTATGAGGCTCTAGAAGAATTCAAAACAGAAATAATCTCCCAGATAAATACAGACATGGTGAGCAGAGTGAAAGACATGATGAGAAGCTCTAGAGCAGAAACAGATAAGAAAATAGATGAGATCAGAAACATGCTGGAAGCCATGAATGCCTGCATAAGAAAGTAATGGAAA
>NW_004624731.1:37411832-37536684 GCF_000247695.1 Heterocephalus glaber
AAATGGAGTACTACTCAGCCATAAAGAATGAGAAACTAGAGACATTTATAGCTAAATGGATGCACATTGAGGCCCTACTCTTAAGTGAAATAAATAGGACACATATGTATAAATACGAAATAGTTTCTCAGGTGTGAGAAACTGAAAGTATAAATAAGGATTAAAATGATTAAAACAATTGATAATTTGGATTAGGAAGAAAAGGTCCAAGGGGAGAGGGTAAGTGGGAGGGAAAGGGGAAAGGAGAAAAGGGAAAGGAAAAATTATGAGAAAAGTAAAAAATGGAAACAAAGCCTTTGTAAATAGGGAAGAGTGGAGGGGGTGAAGGGCGGACAGGGAATGGGGAAAAATTTAGAACCAAGATACATCATGTATAGGTACAAGTATCCAATGATAAATATAAATGTATTGTATTACCAAAAGTATACCAATAAAAGAACTTAAGCAAGAAATTTAAAAAATAAAAAAGTCCACTTCATTGTTGTTTAAAGCTTGATAGTTTTGTAGAGATGAACAGAAGGATGATTGAGTCCATAGCATATTTTCTTCAAATCATTTCTAGTGAGCCTACCCATAAGGTCTCTTTTAACTTGTCACAAATAGAACCATTTCTGGTAACTGTGATTTTTCTCAGTGGAGAGATTCAAGAGATACTCATCAGTTTGTTGGGCTGTGCTTTGCAGAATCAACACATCAGAGCCCAAGCTGCATAAAGGGCAGGAAGAAGGAGCTGCTCTCAAGTCTAAGCATCACCACAAGAAGTGCCGGTTCTGGTCAGAGCTGTTGCTTTGGCAAGAGGACTTGGGACACTGGGAAAGGAGGCTCTGGAAAAAAGAAATGTTTCTTAGAGGATGTAGAATGGATTGGGACAAATACTGTCTTCAGCTTGTTTTGCTGAGAACATTCTCATTGAGCAGAAAGCCTAGAGAGATGCTAAAGTGGGAAGAAATCCTTAAACACTCTTAGAGCAGTGGGTGTCTGTGTGAGATGCTTGCTAGAAACAAAACAGGTCAGATGTATGATCTGATGAGTTTGCCTCCCATCAAGCAGTGGCAGTGGGAAAACATCCATCTAGGAAGGCAGAACATGCCATCTGTGAGAATAAGGTGGCAAGCTCATGCCCAAGCAGATAGCACTTGACATTGAGGAGTGCCTTGAGTAATCACCACTGGATGTCCCTTACCTTCACAGGGCTTGGAGAGCTACACTGTCTGTCCAAATGTGAGGCTAGATCAGGTATTCAGCACACAGAAGCTGACCCTATGCTCTTAGCTGTGGTTCAAGAGAGGGACCGGTAAGAGGAAGGAGAATTTGGATGCTTTGAGCATCTGGACAAGCTATTAGCTCAGGTCCTTGGGCCAGTTATAAGTGTACACTTGCAAGGCATAGCTGCATGAAGATATCTCACACATTCTTCTGGTGAGGTTTGGGAATGGACTCCAAGCCTGCCTGTGGGTGGGTTTGGGATGTCTCAGCTGTGTTACTGCTGAGATGGCAAAGATACAAAAGCATCATGAGAGAAAACAAGAATGCTACCTCAGGGGCACCTCAAATGAAACTCACAAGATCATATTTCATTCTCACCATTCAAATGGCAAATTGCAAGAGATTTATGGGTGAGAAAAAAATAGGCATTACAAGAGGTCGAGTCAGGAAAGAACAAAACCTGCATCCATTAAAGTAGGCAAAGAGAAAATGAAATGAGCAGCCAAAATGAAGTGTTCTTTGATACCAGCAAGGGGGACTGGAAATCTGGAGGAAGGTTTGTAGGGACACAATTTTTAAAAATCCTACTAGCAAATCAAGAACATAAGAATAATGATGACTTTAAAATGGCTAAGGTATTGAGCTGATTTCCTTAAACTGTCTTTAATAGGAGGAATGGAACCAAGCAGCCATTTCAATTAGATGGCAATGTAGAGTTTGCAAAAATGTCCACAGCTGGTAAGAAAAACTTGGAGCTTGTATAAATATGCAGCTCAGCAGGTTTTAATGAGATTCATCCTTACAAATGATACCTACAATAACCCATACACTGCACATTGCAGGAGTGGGAATAAAAGAAGAGGAGGGGGTAGGAAACGTAGGGGAAGGAATGAGCGAAAGCAGCCAGCTATGTGGTACCTAGAAGAGTGTCATTCAGTATCAGTACGCTGGAGGAAATAGATTTCATACCTGAGATATGTAAGGTATCCTCATTACAGTCCTAGGAAGCAGCATTAAAGTTTGTTACCACTCCAGGCAATATGCTTTAGGATAAGTCATTAAGAACATGAAGGAGTTATAGGTAGTGGTTAGCACCATCTTGCCTTTTCCATGCGTCTTTTACATGGCCAAGACCATTTGCCCAATCACCATGAGAAAGCTAACTTAGTTTCAAAGAGCATGTGTTAAATTTTTCTCAGCCCAGCAAATACTTACTAAACACATTACATATAATTCACCTGGGCTGGGGAGAAAGGGGCAAAGAGATAGAAGTTACAAAAGGATATGTTACCTAGTCCCTGTTGTTGTAGAGCTTATGGATTATGGAAGTACCAGAAACTAAGTTAGAAAGAAATGCAAAATAGTGGAAGCTGAACTGTCAGTAAATGAAGTTCAGGATGTGAGGGCCAAGCCAGAGAGAAGAGATGCTCACGTGGGCCTGCAGCATGAGGAAGAAAAACACTAAGAGGGTAGCACTTGGAATAGGCATCAAGGATGGGAATATGAGGGAATAGGCAGAGAAGAGTGTGGGCTGTCCTTCAAGAGGGAAGAATAGTAGGTAGTGTGGGGAGTACCTAAGTTATTTAGATCAGAGAACTCAGGCCCAAGTGGGAGCAAAGCAGATGGGAAGAAAGCTAGGCTGCTGAGAATTAGAGCAAAAGAAGGAAAAGAACAGAATATGATTTGGTCTGCAATGAGTTATCGTGGTGTGTTTGAGCAAGGGAGTGCCATGAAAAGAGAGCTTTTTCAGGAAGATGGATTTAGCCACAAAGAATGAGGGAACAATTAGAGCACAGATTGTTATGAGGCTGTGCCTGCAAAATAAGCCCATCACTTCTGCTGCCACTGCCATCTAAGCTCCCACAATCTCTCAGAAGAATGATTGAGCTGGCCTCTTAACTTGGCTCCCAGTTGCAGTCCTTGATAACCCACTTTGGACAATTTCAACATAGCAGCCAGAGCAATCCTGTTAAAGCACATGAGGATTAAGTCACACTCGGTTGAGAATCCTCCAATTGCTCCCGCCTCACTCAGAGAACCCCAGATCTATACAATGAGCCACATCAGTGACCAATACAGCTCCCACCTTATATTCCTCCTCAGATCTCATTTACTACTTTTCTCCTCATGCACAGCTGTTCCTCCAAGATGGTTGGCACAGTTCTGCCACAGGACCTTTGACCTTTCTGTTCTCTCTGCCTAGATAATTAAATACATGCCCTCTCACCCCTTCTAGTCCTTTCATAAATATTAATTTCTCAGTGAGGTATTCTAAAATTGTAAACTCTCTGCCTGCAACAATTTCTAACCTCTTCTCCATTTTATTTTTTATTCATACTTATTATTCTCTAACATAATTCTTTGAATAAAATTGTTTGCTGCCTTTCTCTGTCACAGGCCCCATGAGGTAGAGAATTTTGTTTTATTCATTGCCTTATTCTCAACATCTATAGAAAAACTGTAAGCACTCAATCATATTTGTGAATTAGTGAGTGAATATCACAGAATGGTGAGAAAAGCTGAAGATGTAAAGTAGATGGAAACTGTAAGAACAGAGAAAGGGGTAACTATGGAGAGATTGCTAAAGAGGCTTTCGAATGATGGCAGGAAGAATTAAGAAAATACATGGGCACTCAACAGAAGCACAGAAGTTTTTCAACATGTCTGAATCATGGGGCCAAAAAGGCCAGTTTTATGAAGGGAATCATCTCTAAAGCATGATATACTTTTGAAAGAGATCCATTCAGTGATCCACTACATGAATAAACATCCACTTTTGCTTTCCAGGATATTTTTAATAAGATTTTGAAACATTTAATTTACCCCTTCTATCTTTAATTCTGCTTGGTATTGTCATCAAAGGATGCGCTTTACTACTACTCAGAATTCTAAAGTAATATTAGCATGTTCTAGTCTCTTCCAGTGTTTATTTTTAAAAGGCAGTTTGAAGTTTCTTATGATAAATATTACAATCTTGTTTCACAATTAAAATTTTCAAGGAACTTCATATGTAAAAATTAAAAATGGGAAAAAATGCAAGGTAAGTAATATAAAGGAAAGGGAAAAATGCAAGAGTGAAATATTTTGAGGATAAAAACAAGAATGGGTTGAGTCAAAATTTCTCCTAATCCAGGGTTATAAATAAGCACTTGCAGGACTAGAATTGAGGTTAGTTAAATGCAAGAAAAACCAAATAGGACGGGTGTGGGGGAGGGGAGGCATGCTGTGCTCTGAGATGGACAAGAGAGGAGCTGGAAAGAGAGTCTGCAGGAAATGCTTAACATGCTCTCAGCACCCACCTGGAATTCTGCAGGCCAGATGGTCAGAGACATAGAAGGGATATGTGCAATGAACTGAGTGCAATGAAAAAAGGAGGAAGGATTCAAGGGCTGACACGACGCGGTCCTTTAGACATGAAGCAGATTTGAATCAGTCCATACACATAGGTGTGCAAGAAATATCACAACTCTCCATTTTCTCCTTGTCTACTTCTTCTAAAGCCATGCTTTCATCCCATCAGATGAGCTGGAAATGTGCAGGTATTCTTGCAACAGTATTTTTCTGCTTACCTTTTTTATTTCAGGGTTATGCCACAGCCTGGGGTTCCAAAAAGCTCCAAGACAGAGTGGTGACTAGAAATTACTACTCAGACACTTGCTGTGCCAGGCCATGTTCTTCTTCTGGTCTACCACTGTATAGCTTCTTGGCCAAGACTAAAGGACAGGTCAGTGCAGCTTTCCTTGTTTGCTCAGTAACTGCTCCCTCTGAGACTTTTCCTCACACACAGGGAAATTCTCAAAACAACACATTTGTCTGTATTCCTTGTAGCCCCTCCATCCTGGAGTATCTTTTTAGTGTGAGAGAAATTGCCTCCTCTACAAACTGTATTCTCAGAACAATAGGCTTAAGCTTCTGGGGAGAAATCACGGAGAGGAACTGAGAAACTTCCCTTGAGATGAAGAAAACTTGAATCATTTTGTAGGAAAATAGTTACACCATGAGACCATAATGTGAAGTGAAATAAATCAGACACACAAGCTTAAATATTTCATGGTTTCTCTTATATGAGAAACCTGGAATATAAGGAACAAAATAAAAGATATAGGAAATAGGGAGATAGATCTTTTACAAAAGGGAAGGGGATTGGTAGAAGATGAAAAAAGAATTAACATATGTTGTATTCAAGGACCGACTTTCAACAAGGAGTGGAATCATTAGGTACTGCAATCCTGTACCAATAAAAATAAATTTCAATTTAAAAAGAAATATAAGAGGTTGCTATCTCCCTTGAATGGAGAAAATGAAGGAAGAAAAATACAGGGAGAAAAGCATAAAGTAATAATTTAAACATTATATTGCCATGTACAGAATATTTTTAGCTTGTAAATAATAGCTAATCAGAATGAAAGCAACTCCAGCGTCCTTCAGTTCCTCCTCTGGAGTGTTGGACATGGAAATGCACTGTTCAGATCCCCCTAGCCGCCCCAGCTCCCAGGGTCCAGTGCTGCCCCTCCTGCAGAGGCTGCTCCCCCACGACATGCCCTTTCCAGTGCCACCATATCCAGTGACTGAGGGAAGCCACACAGGTATGAACGCAAAACCATTTCCACCCAAGGTGGGAAAGCTTAGATCCAGAATTTACTGTGGATGAGTCAAGGCTTTGTAGTCTTGCACCACAGTTCTTCCATCTCTCTGTTCAGTCTTCCTTCCTGCCCTGCCCTCCTACAGAAGTTTACCTCCAGAAAGACACCCTGTATGGCAAACTCCATCTACACTCCTGTGTCCATCGGACCCAACCTGCAACAGTTTATGAGCAGCCCTGGGAAACACTGGATAAGATGGAATTTGGGAGCTGAATCAGCAGCCATCGGACAGGCAACTAGGGCCTAACTTAATAGATGAGACATGTACATCCCCTGGCACAGGTGACAGTCCTGTGGGTCATGAAGTTGAATGATGTCATCATGGAATAGAATGCATCTGTGGTTAGGTTTATCACGTTTTTGAGAAGTGAGAGGAAACTAGTATCCCATGAAAGTGAGATTACATGAGTATTCCCAGAGACTACTGATACCCTAAAGATAATAAATGACTACAAGAAGTTAACAGGCAACTAAAAGCCAAATAAAAAATCAGAGATTTTACTAGTAGTTTACAAACAGGCTTTATATCCCACAGCAAGAGGGCCGAGAAGAGCTGAAATCCAAGCACAGGATAAAATCTGTTGCTGATTTTCAGAGACAGACAAATACCTAACCAAGGGAGACCTGTTACACCAATCTGGTAGGGGAAAAATAGGGCACTGGCACTTGGGATGAAAATATCTGGGAAAATTTTCCTGAAACTTTTGAAATTCTAGAATCCCAGGGTGATTAACTGTTTGCCACTGACTGGAGGTTTCCTCGCATGTAAAACTTTCAGGGCTAAAACTAAAATAGCAAAGCAGGGCTACTGCTCTTCACTCCACAATTGCTCTGAATTCTTTAGGCCTGCAGAAGGGGCCTAACCTTCCCTATCTAGAGCTACTACTTCCCTCTCACCCAAAACTAATGTAGTCTTTCCAAGACAGCATGCACCCTCAAGACCTACCTCACTCTCTCCTACTGACTCCTAGGCCAATATGTAGGATTAAGATATAATCAGCTGGGGACATGCTGGGTCTGATAAGGGATAAAAGGGAATATACTCCAAAAAGCTCTGAGCCCTGGCCAACATGCACTGACAGATCCCAGGGAAATTCCTGTGGGACTGGATTCTGAGGCTGCTTGACCCAGAGCAGTTGGACTATAAGATAGAATAAGGGAGTTCATTGATTTTGGAGGATTCTCCAGAGAAGCAGGATTTATACCTTGGCAAGGCTCCCATGAGATGGGGTCACCCATCTTGTTACTAGGATGGCTCCTCAGAAGAATAGAAACAGCAATGGCCCGTCTAAGCAAAATTGGAATACCAGAATTTCCTTAGCAGATAGAAAAAGAAGGGATTAAAGAGTTTAGGACATGCTAGACTAGATATATAATATATATGATGGCTCCCCAAAACCCACCAAAGGATTACGTATGACAGAAAGTCTCCAAGGACATATTTGCCAAGACTATCAGGAATATGCTGATAAGTGGGGAACCAGCATCACTAAAATGTTCAGAAAAAATTAAAGGACCCCCAGTGTAGACAGTAATGGTGATGATAGGACCCTAAAATAACAAAGGCCAGGTAAAGATGTGTAGGTGTTTGAAGTAAGCCAAGTTGATTTTCCTAATGAACAGCAAGGCTGGGGTGAAAGCCAGGGGTCTTGACCTGCACAGAGTTAAGGAGATGACTACACTGCTTTGTAAACCTTATGGCAAGTTCCAGTAGGAAAATCATACTACACTTGATATTAGCCAAAAGGCCGAGAAGCGATGGGGGAAAATCATAACGTAGGGATTTGGAATTTTTAGAGTAAGTCTAGTTTTTTCTTTTTTTTCCATCAGAGAATTACACAACTTAAAAAACAAAAAGAACTACTCTTTTTAGTGTACTACGTGTCCCTAGTAGAGATGGATTAACTCATCATGAGACACTAAACATCTATGCATACTATACATCTGAAAGCATTCATATTAATATTTCCCATTGTGAGCTGAGTTCCCTTGGAACCTACCAATTTATAAGGTAGGAGAGTCCCAGAGTGACACATTTTAAGATAGAGATAATACATTGAGACTGAGTAGGAGCAGGCCTAGAAGGCAAAAATAAGTTGCCTGAGCATATGACCCATACCTCTACATCACATTGGTACCTGAGAGCCTCCCTGAGATTACATTATAGTCATCTTGGAATTTCTTTAGAGCCAGCTGTCAGATGAACTTGCTTTAGGGAGATTTATGGTTTGAATGTTTGTCTCTTCCAAAACTCATGTTAAAATGCAATTGCCATTGTAATGGTTATTAAGAGGTGGTTAGGCCAGGTATCTCACCTTCATGGGTGGGATTGGTGCTATCATAAAAGGGCAAGTTTGGCACCTTCTTGCTTTCTTTTATACTTCTGCTTCCTTCTATGGATGATGAAGCTAGAAGGTCCTTCCCTAAAGCTGGTGCCTCGATCTTAACTTCCTGGCTATAGACGTATAAGAAATACATTTCTGTTCTTTATATGTTGCTCAGCCTCAGATAGTGTCTAGCAGCAAAAGCCAATTAAGACAGGAAGGAATGCAAACCAAATATGGATGACAGCTTCATTGCAGACTTACAATGGAAAGGCCAAATCCTCCTTCAGGATGTACACCTGGTTAAATACTATATTAGGAGAGTGGCTGGCATATATATATATATATATATATATATATATATATATATATATATACACACATGCACTCATGGGTAGAGGCAACCCGCTGGCCAAAGATATGGGAGAAGAAAAAATGGAAAACTGGGAACATGGGAACATGGTAGCCTGAGACAGAAGCACGTGGATGGATATATGCAAATATTTGTATCACATGTTAACACCCATCACCTATCTAATGTAAGGGACACAATGGAATGAAGTAGAGTGAATGACTTAGCAGGCTGACATTAAGCAACTCTGGTCATTAGCCACCTTGGCATTGGCATTCATAGGCACATGAATTGAATGATCCTGCAGGAGAAGATGGTTGTTATTAGTGGACCCAACAGAATTCATTCCTACTCCCAAGGCTACTTACAAACTACTATTGCTACCAGTAACCAACCTGCCAGCATCAAGGACCACTGGTGAGTCCCCAACATGGCACTTGCTAAGAGATCAATTGGTAATATGGTGGCAAGTAGATTACATTGGGTCCTTTCTATCTTGGGATGTATGGCTTTATTCTAAAAAGAACAGACACATAGTTTGTATATATCATTATGTGAGGACTTATGAACCATTTGACTCATTGACATGCTCCTATAAAACATTGGGTCAGATCGTGTAGTCATTTTATACCAAAGGAGATGAAAGTAGGTCTATGATCATGAAATTCACCAGACATTTCACATTTGGTACCATTCAGTCTGATACACAGCAATGTGACTGCCAATCAATGGTGAAGTTGAAGTGCCAGCTTAAAACAATATCCTAATTTACAAAGATAGAGTGCTGTCTTCCAGAACAGAATATACACATTTATTTAAAGATTTTACGTAGTACCATGTACCGATTCACTAAAGACTGTGTTTTCTTCCTGCCCTTCAGAACTCTGCTCTATAGAGTGTGAAAGGGGCATACTTTGAAGAGGAGACACAGAAAGCATCCCATTGAAGTATAAACTACATGTGCTTCGTGAGCATTTTGGACTCATTATGTCCAGGAATGAGCTACCGAGAAATAGCTGTCTTGACAGGGTTAATCTAACCTGATCAGCATGGGGATAGGACAGGGCTGCTGTTAGGCAGTGTGCCCCAGGGCATCTACTTGGGTGTCCTTTGGCTCTCCTTTGCTCACTTGTGATTATAAAGCTAGCACCCTCAGCCTCAGAAAGACATGATGATATGACTAGGGGCTCTCACTTCTCAGCGGTGATAATCCAAAGATTAGGGGTTTGGGTTTTGATCTGAAATGTAACCCAAAAGCTTGTGTGTTGAAGGTTTGAAACCAGTGCAGCAGTATTCTGAGGTGGGGCCTTTGGGAACCGATTGGATCATGAGGGCTCTGACTTCATTAATGGATTCATGGATTCATGGCTGGATGGGGTATTGGGAGGTGGTAGAAACTTCAGTAGATGGAAGAAGTAGTTCACTGAGGTCAGGCCCTAAAGAGTGTATTTTGTCACTAGTTCCTCCTCCTCTTTCTGTTTCTGGCTGCCATAGGTGAGCAGCTTTGCTCCACCCTGTGCTCCCCACTATGATGTTCTGCCTCACTACAAGCCCAGAAACAATGGGGCTGAGCAATCACAGACTGAAATCTCTGCAACTGTGAGCCAAAAATAAGCCTTCCTCCTTTTAAATTGTGTCCTGCAGGTATCTTGTGATAGCGACAGGAAGCTGAGTGGCATAGGAATTTCCTTTGAGGTGAATCCAACACCGTGACACCCAGTCTGACATGTACAGGTATAGGGCTAACAAGGCTGACTTTGAAAGCAGAACTATTCCAGAAAATTCAGGAAGTCTGGCTGAATCACAGCAGGGGACATCTGTGCTCCAATGTTCTTTGCATTTTAGAAAAGTCTTTGTTTTTTATTTAGCAAAGAAAAGGACAGTTCACAGAGAAGTCACAGGTTGTTCAAGTTTGACCAGAATCTCAACTGGAGAATCAGCAAATTGTGAGTTTGGTATAAAATATGTGTATCTGTAATAAGAGCACCCTTTGCTACTGTGAACAAAGTAGCATAATAGTCACTTCTGCTCAGCAAAGTGCTTCTTGCTTTGAGTTGACAAATATGGATCAAAAACATCAGTCCCTCACAGAACTCTGGGATCTACCTCCAGTAGGAAGGGAAGTATTTAGAAAGGTAGGGAAGTTCTAGGGACTCTGGACAAGAAGGCTGGGTTCTTCTTAGATTTGCGCATAAACTAACACCAACTTGGAAACATATTTGATCAGAGTGTCCCAAGGATATTTAAAATCTGAGATATGAACTGCTTATTTTCTGGATGATTCACCATCTAATTTCTCTAGAACTTTCTTGCAGCAATTTCAGAAAGAGTAAAAGGAAATTCTTATCCCTTGCATTATGATGCTTTGGTAGAAACAGAAAGCTAAAGTTCAAGCATTTTTTGAAACCTCTGGGGAGAAGAAACTCACAGGCAAAATATCTGCACACATATAATCATGGAGAAAAGTCTGCCCTGGCTCCTGCTTTTTTCCCCCAGGCCTGGGGATTGAATCTAATGCCTCAAGCTTGTTAGGCAAGTGCTTTCTACCAAGGTACATGCATCGCACTTTAAAAAATTTTTGAGACAGGGTCTTTTTGTTTTGCTCAGGCTGATCTTGAATGTGTTAAGTGCCTGCCTCAGACTCCTGAGCAGTGAGAATCATAAGTATGTGCCACTGTGCCTGGCTCTTGTCTTTTTTTGTTTTTGACTCAAACATTTAAACTGTTGCAAAAAACATTCATATGTGTAGAATATTCCAGTTTGTGTCTACATGACCATTTCTCACATATGCAACATCCTACTAAAATGTATTTTCTGGAAAGTTTTCTAGATAGATCAGAACATATTTGCCTTTGTTGTTTTGACTTTATTCCAACACTTTTTTTTTTTTACATTTTTTCAGGTGTGGACATTTATGCTTATTTTGCCCCATGGGCATATGGCTATGATTTGAGAGAATAATAAATACTGATAAAATGCAAAAGGATTTTTGAAGGAACCTAATAATACAGTGGGTGGGGTAACATTCTCTCTACTACTGGATGCTTGTAGAAGACCAACTGCAGCCTTGAAAATGCTTGCTGTATTTCCTGATTACTGTAGGTCATGCACAATGAGAGGTGGTTTATGTCAGGGAGGAACTAGAGGCAGCTGGCACCAGCTGACCAGTGCTGATTGTGTACATCTCTTCCCAGGCTCAGATTCAGCAGTGTCACCTTGGTAGCTTCAATTGAGCCATGGAGGGAGTATGTGTACCACAGGGATCAGCAAATGATGAGATCAAGGTGTTTTTGTGTTTTATTTAATTCAATCCAGCAAGTCAATTTATCAATGCTCTCTATTCATGTATTCTTTAAAATTTTCCACATCTATTTTTCACAGGCTTATACTTCCTCTATATTCTTCAACATGTAGAATGTATTTATAACACCTATTTTAATTTATTTGTTTACTAATTCTATGGTCAGAGGTTGGCTAGCTGGGGATAGAATATAGTGTGCAGTCTGTTTTTATGTGGTCCATGAGCTAAGAATGTCTTTACCTGTGTAAAGGTTGTAAACAGACATCAGCCACTGGGAAAATTCAAATAACAAACATAAGACACCACCTCATAGTTACTAGGATGAATATAATAAAAAGAAAATAACAAGTGTTGGTGAAAATGTGGAGAATTTGGAACCTTCATAAACTATTGGTGAGAATGGTACAGCAGCTTTGGAAAAACCGGTTTGGCACTTCCTGTAAAGGTTAAACCACAGAGTTGCCCTATGATCCAGTGTCAGAGACCAGAGGTGAACTGAGGCCTAATTGGCCTCCTCTGTGAGCACAGAGGAGAAAGGCTGCATTCAGGGGTGATTGCATTTTGCAGGTTCTAGGGAAAACTTAAGACAGCTGAGATTAAGTTGTTTACCAGAATATGTACTAGTGGATATTGGAAAGCAGATGAAGTTTGTGTTACTTTGATTGCTTGTACTCTTGTTTGGGTGAATAAAGGAAAGATGAACCAGACACTAGGTGCTCCTCTGTCTCCTAGAGGTACTAGCTCCCTGGCTGCCTGGGTGTTAAACTGACTCCGTGTCTCTTTGTCATTCACCCTCATCCTCCTTCTCCCCATCAGGGAAAACAAAGTAGTGGAAGGTCCAGGTCTTGGAACAAGGCTGGCTGAGTAGGTCAGCTCCAGGTGGCTTGGAACTCAGGCTAGGCTACAATCCAGCCAGTCTATTTCCAGGTATACATGCAAGGGAAAAAAACCATACAATGAAACAAATGTTCATAGCAGTATTTTTCATAATCATAATTATTTATAAAATGTGCAAGCAACCTAATGTCTACTGGCTGATATTCTTTGGTAATATGAAGATGTGATATGTACTGTAATACAGATGAACTTTGAAAATATTATCCAAGGGAATGAAGCCAGTTAGAAAAGGCCATGTATTGTATGATTCCATTTATATGACATATTCTGAACAGGCTAGTCCAAGAGACAGAAAGTAGAATGTTGGTTGCTAGGGACATATAACTCACCACATTTTAAAATCATTTTTATGTGACTGAAAACTACTTGTTAGGGATGTGCTAGAGAGTGGCTGCTAAATGTGCATGGTTTCTTTTAAGAGTGATTGTAATGGTTTGAACCTGAAATATCCCCCAAAAGTCTCATGCTCACAGTTGGGGCTTTTGTAAGGTGGTTGGATCATGGGGTGCTATACTCACCAGAGGATTCATTCACTAATGAATTCAGTAGCTAAGTGTACTGTTAAGTGGGGCCTTGTTGGAGATAAGGCCTGGAAGACTGTATTATTGTCCCTGGATTCCCCCCTTTCTCACTGTTTCTTGGCTTCCATGGGTTAGGCAGCTTTCCAGTGCCAATGCCCCTCTACCATGCCCATTTCTGCCTTGCAACCAAGCAACTATGGACTGAATCCTCCAAACTATGAGGTTAAATAAACCTCTCCTCCTTTAAATTGCAGATGTCGAGTGTTTTCTCTGTGATGGAAATGTGACTAATACAATGATGAAAATGTCTTAGAATTTATTGTGGTGATGGGCATACAACTCAGCAAATATACGAAGAAAACACTAAATTTAATACCTTAAAAGTATAAATTTTTATGATAGCTCAATAAAATGTTGTTTTAAAAAATGTGGTTCCTAGACTTTGGGATTTCACAGACCAGTAGAGCACTGCTGAAATAAAATTCAGGAATTTACCACAGATACGTACTGTGATTGGTTGTTTGTTTTTGGTAATCAAGAGCATTTAATGGCCATTTAGTTATGATATAATTTCCTAAATGAAAGGGAATTTCTAAGGACTACAGATTAATCATGAAGGAAGAACCATTCTTTAATTGGAATGTAGGTTCATTTTAAAAAAGCATTATATAATTTTTATATGTTACTACAATGATATATAACACACCATGTTTTAAAAGCATTTTTATGCAGCTGAAAAGTAATTGTTAGTACTTTTAAAAATTTTTATAAAGGACTCAAATACAGAAATAGTTGACATAGAAGAAGTTCTGTAAACCTTGAATTTTATAGTCATGTAAATAGGTTATTACTTTTTATATGTATTTGAATAATTGATTCATTGATAATATAAATTTTAAAACCTTAGTTGATAAAACTTTATTCGAAATATGTAAAGAACTGTATAGTTCAAAACTGCAAAAATAAAATACAATTTATGGTAACTTAATAATAAAGACTACCTAAAAACATATTGCCAATCTACTATTTAAAATACATTCTCAAATTCAAAGCTAATCATTGTATTTCTGTATTTTGTAACATCTAAATCTTCTTTACTCAAGTACACTGTTATGCAAATGTTGCAGCTCTATCACTTAAAAATATAACGGGTCACTTCTGACAAGCAAAAATACATCATGTTGTTCATTTCTTATACATCAAAATAAAATAGTTCAAATGACTAGAAACTAATTTTCATTAATAAAAACCCTAAAAGTTAGTAAAACATTTCTCTTGAAAACAATGGACTACCATTCTGAATTGAGCTACAGGAGGACCTATTCCTGCCTGAAGCCTCTCCAGATTATCTCCTGTGTATTTATTTAGTCAGGACATTTGCAAAATGCTTTTCGCCAGGTATTAATCAGGACTCACAGTACTCAGGTGCTAGGAAATAGCCAGATTAACTTGAGTTTACACAAGGAGAACCATGACACAAGGGGAGATCTCACCAGGGACAGAGTGAGACCTAATTAGCTTTTGGCTTCTTATAGGAATGTTTCTTCTAGCAGAGGACACTAATTTGTTTAATGATAGGAGTAAAAATATTGGAATTTTTTGTGGGAGAATTAATTTTGGCCCCATAAACAGAAAGTTTAGAACACAGAAAAGGTAAGGATTTTAGTGTGAAAAGGGTTAAGAAGAGGAAAGTTAAAACCAGAATAAAGACTCTTCAGACAGAGATCACTTTTCAGAAGTAAAAATAGCAAAACAAGAATAGAAAAAAGAGGTATATAGTTTCTCATTTTTAAACCAAGGGGCTTGTATAAAATTACTTTAAAAGAAGGATCTCTCTTGAACATAACCCTTAACATCTTATCCCTCCCCCATAAGCCCCTATGATATAGAGAGCACTAACCTATAGGAATACAACTGAGTAGTAAAGAAGTTAAGAGGTTAAGACCACATAAAGAGTGAATAGGCTGGAACAGATGTTATGTCTTAAAACACTGGCTTAGAAATAGAAACAGAAGGTAGAGGATAAACAGGAACTTTTATGGATGGACAAGTGGAATAATCCAGGGATCCAGTAGCAATACCAGCTACTTAACTTTTCTTTTTTTGACAAAGGGCTTGGAATTTCAAGTATACAATGAAACCAAAGATGACAAACACTCATCTGAGTATGAAATGCTCAGCTGAAAAGAATATATGAAATAAATTCTTCCAAGGTTATGTGGAAAAAACAAAGACATAAGTGAAGTACAGAGTGGACAAGAGTAGGCATTTAGTTCAAACTGCTGTTGTTTCTAATATATAACGAACGTTGGGGATCAATAAGACAAGAGAGAGGAATTTAATTTAGCCTGATCAATATGCTAGGGTAGATTAAAAAATAACTCATCATTATCAGAAAGTGTATTGGAAAACAAAACAAAGATGCCTGTTTACTTGGAAAATCATGTGCAACTCAGGGCTTCACAGATCCACTATGAGTTATTAAGAAAAATTAACCTCCAAAGGAGACACGTAAAACATTTCTTCATGGCTGTCAGACACATATGTCATAGGAACAGCCATAGTTCTAGTCAGTGTAGCAAATCTGATGTTCTGGATTCTCACGGAGGCTTCCCCTCAAGGTTGCCTCTAATTGACTTTCACCATTAAGTCCCATGCTATGGCAATAAATATAACCAGTGTAGGTCATAATACCAAGGATCCTGCCAAGCCACAGGAGACCTGATCATAGAAACTTTAAATGGTAGTGTTAGGGAAAAATCCACAAGAGGGCAATTGCCCACCTCCTTATATAAAGCAAAAGATGGAAATATCTGAGAAAGCTGCATTTGGATTATTGAGTGTTTGGGATGGCAACTGTAATTTAAAAGTAACTTTAAGTCCAAGAGTGTATTTCCTTGGATCCAACTGACATGTCTTCTATGTAACTCATGTGCATGCAACAACTGTGAGCAGCACAGCTATAGAATGGGAGGACTCAGAGGATAGTATCCTGCCTATTGCCAGTTCATGGAGTTGTTGCTTTCCCATACAGTTACATGATGCTGATACTCAGAACATCTGTTCTTCTGAAACTCAGGTATGTAACTCTAAACTTCTCAGCTAGAGAACAGGAATGTAACTAGTATTTTCTGATGTAGGGAGGTATGTCATTTGATATAGATCAAAGCCTTAGCTTCCAAACATTGGGATAATCTGATTGTGATCAATGGAATGGATTTATTGATAACAATGGATTTATTCATAACAGTGGACTGAAGAATGTTTTTTATTTGTCAGTAATAGTTTCGCTTCTCCCTGAGATTCATAGGGAACTTCTATAGCATGGTCCCAACTGATAATTTATGACAGAAAGATGTTTAGTGTCTTCTAAATTTTTAAAAATATTCTTTTAGTCTAGTCTACTCAGCAAGCTACAATTAAGCTGAAACTTAGAGCAGAACAATTAGTACAACAACTGACATACAGTAAGAATACACAAAATAGTTTACAAATTTAAGCTAGCAAGGTAAACTTTAAGATATTCTCTCTCTCTTCTACACACATACACACACCCAAAAAGAAAAAGCTGTCACTGGGGATTAATGCCAGAAAAATTCTACTCAGCAAGTTGCTGACTTTACCCAAGCATAAAAGTGGAAAAAACCTGAGAAGTTCTTAAAAATGTTACAGCTGTATAATTCTTTAAATTATTTTGACTTGTGTTAATCTATCTATATACATACACTAGGAGTGGTTGGTTAACATGTGAAGTACCCTATAAGGAATGCACCCTCCAAGAGCTGTAGCCTTTGAAAAACCCTGGTCACTTCAGAGACTGTTACCCTGAAACTATCTATAGCTCAATACCAGAAACTTTGTTAATAAGTGAATGTTTTCTGTGGTCAAATTAGTGATGTTAAAGGTATGTGGACTGGCTCTAATAGGGTAGGGCACCCCAGCCCTTGTATGAGCAAGCCCAGTGGACCTGGGATTCCTCTCATTCAGTGCAGAAGTCAAATACTCAATTGGTTGTCTGGTTGAATCTGCTTAAATATTATTGGACTCTTAGGTAGGATGGTGCTGCAATGTCTAGAAGGATAGGAAAGAGTTGGGATGTTTTCAAGCTTACAGGACAGGTTGGATGACTGTTCTGGTGCCTGCCTGCTTATATACATGCATGACTCAGTGCTTGGTCTAAGACCTGTGTTCAGTGCAGAATGTCACCTGGTGAGGGTAAGAGGAGAAGACATATACTCTCACATACCTTTATCTACTGATGGCTACTAAAACAACCTAATGGTTGTGAATGCTCAGATTCCATACATTTTAATAGGTGTCACAAGATTAGCTCAGTCATAAAATTAGTTTCTAGTTTTATAGGGATGCAAGTTCTTGGGTCTTCTATAAGGTCTGTAAATGACCTGTGATGAAGGAAGGGCTCAGCAGTGAAGCATAGGAACAAGAGCAGAACAGAGCAGAGCCACCGGTGGTGACCCTTACATGTCTACTTCACATCCTTCTGCTCTTCTCTTGGCTTTCTACCCAAGCCACCCTTTTTTCCAGCTGTCCACTTTACAAGTGTTATCACCTCTGGGAGTTCAGTAAAGGTGAGACAAACAGAGCAATGAGTGTTGTATTTCAGAGAGCTAAGCTGAGGAAGGGCTAGTAGAGCTGTTTCTGCCCACCGAAATTGAAGCAAGTGGGGAAGAGTGGTTTTGATTATTTAGGTGGTTGCTTTCATAACTATGGTTAATATAATGTAGGTGAATCTTCTGAAAATTTAGAGGTCAGACACAAAGTAAAAATGAGCATATGCATTTGCTTTCATTTTTAACACTTAAGGTTTTTTTTCCATATATCCTTTTATGTCTTTGCTTTAAAATAAAGGAAATCAAGACAATTCTATTTTCTAATATCAAAAGCAGATTTGAAACAAGAAACAACTGACCAGTGGTCAGCATGACTTTCACTGCATGTTGTGAGGGCTCCTGAAAATAGGACTAAACAGAAGTCTGGTCCTATTCAGTGAGATGATATGCTTAGTGTGCTTTCCCTAGAATCCTGTCCATACTATCCACTCAATAATGTGAACTATTACTAGTGGTAATTTGTAAAATGAGAGCAACCACCAGTTATAGCAACAACATATTTTCAAACTTAAAAGGCTGAGATTCAGATATGAAGCTTTCCATATGACACATGTTCATTATAATAAAAAGAGTATCTTGCCATCTGCACTCAGCTGTACTCAAATTAAGTCAAACTGCAATTTCCATGTTGCTGCCTGGTTCTCCCCCAGGGACACTACAGTACTCTAAATGCTGGCAAGGGCACTGAAAGTTTAGCTTTGACATGCAACATAAGAGAGTCAACTTGAAGAGAACTTACAATTTCTCATCTCTTATCACCTTGTTTAATTCTCACAATTCTGAGAGGCTGGCAGGGAAGGTATTATAATCTCTGCTTTATGGATGGTGACAACTGATACCCTAGACAGGTTAAGTGAATTGCCTAAGCTTCTATGGCTAGAAAGGGGCAAAGCCAGAAGTTGAACCTTTCTTTTGATTGCTGGCATAATGGTCTATCCTTTGCACCACAGGGAATAGGAAGCTTGAAAGCAGGCTCTATTGTACATGAAGAATAGTACCAGGAAACCAGCATAGTGCAGGGAAAGACTGAACAATCACAGACAAAATTGTGAATTTTATACTGCTATGAAGGATGACTTAGGAAGTCATTTTCAACAGAAGGATGAAGAAGCTGTCTTGTTCCTGAGTAAGGCCACAGAAAATAATGAGGGGACCAGTTCATTTAGTTTACAGCATATTTTTAATCACTGCTACTTGTATGTTATAGGGAAGCCTAGTACAGGTAAGAATTTCACATCATGTGCTCCTAGAGCCCAGACTTCTTTAAATTTGGAACATGTAAGAAAGCCAGGCAGAGGGCGAACCCTCATAGAAAATACATCACTACTATTTAAGATTCCTAACCCATTCCATCAGGTCAATTCTAGGTGGTGCAGACACTTCATGTCAGGGTGGTGTGCAGTCCTGGGGATGGACCGCATACAAAATAGGCAATAAAGCCTGTGTTTAAGGTGAGCATGCTTCCACTTTCCCTTGGAATCCAAGGCTGCAACCAAAAGCAGTACATGCTACAGGGATTTTTTTCTGTTGGGGTGTTTTAGTAAACCAGTTATGGAAAGAGTATCTAATATCAGCTGTGAATCATATAGCTCAGCCTAACTCATGGACCTATAAAAGTCTAACTTCAAAATTAAAACAGCATTGTCAAGTAGTCTACACTCCAGATTTAGAGGCCTACAGGCTAATTGTGGATGGCATTTTTTTGGTTCAGGGGATGGCTGATCAAATCCTTTTAAAGCTCCTCTTTATTTAGCAAGGTTTTTAGAGAGAACAGAGGGGAGACACCAGGACTAGCAAGTATAGAGTTATATGACCCATGCAAAGGGCCAATAGCTATAAAATCTACCAGTTTGTTCAAGAAATATCATAGCTGACAGGGAAAGACAATATCAAACTAGCTTGTTGCATGAGAAGAGTCTACATCCTAAAATTCCTTTTCTATAACTAAACCAAGAAATGTTAGCCGTAGACAGTAGATTCCTCACAGGGCTATCGGAAACAGGACAAAGGGCTTCTGAAATTCAGTGCTTCCAAATCCCTTTCTGTGGTGCAAATGAAGATATCTCTACTCTCCCTGTGTCCACTGTGCTTTTGTTAAGCTAATTCAACAACCTAATTCCCAGTAGTACACTCAAAACCATTCCCAGAATGTAGGACATTTTAAAGCTTTCTAGAGGCAAGGTACCACCATCTCCTTTCCATAACATCCAGAATTTATTTATGAGATACTTTGCTGTTAAGGAGGGCTCTGACCATAGTCATTTTATTAATGGAGAAATATTGCAAAGATTCCTATACCTTCAGTTACACTAACTCAGTGATGGCATTCTAAGTAATAAAGTTGATTATCTTTTCTACAAAGGGCAGTAAACTCTTACTCTGAGGTAGCTCAGGGATTCAGCAATGAGGGTCATTAGAATTTACTCTTTGATGCTCTACAGGCATTGCCTTTAAAATTGCTTATTACCTAGCCAAAGCATTGAGATGGAATTGAAACATCATTTTTCCCAGAAATCTTGGTCACCCAAGTTATGGAGGAGAGTGTATTACTATTGTAGAAAAACATGTAGAGTTTCTCTGACAAAGCATGGGAAGTAGAAAAAGAAAACAAACAAGATCTAAAGTCAGCATAACATGAATCATAAAGTGTCTTTGGCATCTCATTATAAATCTATGTTAATATTCTTTCCCCTGTAGCTTGGAAACATGTCCTATTCCATTTATTTCAGTGCTTATGCCATCTTTCTTAATACATAAGCTTGTGGTTTTTTAAAAAATCTGCAATACACCTCATCTTCCAGAATGCACAATAAAATTACGTGTTAAGATGTGAGGGGGAGTGACTTGACATTTGTGTGTGTACCTGGGATCCTTCCATCTCTGCTCACCCCACTGTAATTACTACTGTCAATTTCAGCAATGAAAGTTGACAAAAGGAGATGAGAACTCTCAAGGCAGACGTTTGCAGACATCAATGTGTTGTGGGATACTCTGATAGAAAAGTCACTGTATTACTTACTTTTTGGCATCTCTTCACTCTTGACCAAGTAAAGTAGGGAAGGAAAAACATAGGACATGTCAGTTTAGCATACATTGCATACTGAAATAGCTTTTAAATTTTTTTTTCAAATGTTCCACCTGGCTTTTAAGAGCAGGAGTTATTTCATGGCAATTTTCCAGTAGTCTTTTCTGAGGTAGATAAAACATGGAAGATAAGTAGTCTGAAGAATGCAGAAGGGTGGCTAATGCTTGTGTAGACTGAGATTAATTTGAAAGAAATTTCAGAAGTGAAAACTGAGCTTGCACTAGAGGAGAGAGGGGCAGGGCTATACACCATTTAGGTGGGGCTTTTAGAACTTAATAGGTAGGATGCAGGTGAATCTGGAGGTAAACAACAGGGTTATGGGAACAATGGCAGAGCAAGAGCTGAACCTGGATTACCCACAGCTGGTTATGAGTGGGGAGGAAACAGGAAGGATGGTGGGTCCCTCGGGACCTTATATAATAATGTGAGAGTTGAAAGCAATGGGCAGTTTTGACAGTTTAAAATGTTTTTTGTGGTCGTTCTGGATGAAAAGCCAACTTTGTCTCTTTCCTTGAGCCTCTGTTTGCACACAGGTACTATAATTGTATTCTGCATGTTGGGGAAATCTAAATTCTGGCTAAACAACTAGTGAAATAGATTCAGAACTCATTTTTCTACGTTTGAGTTACAGAGGAACAGGCTGGCTGCCTGAGACCCAGTGAGGTTAACACTACCAGCTGGGGCCTTTCTTTCTGGAGAATCACTGCAGTCATCACAGGCAGATGCTGTACTTTCAAATGAACATTCCATCATAGGCCAAATGTTAGTAGTTAAACACCAGCATCACAGATACACACAAAACGACAGTCAAGTTCACAAACACAGCTGGTGGTGTTAAGAAACCCCTAATGAAGGAAAGAAATCTGCTATTAGCTCCAAGCCATTCATCAAGACTTTTAATACACTTAGATTGGGACTGTTATATGAGAGGGAGTAAAATAACTATTGGCCTCAGTTTTCTCTCCCCAATCTAAGACTAAACATTTGTTAGAACACCCATTGGAAAATGAAAAAAATCACACATAATGTTCTCGTGGGTTAATGTAGACTTTCTCAGGGTCGGTGCTTAGATGTTTGCCAGTGCTCAGGTCTTCATAGCACATCTGATTGTAAAGGGGGTACATCTGCTGAATTCCATCTTCTCCCACTGAGTTCTCATCTTCATAGTCAAATCTCCTGCTACTTAGTCCATTCTGAAAATTCAAACATTGCTTACATTAGCAGAGCAGCTGTTTGCATTTTTCAGCACTTTGGTAAAAACAGGCAAAAAATAGAATGCATTAAAGTTTGTGTCCCTGATTTATTACTCCACAAGGAATTGAATGGCAAGGTAAAGTTCAACAACTTGTCATTTTCCAGTCATTTATTGAGTAAGAATGGTGGTGGCTCCTAAATATAAAACTGCAACTAATGGGAACTGTGATCAATTTCAGGTTTTGGAATTTGGAGTTAGTATCAGCTAAGGTAAACTGGAGAAGAACAAGGCTGTGAACTTCAGAAATCTCTCAAGCAATGTCCAAGACTGAGCTGATTAGGTGAGATATACAAGGAATTGAGCAAACACAACAAAAGAAAACTCAAGATTCTGCACTGTGGAATTAATAAAGGAAAGCAAAATGAACTGGCATGTGTCCATTATATACCTGACAAAACAGAGTAAGAAATGCTGCCAAAATATTCTCTCATCTTGACCTTTTTGACTGGGTTGACTTTGGGCCACAGCTGACACACAGAATTAATTCCCCCTGACGCTCTGTATTATCTCTGGTATTGACACCCCCTGACTGCTTATTGGTTTCATAAAACTTGGTTACTTCTGAGATTTCTTAGACTTAATTCTTGGAATACTCCTAAGAGTAAGTAAGCTCAAGGACTTTACCAAATGATAGCACACTAAAATAGAAGTGAGTTATCTAAAATGAGCTTTTATGGACATCTAATCATATTTTAATAAACATGTTAGCCCACAGCTCCTCCTGAGCTGAAACAATGTGACCATGTTACTTACAGAGGGGAGAAGATTGCCGATATCTCTTTCTTTGAATTGAGTCTGCAGAGGCAAGTGTTCAGTCTGGTAGAAGATATAAAAAGACAAGCAGTTTAAACCATCAAGCACATAGTGAAACATAACAACTAACACCAGCAAGACTCCTGTTCTTAAAAGAACCAATCATATCGTGTTAAATGTCTACTGATTAAGCAAACTGATTTTCCACGGGCAGATGAAAGAAACAACTGCATATTTCTTCTCTCTCACCCCATGTCTGCCTGTTTGGCTGGCTGTCTTTCCCCCTCTCTTTCTCCATCCCTTTCTCCCTCCCTGTGTCTTTCCCCTTCTTGGTTCTAAATGTCTTTTACCAAAAAAAAACCCCCAAAACAAACAAAGAAACAACAACAACAACAACAAAAAACAATACAGCACGTCTGCTGCAGAAGCTCTCATGAAAAATTGTTTATATGTTGCGAGCTCAGCACAGACAGTCTTCCACCTTTTTTCATTGCAAAAGTCTGATATCTTGAATAAGGGAAGAGTGCTTTGGGGTGGCAATGAAGCTTTGTCTACCTGTGGACATTTATATGGTCATTCTTATCTTCCTGCTTGTTACTCTCTCATCCCCTGCCACCCCCCCCCCAGATAATAAAGGGATTCACCACTTTCTAACCTCAGAAGAATCTTTCTCAACTTCCTTCTGCCTTTCAAACACACACTTTAAACACTTCAGATCTTGACTTCAAATATGATATCTTTTGGGAAGTCTTGCCAACACCCTCAGGCAGAGGCAGCTTTCATAGTGTCTTTTATCACAATTATTTCTTTACTTGTCTGCCTCACTAGACTGAGAGTTCTGTTTAGAACACTTATACATATTACTTCATTTAATCCTTATAAATAATTCTACAAAACTGGTATCTCTTATTTATAGATGACTAAATCTGAGGTTCAGAGGGGTTAAGTAACCTGTCTCTAACACAAAGTTGGTAAATTGGAGATTATGTTTCAAACATGGATTTGCTGATTCCAAATCCTTGCTTCTAGCTCAGTTCCTAGATAATAGGTGTTCAGTAAACATAATGCATGAATGCAAAGCTTGCCTGAGTGTCCCAGTGTGTGGGCACATCTGTCCATATGCTTTGTATTTCACTGTCTTTGCTCCTGCCCTCACTTTGGTCTGGAAGTTTTGCCCTTTAACCTCTGAGTTAAAATACTACCCATCCACCATGGCCTGAAAAAAGTCATCTTCTTACCAGAATGGCTCTCCACATTCTCTGCCAAAGTTATAATCTTTTACTCACAGTTGTCCTACTGCTCTTAGTGGTTCCTCTATTATAGTACACATCATGGTATGTCTTGTTTTACAGTCACTTGGGTCTATGGTTTTCAACTCCAGCAAATAGTAAGCCCTAGCTATTACTAAGACCTGAATGTTTGTGGCACCTAAATTTGTGTTGAGACCGAATCTTCAGAGTGAGGGCACTGGGAAATATGACTTTGGGGTGGGGGGTATGTCACAAGTGGAGGGCCCTCATAAATGGGATTCATTCCCTTGTAGGGGCTAAAGAGATCAGGAGTTCACCTTCTACCATGTAAGTTTCCAGAGAAAAATTGTCATCCCAAGAAGATACCCCACCAGACACTGAATCTGCAAGCTCCTTGATCTCTACATTCACAATGAGGAGAAATATAAGCTAACCAGTTTATAGTATTTTGCTATACCATCTCAAATGGACTAAGCCAGGTGCTATACCCATGTCCTGGCCTGGGGTTCTACAATTACAAGAAGTCGGAAGTTAATGAGTTGATTAGAATCTAAATTATCATCAATTCTTGATATCCCTATGTGACCATTATCCATATGACAAATTATATGACAATTTTCTTGTCCCTGCCATATTCAGGATGATTCTAGGGTACTTTTCACATGACTAGTTGTCCTCTTCAGCATCCTGGTGCCTGGGTCTCTCTTGGCACCCCTCTTTAGCAATGGCTCCCACCCTCCACCACAGCAGGGCCAAAGTACTGGTTCCAGAAAGTCCAGGGGCAGGATTGTGCACTCTGTCAGGATTTTGCACATCGGGCAGGTGCATAGAGGTCACATTCCGGCAAAGGCAAGCCTCCTACTCACCTCAGGCTAGGCACCTAAAATCACCATATTGACATTCTTAATTTTTTGGAGTGGGGGGTACCAGAGATCAAACTCAGGACTTGCCCTTTCAAGGCAGGTGTGGTACCACTGGGCTAAATCCCTAGCCTGACATTCTCAATTTTTGAACAAGGGGTCTTTGAATTTTCACTTTGGTCTAGGTCACACACAATATGTGACTGGTCTTAGTTCAAGAAAAATAGACTTGGAAGAAATACCTTAGATGAAAATTAGCATTTTCTTACATTTCTTTGCTGTTATAGATTGCCCTTGTAGTTGTTTCCTTTCTACTTTAATATAGATAATTAAGAAAAGATTCTGCATCACTCATAGCTGAGTTTAATTTGATAAGAGATGGAGAAGCTATTAAACTTCTCTGTAGAGAGGGTGAATATGGGTTTTTTTATGCCACTGGAGCTAATCCATTGTATCTAAAGCAGTTTCTGGATGCCTTTAACAAAGATCTCTTATTTACAAACTCACTTCTCCCAATTCATGTCTTTTATATTGCAACAATGAAACCTAAACTATTTGTGTTGATTTTTAGAAGATCAAGTCAGTAAAGGCCATCATAATCACTAAACTTTTATGAGCACAAAGGAACCTCTGACAAAGACAGGCCACATCTGTTCACTGTTTTCTTCTGTATTCCCAAAGTCTAATAGTCTAACTTAATTTCCAACTCTGACATTTTTGTAGAAGGGAAAAACAATTTAAATGATGATATTCTAAGCAACTTTCAGCTTCCAAAAAATATATATAGAATGTACCAAGTGGAGGGCAACAAAAGATTTCTGATGGTTGTTTCCAGTCCTTATTTAATGGTCCAATCATGTAGGCAAGATAAAGGAAATTGGAATGGCAATCTTTTTAAAAAATGTTTTTTGAGATAGGGTCTCACTGATAGTTCAGGCTGGCTTTGGACTCACTATGTAGCCCAGGCTGGCCTCGAACTTGTGGTGATCTTCCTGCCTCAGTTCCCAAGTGCTGGGATTACAAGTGTGCACCACTATATCTGGCTGGAACAGCAGTCTTGAACAACCTCTGATGGCAATGATAAAAGCTGTCCACATGTAGCCCTTGCTTATCCCTCCCAATCAGTGGCAGTGTGAGTGTACAGCAGTGGTATGGTCAGCCCTGAAAGAGAGCTGTACTCTAGGAATGCAGAGATTGTGGCCTCAAGAGTTCAAGGAAAGATGTGGCTGGAAGATGTGCTGTTCCACGTTTACTCTGTAAAATACCAAATCCTAAATTTAACATGACTAAAAAATGATTTATCATTCATCTCTTCCTGAACTCTTGGTCATCATCAGTGAAACATGGTAACAATCTTTAAGTCCTTGGTAGCCATGATGCAGGGCCATGAGTAGTAATATAACCTGTATTAAATTAATTATATTAGGGAACTGCATGGGTTACCCAAATTTATTTTGTTTGAATACAGATGTCAATGAGCCTTAGGCTTTATGAATAACAATGGGACTGCTATCTTTTTCTCATGGTTGGAGGAAAGAAAGGAAGGAAAGAAAAGGGAAGGAAGAAGAGCAGAGAGAGAAGAGAGAAAGGGAGGAAGGAAGGAGGGAAGGAGGGAGGGAAGGAAGGAAGAAGAGCAGAGAGAGAAGAGAGCAAGGAAGGAAGGAAGGAGGGAAGGAGGGAAGGAAGGAAGGAAGGAAGGAAGGAAGGAAGGAAAAATAGCAATATATTCAGGCATGGTGGTGTAATGCTTGTAAGCTTAGCACTCTGGGAGGCTAAGGCAGGAGGATTGCAAGATTGAGTGTGGGCAATTTAGCAACTTAGCAAGACCCTGTCAAGGAAATGAAGGAAGAGGAGGAGGAAGAAGGAGAAAAAAGGAGGAGAAAGAAGAAGAAAGAAGAGGAGGAAGAGGAGGAAAGAGGAGGAGGAGAAAGGGGAGGAGGAAGAGGACTTGTTAGAATAGCCAGAAGTGGTACTTTGACAATAAAGGACAAGAGAGTTTTTATACCTACAATCTTTCTGTACACTAACTGGACCATAAGTGAGCAGGTAAACTCCCTTTATCTCCTCTTTTAAATCTTCATCATTAAATCACTACACCTCACAGTAGCCTGTACATTTTCTAATGTTAAAATGAAATGTTGAAATTTATTAGCTTTTCTTTCTAATTAATAAACGTAAGTTTTTAGTACTGTTTTAGGTTCATAGAAAAGCTGAGCAGAAAATATGAAGAGTTTTACCTGCCATCCCTATCCTCTCCAACGCACACAAGACACTTCCTACCCCCTCCTCACCATCACCACCTGGCATCACAGGGTTGCATTTGTTACAGATGAGCCTTTCCATAAAGCATTATCACCGGAAATTCAGTTTACATTGCAGTTTGCTCCTGATGTTGCAACCTGTATCAGGTTTAACAAATGTATAATTACATGGATCCACCACTGCAGAATCATAGAAGTTTTCATAAGGTGAAATAGGAAGAAAAGTTCCAAAGGGAAAGGACAAGTGGGAAGGGTAGGGGAAAGGAAAGAAGGGAAAGGGATAAATATTAGAAATGGAAACAAAGTCTTTGTAAATAGGGAGGGGTGAAGGGGTTGAAGGGAGGGGAGGGGAATGGGAAAAAAATAAGAACCAAGATATAATATATATGTGTGTGTGTGTGTGTGTGTGTGTGTGTGTGTATAAAGGTACAAATTCCCAATGATGAATGTCAGCATATTGTATACCAAAATGTATCAATAAAATAAATGAATAAAAAACAAAAAAATCAAAACAAAAAACCCAGTGTACCACCTATTTCAGATCATCGCCAACCCTGGGAAACCACTGTTTTACTCTCTCCATAGTTTTGCCTTTGCCAAAATATAACTTACTTACTTTGAGTCATTCAGTTGGTAGCCTTTTCACATTGGCTTCATTCATTTAGTAACACATATTTAAATGTACCACTTTTCATGGCTTGACAGTCCATCTCTTGTCTGGATATATAACAGTTTATTTATCCATCTACCTCCTGAAGCTCATCTTGGCTGCGTCCAATGTTTAGCAATTATAAATAAAAGAGCTACAAACATGTGTGTGCAAATTTTATGTGGACATAGGTTTTCAATTAATTTTCAAAAATATCAAAGAGTATGACTGCTGAATTGTACAATGAGGGTAGTCTTAATTTTGTAAGAAACTGCGACATATTCTTCCTGAGTATACCATTTCCATTTCCATCAGCAATGAACAAGATCTTTTACTCCATATAGATGCTTTTAAGAAATTAGTAACAACAGTCTTTCAAATGTCTTAGTCATACATAATACCTTACATGTTTGGTCCTTAATATATATTTGCTGAATAAAGTTAATATTTTAATAGCTGGACACATGGTATATATTCTATTCTATTATTCTTGTATCTTTTTTTTTTTTTTTTTTTTTTTTTTGGTACAGGGGATTGAACTTGGGACCTTATGCTTGCAAGGCAGGTGGCAGCACCACTGAGCTAAATCTCCGGCCCTGATCTTGTATCTTGTCTTAGAAAACCTTAGGCTATTTAGAATTTGTAATAAATACTTCAGTTTCCTTACTAACATGTACTACATTGCTGTAATTCCTACTGAACTACAATTCATACTCATTGTCTTTATTTAATAAAGTGATGTAGACTCTTGTTCCTAGCTTCCAAGTTGCCACTAGCAATACTAGCTTTTCTGGTTTGATTTGTTATCTTAGTAAACATTTTACTTCTATTACCCAATAAATAAACTAGAACCTTCCTTTTTTAATATGTATTATAACTTTACCCTTTTTCCATAGGGACGATATTTTTAAATCCCAAAGGAGTGCTTTCGGTGATGACAGAAGTAACATTTCAAGTGACCATTGCATAACTAGGCTCTCTGCTCCTACACTGGGAAATCCTCAAACTAGAATTCCATTTAGGTCCACTGACCCCATTTCTATATTTAAATCTCTTTAGTATTCTATCTTTTTATAATTTCATCCTCTCAAAGCTCTGCATTTCTTCCCTGAGAAACATACTTCTCTTTTGTCCCAATTCATTGTGATTTATATAACTTAAACTTTGATCTTTAAATACATGTCCCTATCTTCTCAAACTTTTCCCTAACATGTTCTCTCCAACTGCTATTCCTGAAATCCACCTTCTGCAGGCAGAACTCCTATTACCATACCAACTGTTATGATCATGAGTCTTCCCATTGAGGACTTTGGCACCTAGATTACTGTGTTCTGCACTTCTGCATGTGATATCATCTGGGGGGGTGTTGATGTTCACAATAATGATTTATCTAATTCCCCCATTTAATTTTTTGGCCTTCCCACTTGAGCAAATCACTCCCACAACTACAAGGATTTCCCTAGCTCTTAAATTTCCATTTCTCTGTTTCTCTTACTTTGCTGGTCACTGATTCCTTCTACCTGGTATCCAAGCCTGTTTAAGCTTCTCTCACTTTAAACGAGAAATGAAAAGATAATGTATTTTAAGACTTCCACCTCTTACACCTGCAAGGATTTCAACTCACCTCTTAAAACCTCAGCTTAACAAGGTAGATAAACTCACACCTTCCTGCTGAAGGACCATCATCTTCTTTTGGGTCCTAAAGCTGTAAAGACCACACAGCCTCACACCCACTGAGTGACTGGCGTGCTCTCCACTGCGGCCTTCCCACTTTGAGTACTTGCTAGGCTTCCCTTGTTGCATTCCTGGGTAACTGTCTACTGCCACTTACAGCCCACCAGTCTTATCTAAATATTTTAATAATGTATGTTCATTATTTTTTATGAAAAGATCAAATATTACAAAGAATGCATGAATAATGAATATAGTATTTAATTGCTTTGATTATATGTGGAATTTTGTTCATTCTCTTTAGTGCCACCTTATTCCTGTCAAGAAAGTCTGAGCCCTTGATAATACAACATTTTGTACTATGCTTTTATTTTTAGTTCACTTCTATCTGTACTTCTGTTATCCTTTTGATTTCACTATTGATCATTGGATCATTTTCCTCCTTTTTTTTTTAACTATCCAATCAGAGTTTCAGGGTAGTATCTATGACTCAGGTTGAAGTTACTTTTCAAAGGGCCCCAAGTAGAGGTTTCTGGATTACTGTGTTACAGAAAAACCTGAGCTGAATCCTTGTTCCATGATCTACAGCCTTCCATTCTATTCAGTACAAGATGCTGTGTGTTCCCTGGTATTTTCTGTCTCTACTAATTATGCTTCCAGAAGGCATTCTACTTATTTTATTTTTTTATTAGTACTTGTATATAGTACATTTCAATCATAGATTATAGTACATAATGATCACGAGAGTTAGTACATGTACACAACACATCTTAATCTTTTTTAGTCCCCTTTCTCTCTCCTCCTTCTCACCTCCTTCCATCTCTTCCACAAGGCATTTTAAAAGGTTTTACTCTATCAATATATCTTGTCCTAATATTGACAAGTGAAACTTTTACTTCTGCTTCCACTTATGACAAAAAATTAATACCAGAGTAGCCATCTTGCCATAAACTACTAGAAAACTGGACAAAATACATGAAACAACAGTGTTTGGACACCAGATAACTGTACTGCCCAAAGCGGTGGTCCCAGAGAATGAGAAAATACACATATATGTAATCGCATACACAGGTGATCCTCTGATAGTCCTGGCTTTTCTACCGACCTGAGGAGAGAAAAATCTAAGATCAAAAGGTGTTTCTGAGCATTCAGAGTTCAGCATTCAGGTAAGTTGAAGTGACTGGAATTTGTGCAGCAAGGTAATAAAGAGGGAGACTCAACTAACATAAACCTGCACTGAGTGGAGTATGTAGAGATCAAAGAACAGCTATTGGAGAAACAGAAATTACTAAGGAGAAACTACTATTATCTTAACCACTAGAGCTTCATTAAGAGGTACAGATATATTAAAAAATATGTTTGGAACTAACAGTCTTTTCTCATTAACTAACTGGATTAAGAGGAGAATCAGTGTGTATTTAAAGGACTTATTGCTCTCAGCTAACTTGATGTAATTGAAATTTATAGAATACTGTGTGCAACAACAGCAGAATATACATTTTTATCAGTATACATGGGACACTCAATAAAACAGACCATAATCTGCATCATAAAAAAGTCTCAATATGTCTAAAAGTACTAACATTCTACAGATATTTTTTGAAATCATTTCCATAAAAGAATTAATGAGAATCAATAACAAAATACTTGAAGAAAATTCAAAATGTTTTTTTGGCCTAAATTCTTTTATTGGTACATTTTAGGTGTACTATATGTCTTCATTTATCATTGGGTACTTGTATCTGTACATGATGTACTTGGTTCTTATTTTTTCCTCATTCCCTGTGATCCCTTTACCCCCTCCATCCTTCCCTATTTACAAAGACTTTCTTTCATTTTTTCCTTTGCTCATAGTTTTTCCTTTCCCTTCCCTCCCACTTACTCTACCACTTTGGAACTTTTCTTCCTATTTCAAATTATCAATTATTCATTTTTATCATTTTAATCCTTAATTACACTTTCAGTTTCTCACACTAGAGAAACTATTTGGTATTTAAACATGTCTGTCCTATTTATTTCACTTAAGAGTAGGGCCTCAATGTGCATCCATTTAGCTATAAATATCTCTAGTTTCTCGTAATTTATGGCTGAGTAGTATTCCATTTTATATAAAAAAACCCCACATCTTCTTTATCCAGTTTCCAGCTGACGGGCACTTGGGGTGTTTGCAAGCTTTAGCTATTACAAACTATGCCGCTATAAACATGGGTGCACATATATTGCTGTGGTATGATTCTTTTAATTCTTTTGGGAAGATACCTAGCAGAGGAATAGCTGGGTCAAATGGGACCTGCAGTCCTAGTTCTTTGAGGTATCTCCATACTGATTTCCACAGTGGTTGCACCAGTCTGCACTCCCACCAACAATGGAGAAGGGTTTCTTTCTCCCCACACCCCCGCCAGCATTTGTTATTGGATGAATTCTTTACAAGAGCCATTATTTCTGGGGTGAGGTGGGGATCTCAGTGTTGTTTTCATCTGCATCTCTTGAATGACCAGTGATGTTGAACATCTTTTTTTGCATGTTTATTAGCTGCTTTTACTTCTTTGTCTGAGAAATGTCTGTCCATTTCAGATGCCAGTTTTTGAATTGGGTCTTTAAATTTGGGGGCGTCTGATTTTATTCAGTTCTTTATATATTATAGATAGTAGAAATTTGTCTGAGGTACAGCTGCTAAAAATTTTTTCCCACATTGTATGTTATCTCTTAGCTCTGTTGGTGGTTTCTTCTGCAGTGCAGAAGCTTTTTAATAAGATGAGATCACACTTGTTGATTCTTTGTGCTAGTTCCCATGCTACTGAGGTTTTGTTCATAAAGCCTTTTCCATGCCAATGTCTTCAAGAGTTCTACCTAACTTATCTTCCAGCAAGTTTAGTGTTTCTGTTTTAATATTTAGATCTTTAATCCACTGTGATCTTAACTGAGTGCATGGTGACAGATAGGGGTCTAGTTTTAATCTTTGGCAGGTTGAAATCCTGTTGGATGTTTTTCCAACATCATTTATTAAAGAGGCTATCTTTCCTCTAGTGAGGGTGGTTGGCTCCTTTGTCAAAGATGAGGTGGCTGAGTATGTCTGCAGTTGTTTCTGCATCTTCTAATTTACTCCACTGATCCCCAGGTTTGTTTCTTTGACAGTACCAGGCTGTTTTTATCACAGTAGCTTTGTAGTATAATTTCAAGTTGGGGACTTTGATACCACCTGCCATGTCTCTGTTGCCTAGAATTGCTTTTGCTATTCTAGGTCTCTTTTGGTTCCAAATGAATGTTTGGATGGTTTTCTCTAGATATGTGAAACATATTGTTGGAATTTCAATCGGCATTGCATTAAATCTATATAGCAGTTTTAGAAGTATGACCATTTTCACTATATTGGTTCTCCCTACCCAGGAACAAGGGATGTCTTTCCATTTTCTTATATCCTCTTTGATCTCTTCTTTCAGAGTGCTGTAGTTTTCAGTGTAGCGTTCTTTTGCTTCCTTTGTTAGACTGATTCCTAGATATTTTATTTTTTTGGATGATATTGTAAAAGGAATTGTTTCTCTAATTTCTCTCTCAGTGATTCTGCTATTTGTATACAAGAAGGTTATTGTTTTTTGAGTGTCAACCTAGCAACTCTACTGAATTTGTCAATTAAGTCCAGTAGTCTTTTAGCAGAGTTTTTTGGACTTCTATGTAAAGTATTATATCATCAGAAAATAATGACAATTGAACTTCTTCCTTTCCTATATTTATTTCTTTTATTTCTTATTTCTAATTGCTGTGGCTAATGTTTCCAGAACTATATTGAACATGAGTGGTGATAGTGGGCATCCTTGTCTTGTTCCTGATTTTAGTGTGAAAATTTTCAGTTTTTGATGATTGAGTATGATGTTGGCTGTTTTTTTATAGATAGCCTTAATCAGGATGAGAGAAAGACCTTCCAGTCCAATTTTCTATAGGGTTTTTATCATGAATGGGTGCTGGATTTTGCTGAATGCTTTTCCTGCATCTATTCAGATGATCATATGATTTTTGTCCTTGGCTCTGTATTACATTTATTGATTTATGTATGTTGAACCATCCTTGCATCCCTGGGATAAATCCAACTTGGTCAGGGTGTATGATCTTCTTGATGACCCTCTATATTCTGTTTGCCAGTATCTTATTGAGGATTTTCGCATCAATGTTAATTAGGGAGATTGGCCTGTAGTTCTCTTTTTGTGTTGGGTCTTTCCCTGGTTCTGGAATCAAAGTAACACTTGCTTCCAGGAATGAATTTGGAAGTATTGCTTCCCTTTCAATTTCACTGATGAATTTAAAGAGTAATGGTGATAATTCTTCTTTAAATGTCATGTAGAAATCAGTAGTGAAGCCATCAGGACCTGGGATTTTCTTTGTTTGTAAATTTTTTATTACATTTTCAATTTCACTCATTGTAATTGGGGTGTTTAGAATTTCTATATCTTCATTTAACATTGGCAATTCATATGTACCTAGGAATTTGTCTATTTCTTCTGTGTTTTCCATTTTATTAGAGTAGAGCTTCTCAAAGTAGGTATTGATGATCCTATAGATTTTTGCTGGATCTGCTGTGACTTCACCTTTTTCATTCTTAATTGCATGAATTTGAGCCTTTTCTTTCCTTTTTTTTTTTTTTTGATAAGCTTAGGTAAAGGTTTATCCACTTAATTTATTCTTTTGAAAAGCCAACTCTTTCATTCATTGATTTTTTTTTGTATCATTCTCTTAGTGTCCACTGCATTGATTTCTGCTCTGCTCTTTATAATTTCCTCTCTTGTACAAGCTTTGGGTTTGTTATGCTCTTCTTTTTCTAGGAGCTTGAGGTTCTGCATTAGGTTGTTGGAGCTCTCTCTGTTTTCCTCATGTGGGCATTCACTTCTATGAATTTCCCTCTTAGAACTGCTTTCATTGTGTCCCATAGATTCCTGTATGTTGTACTGGCATTATCATTTACTGGTAGAAACTAATTTCTTCATTTTTCTCTGTAACCCATTGGTTGTTCAGAAGGGTGTTATTCAATTTCCATGTCTTTGTGGGGGTTTTCCAGTTTCTTTTGCTATTGATCTCCAATTTTATTGGACTATGGTCTGATAATATACAGGGGGTAACTTCAATTCTTTTACATTTACTTAAACATGTCCTATGAGCTGGCATGTGGTCTATTTTGGAGAATGACCCACGTGTAGCCAAAAAGAGTGTGTATTCTGATTTTGTGAGGTGGAACTCCCTGTAAACATCTATTTTGTCCATTTGTTCAATGGCTTGGTTCAGTTCTAGAATTTTTAAAAAAATTTTTGTCTAGATGATCTGTCTATTTGTGATGCTGGGATATTGGGTTCCCCCACTACAATTGTATTAGTGCTTATTTGGTTTTTCATGTTCATTAATATTTGTTTTGTACAGTTGGGGGCATTCATATTTAGTGCATATATATTTAGGATTATCATCTCTTCCTCTTGGATTGTTCCCTTCACAATGGTGTAGTGACTATCTTTGTCTCTCTTAATTAGTTTTTGTTTGAAATCTACTTTTTCTGCAAATAAGATTGCTACCCCTGCTCTTTTCCGGGTTCCTGTCATGTGGAGAACTGTTTTCCATCCTTTTACTTTCAGTCTATGGATTTCTTTTTGAGTTAGGTGTGTTTCTTTTTTTTTATTTTTTTATTTTTTTAGGTGTGTTTCTTATATAGAGCATATTGTTGGATTTTGCTTCTTAATCCATTCTGCCAGTCTATGTCTCTTGATTGGTGAATTGAGGCCATTAACATTGATGGTTATAATTGATAGACACTGACTCATTCTTGTCATGATGTTTTACTGTTGATGCTCATTTTTTTTATTTTTCCCCCTTTCCCTTTAGTTTCTTGCCTTCTCTTGTGGCTTCCCTCTGTTGGGCCTCATGGAGTTGTCACCTTCATAGTCTTTTTCTAGGATTTTGTTTAGAATTGTTTGGAGTGCTCATGTGGTGTTCATGAAATTTCTCAGGTGTTCTTTGTCGTGGAAGTATTTAATTTCCCCATTGATTTTGAAAGATAAGTTTGCAGGATACAACAGTGTAGGTTGGGTTGAAATACTTCATTCCATGGTCTCCTGGACTTGAGGGTTTGTGTTGAGAAGTCTGCTGTGATTCTGATGGGCTTTCCTTTGTAGGTGATTTGTTTCTTTTCTCTAACTGCTTGTAGGACTTTGTTCTTCTCTTGGGTTTCTGGGATCTTGCATATTATATGGCTAGGTGTAGATTTTTTTTTGGTAAGTGTGCTCATCAATGTTCAGTTCAAACACATGAAGTGTTTTAGGTCTTGATAGCTGTAAACATGGTAAGATCAATCACATTAGGGGAAGCATTGCTGTTTCCATTTCATCCATTTAGCACCTTCTAAAATAAACACACAGTTTTGACTGATATAACTTGAACATTTTTATACTAAGGTGTTGGCTCTAACTCCTGAGGGTGTAATTTATTAATAAAAATGCATTCCTCATAGCTCAGTGGTTCTTCCACCTGCCTCGCAAGCACAAGGTCCCAAGTTCAATCCCTGGTACCAAAAAAGAAAAAAAAATGAGTTCCTCACTCATTGTTTGCAATGTCAGAAATGATACTGTAGACATTGCTCCTACTTTGAAAACTAGTTGTCCAGGCTGGTGAATCAAAGCCTCTGCATAGAGGCCAAGGTACTCTAACTAATGACTTACACCATCATTTCCTTATGGTGTATGTTTATGGCCTACAGTGTTATCTGTCATTTATCAAATTGTGATTGTTGTGATTGCTGAAGTTCTATATGCCTCACTTACCTGTATATCCAATTCTCTACCTCTGTCTGGAAAGTTTTCTACTATTACTTCTGTGAACAGTTTTTTTTATGTCAATTGCACTTTCTCCTGCTTTTTCGTGGACTCCTATCAGTTTTATGTTATTCTTCTTTGCATCATCTAGCAGCTGCTGGATTGATTTCTCATGGTCCCTTACCATTTTTAAGAAATCTCTGTTTTCATGGTCATTAACCAAAATCCTTTCTTCCATATCTGACATTCTATCTTCACATTCCTTTAATCTGCTGTGAATACTTTCAATGGAGTTTTTAATCTCCTGGATATCTGTTTGAATCTGTTTCATGGGTTCCATTTCTTTCTTATGTTGGGGAATCATGGCTTCTACTTTTTTCTTATGCTTCGCATACATGGCTTTCAGCATGGTTCTGAGCTCATATATTTTTTTATCTGTTTCTGTTGTAGAGCCTCTAATCATGTCTTTCACTCTGCTCAACATCTCTGTAGCTATCTGGGAAATTATTTCTGTTTTGAATTTTTCTAGAGCCTCATTCTTCTGTTTTGTTACTTCCTATGCTATCAGTTCAGGGTGTCCAGGTGGTTGATAATCAGACTCTTCCACCTCATTTCCCCCAGAATTTGCCTTTGGTGGGGTGGAAGTCTGCATTTGTGCCTTGCTTAAATGTCTTCTCATTTTTGTTTTTGGTACTGTCCTTGGTTTAATTCCTGGGTTGATACTTTGAAATTGCTTATTGTAAGTAATTTTGTTGCTTGTATTTAGAACACTTATGGAATGGTTGCTTCTCAGCGGTGTCTTCCACATATAGCTGGTCTTTGTTTTGAGTCTCTAATGACTCTGTGCCCATCTCATTTTCATTATACCAGGAAGGACAACTGATGAGATCAATCACAACACCTCAGCCCAAGTGCTACATTTAGCAACACTATAGCATCAAGCACAGCTTAGAAAATGACAATTTGTGGTAGTTATTAATCTATCACCTTTAACTGTGTGAATTACATCAAAATCGAGGACCAAACCAACATATGTTTGTAGTGAATAAACTCTTCAATATAGCAACTTTATCTTTTGGGATGGGGAGTTAGAAGGAGTTGGGGAGGGAGGGATAGATAGAAGGATAGGGAAAGGTTAGCAATGAGGCCAGAGGACAGAGGAAGATCATGCAAACTCTAAGAAACTGTTGAAGACAAGAGGAAAAGACAGATTTAAAGAACAAAGATGAAAACAGAACAACCTAACAGCAATAGGGAGGGTAGATACTATATTTTCTTTCCTTTAAAGCTAATTACAATGAAGAGAAGGAAAAAGAGAAGAAATGAAAAATAAAGAAGAAATCTGAATTAGAGCCAGAACAGGAACAAAATGGGAGTTGAAGAACAATGTGGGATAGTGAGAGATCTTGTGAGAGAATCAAAAGAGTAAAGAAAGAAAAAGAAGAGAAAAATAACAATTTGAAAAGTGCAGAAAAAGAAAAAAATAAAAAGTAAAAATAAGCAAAAAAGTAATAATTTTGAAAAAAAATAAAAAATAAAAACGAAGGGCCTCCTTCAGGTTATGTCTCTGCTGTCACAATCTACAACATGGGCATGAGTATGCAGATATAAGCCGATGACTCTCAGTAAGCTAGTCCCAGACCCATGAGATTCAGGCAGATTTCTGGCTGCAAGTTCCAAGTTGAACTCCCTGTCCTACACGGTTGAACTCTGCAAGGTTCTACTGAAGTTTCCAGCTGCCCTTCCCCTAAGATAGTCCAGGTTCTGATGGGAGGTGATGATCCCTCCAACTTACCAAGTATGGTGGTCTGGTGTGTCTTTATTGCAGAGATTCTCTTCATTTTTCCAGTGGGCTTCAGTTTTCATCAAGGAGCCTGATAGAGGCCCTCTTCCTGTTGTTCATTTCTGCTCTATCTTCTGGAGCTCAGGACAATGGCCTTTATGACCCCTTCTCCCTCTGTAGTGTGGAACCAGGTAGCAGCACAGCCAGGAGGCCAGAGGTGGGGTGGGGGTGGGGGGGTTGCAGGCGGCCATGAGGCTAAGCTGGTTGCTGGGGGGTGGGGTGAGGGCAGGATGGAGCAGGCTCCATGGGGTCGTCCGAGGTCCTCACCATTTACCAGTTGGCCACTGGTCCAAAATGTTTTTAAATTAAACATACTTCAAATACTCATTGACCAAAGAGGAAATAACAAGAGAAGCAATAAAATATTTTGAATTTATTAATAATATCTTAATTACCAAATGTGTGATTTCAGATGAAGAAAAGCTTATACTTCAAATGTTTGTACTGGAAAACTTATAATTAAATACTAATATTAGAAAAGAAGAATGGTCTGAAATTAATAATCTATACTTCATATTTTTGATCTAATGACTGAGTTATTGGTCTATAGAAATGTTTTCTCCATATTAAGGGAGAAATATACAGATAACTAGCTATGACCGATAATTTACAAAGTATGGGTTCTTCAACGCCAAGATATTATTACATTCCTATATATTAAGTATCACTGAAAGAATTCATAGGCATTATTAAAATTGTGACCCTAGTAGGGTGCAATAGCATGTGCCTGTAGGCTGAGCTGCTCTGGAGGTCGAGCTAGGAGGATCACATAAATGCAGGAGGACAAGGGCAACACAGATAGGCCCCATTTTTTTTACAAAAGGAAGAAAGATAAACAGAGGAGAGAGAGAGGAAGAGAGAGGGAGAGAGAGAGAAAGAAAGATTCCTAAGTAAAACCGCTAACCAAATGTTGATTTCCCTTTCACTTTTTTAATAGAAAAGAGCGAGCCCGACCACACTGCAGGAGCCACAACTGTAAAGACTGAGTTCTAATCAAGCTCAATTTACAACAACATTAATTAGGTACTTGTTTAATGATATACATAATTGTTATGTTTCCATGACAATTACACATATAGGCAAGTTATTCACATTAATGTCTCATTATTATAGTAGACCCTTGGCATTCATAGATTTAACATTGCTGGTTTCAAGCATTCATGAGTGAATTTAAAAGATTTATGACAGGCGATAATTTGCAATTTTGTTGAGACATAAATTAGAATCAAGACCTGGGAGGTTTTTGTGATGGGGCTAATCATCTAGCTATTTAACAAACTTAGGGGCCAGTCAATACTCATATTTCAATATGTCTTTTATTTTCAACTCTTACATATATGATTTTATAAAAAACGGGATTTTAGGAGTATAGCTTCTAAAAAGTCTATAAAGTATCTTCTGTGAATGCCAACAGAATTTCACTATTATTAACCAACCTTTTCCTTTTAAATTTGAAATTTTTTCCTCATTGTTTTGAATTAATTCTTAGTTCTCTATTATTTGCAATAAATCATGATCAATGCAGATTGCCCCCATACATTATACAAATTAAATGTGCAAAGTCTGCCTGGATCTTATTCTAGGACTTGCGATTTATTTGCTTACAGCTCCCCTTTCCCAATGTCTGACAAATTAAGATTGATGTCTTTGTGCTGTCTGTGCATTTCAGTCCATAAACCCTCTGGTGTTAACCCACTAAGACGGTGGCAGGGAGGCTTCTCCCACTCTTCCTCTGGTGCTCCCAGAGAGCAGGTGCTGAATAACTACTTGCTGAGGTGCTACAGACACAGAAGATCTGCTGACTTGCACCTTTAGTTAGGGACACCAGTGACTTGAGTGCTAGATCGTTGAGAAACCTGAGGCAGCTGGACTGAACACCTTGAGTTCTGAATTACTACCTACAAAACATGGGGAAGAGATAGGTTTGAAATGGTTTACAAAACCAGAGTGAACACCATAAAAACAGGTTCTAGATCCTAGGCACTCACAATTCTCATAAAGACTGACTGGAGGAGGCAGCCTCACATTAAAAAAAGAAAACAAATTGGCTCAGTAGTGACATCATAGTCAAGACAGACACCATTAGACTCAGTGTAGGTAAGAGGACATTTTCCCTTTTCATTAGCTAATATTTCTTTCATTATTGTTTTTATTGTACAATTTCAGACTAATGTGTTCAATTGAAAATGTCCCAGAGATTTAACATATCAGTTTACTGCATTTTCTGAAGCAAAAACTATATATAAGTTTTACTTTAACAAAAGTAAAAGAAAAAAAGTTCAAGATGTTTTGGATGTACTCCTATTCTTACATTGGATCCTGCAGGCTATATCATCACTATTCCCATACAGCACATAAAGAAGCTAAGGCTTAGGATGAACAATATCACAAAACTGCCTACCTGTGCCTGCAGAAGGGGAAGGAAAAGCAAAAACACAATGAGCATCTGAACAGGGAGATGGCATAAAAATGAGAGGATAAGACTGGTGATGCTCTGTACCAGCCTCCTACACCACCTGCTGTGACGTATCATCCTCTAGTAAACAGAAGCTGTGCCAACATGACTTCAACTCCTGTTTGGGCTACAGCTTTGATGAGAGTGAGAAAAAGGCAAGGCTTTTCTTGACCACTAATGAGATCCTCAGAATTTTTCATCTGTACTGGTGATGAATTCACAATGATCACAGTTGTAGGATAATACTTTTTAAAAATTAAAAGTCATTTTCTATCTCTTTTGGGTGGCTGCTCATACCTTGTCATGATATAGTTAGTACCTTAAAATGTAATGATCAGTTATCTAATTTATAATACTAAAGATTGCAATGAGGTAGCTAAAAAGGAAATGACTTCATAGAAAACTTTTCAAATGTAGGCTTTCATCATAAGGTTTATTTTCAAGATGAAAGGATAGTAGAGATTTTACCCACAAAGTAGCACTGAATTTTTGTCATGTCACCTCACAATTATTACTGCTTAGTTGTTGAAAATTCTGTCTTCTCTAAAAGGACGGCAGTGTTCCTTCTTATCGTGGTAAATAAATTGATTACTTCTAGCAAGGAGACACTCTAGATTTTAATTTTTCAAAGTGAAATTTGATATGACACATTTTAATGAAATTTCTTATCTTGGTTTATAGTCTCAATCTTCACATTAAAATCACAAGAAGGTGATACTTCACTTAAATTGTACTATATATGCAAACCTAAGTATCTAATTAAAGCAGACACATGATAAAAGTGATATAAAATTATTTACAGGCAAGCTAGACACTTACATACAATTCTAAAATGTCCCCAGTCATAAATTCTAGTCATTTCCAGGGCACAAATCAAATGGTTTTGCATTCTCATGCAATATTTTCCACAAGTCATGAATATTGCCGTTTAACATCAGAATGCTTCTACTATTGTGACAATGGTTATTTTTATTCTTTAATACTTGGTCCCAATGCTATATCTCAATATCCAGTCATACCACTTTATCTCCAATTGTTTCTTCAAGGTAAACTGTCAGTTCATAGGTTTACTAGTTAATGCAATTATATTAATACACCCAAACACCCTCAAAAAGGTGGTAACTGCCTTTTCTATATCAGGTACAGTACTGTACTCTCACTACCTGCAGAACTCTAATCTGTCATACTAGCACCACATTATCTTGGGAAAGAATGTGTTTTCAGAGAAAATATGCTAAAAACTATCTCAGTGATGGCTTAGATGTCATGATAACAATTTACATGCTAAGTGACAACCAACACCTAATTATCTAATTCCTCTCTAGAGATCATTTACATGGGTCTTCTTCTCTCATATTTAATCCAGCATTGAAGTTCCTTACTGCTTTCAAGTATTCCAGCTCTATACTTACAGTAAACATCAACTAAAGGAAAAAATAAGGTATTTGTTTTCAAAGGTGTGAGTTTATTAGACAAAGGCATGCTTCCCTGAAAATGAAAGTCTATTTCAAATATTTCTTTTTAGAAACTTCATTTTTGTGTTTTTTAAATAATCTCAAGAAATTTCAAAAACAAATTGCTGACCATTAACTCCCAACAGTGGAAAAAGATACTCTGTTAAAAATATCTAAGTGGTTAGTGATTTATGTCATTCTTTAAAAAATTAAAAACTAGAAAGGATTTCCTAAAAACTTCATTGCTGAAGACACTTAGGAGCCTGGAATAATAGGAATATACTCAATGCAGAATTCCATGTTCCTTATACTCTCTCCTATTGAAAGGTAAAATGATATAGGAATCATTTCCTTTACCCACACTCTTCCTTTATTATTGATACATATTGTACTGACACAATACAAAGGTAGAATCTGAAATATCGAAAGGTGTGTATCTGCTTAATGGTTATTATTCTATAAGCTATTTAAATATAACCTAGAGCATATTTAGTCAATAATTACATGCATTTTCTTGGGACCTTAAATTTAGTGGGTTTTTTCCTTGGAGAAAGATAATAAGAGTAAAGAAAGTATTTTAGTCAGCTTTCCACTATTGTAACAAAATATCTGAAATAATCAACTTATAAAGAGAAAAGGTTTATTTTTGGCAACTGTTTCAGAAGTTTCCATCCATGGTTGCTTGGGCCAAATGCTCTGTGCCTGTGGTAAAGCAATAAACACTAGTGAGAGCATGCAGCAGAAGTTAGTCACTTCACGTCAGCCAGAAAGCAGAGAGAGAGAAACAAGAAGGGGCTGGGTTTCCAATATCCCCACAAGGACACATCCCAATGACTTAACTTGCTTCCATTAGGCCCTACCTCTTATAGGTTCCACTACTTCCCAATAGTGCCATGGGGTAAGGACAATGCCTTCAACACATGGATTTTGGGGAACATTCCAGATATAAACTATTGCACAAGATAAGACAGACTGACACACCACCATGATGAACTGTTAATATTTACTTTCAGGGGTACCAATTTTGTAAACATAAAACCCAAAGCAGGCAGTTTCATTTGAATTAGAGAAGTAATTATAATCTCAGTTTGGCAGTGTCCTACACAGAGCCATTAAGGTCCTAATCAACTTGCACAAGGTACCTTGCACTGGAAGACAACCATGTCATAAGCTCAAGGAAAGGACATCAGCGATTAGGATGAAGGTTTACAGCTCCACTGGTTTCAGGAGAAAAGTGAAGTAGGTGTAATGATAGGATCTTACAGTGGATATTTGGTGAGTCAAGGATTTTTTTGTCTTCAATTCATCCTACTATAGTGTTTAACTTCTATAGAGTGAAATTTTTCTTTTTTAGCTGTTTCTTTGATGAGAAAGCAAACACTGCTTACCAAAAGTAAACAACTGTTAAAAGCTTTTTTCTCTTTGTGCATACATAATTTACATGGTCAAATATAGTGTGAATATTTTCTTACTGGATCCTGAAATGTGCTAACAATGATAAATAACAGGTCATCTATTTAGTCTGGGTAAACAAGTAAATGTCATTGCATGAAGACATGCCTTAACTTGGTAGTGAAAGGAGTCTGTCAATCTGTTATAAGCATCTCAATTATTTAAAACAAAGAACTAAATACATACTTCAGGAGAAACAATAGGAGAACTAAGTAATATTTTTTTAAATACCAGCTCAAAAATACTTAAATTAATGAGGTACTCATTATGTTAAGTGCACAATACTCCCTGCATAAGCTGGAATGGTTTTAGACTGTGGGTGGCCCCAGCTGGAACTGGTAACACTTGGGGAAACCTCCTTAGAAGCTACCAGAAGGTGTCCTAAAGCCAAAGTTGCCTTTCTCATGGTCCCATGCAGTTAGATCAGACATAGCATTAATAGTAAGTGTCATCATGTGAGGGATATCTGGCCTGAGATCTGATGGGAATTTTGGTTTTGCTATCTATGACAACTAAGCTTTACAGAAGTGAGTGAACAGGAAATTAATAGATCAGTCCTCTACAACAACCTCATCATTGGTAATACTCTACTAATCAGGATGCAAAAGAGCTTATGAGCCTGTGTTCTCCAGGGTTTTATTATCTTCTTCCATGTGGCTTGCTTTTCCAATAGTTAAACAACAAGAAAGGCCATTTAAATCAAGTGGGAATCGAGTCTTCTCTCCCATAGTACCCAGCATACTGCAGGCATGTAACCACCTGCTCATCTAATATTATCACATACCCAAATCACCACAGGCTTACAATCTCTCATCTAAAACTTGTAAGACCAGATGTGCTTTGGAATTCAGATATTGGAATTTAATTTTTAATTGATACATAATTACACATATTTATGGGATATTTTGTTTCTTTGTGTTGGGAAACTTTAAACTCTTCTCTTTTAGTCATTTTGACATATGTAATAAATTGTTATAAATTTTAGTCACCCTATTTGTTATAGAATAATTAGAATTTATCCCTCCTCTCTAAATGTCTTCTGCTACATTTTACCCAACCACCTCTATGAAATCAAAGATTCTACTTTTGAGTGAGAAACATGGTATTTGTCTTTATATGCCTGGCTTATTTCACTTAATGCAATGCCTTTCACTTCCATCCATGTTGGTGCAAATGACAGGATTTGAGGGTAGTGGTGGTAGTAGTCCATTGTGTATATAAGCCACATTTTATCATCCTTTCAGCTCATCCATTAATAGATCATTCGGTTGATGGAATTCATTGTTTGAATTTTAGAAAAGTGATTAGTAAATATTCCATATATTTAAAAAATACCTCTAGTAGGATATGCATAGAAGTATTTTTCACTAGATATTATAATTATTCATATTAAGTGAAGAAAACAATGCTTACACATAACACTGCGAGAATCAGATCAGATTTTGGTGCAAAATGGGTAAGAAAAATGCAAAGTGAATATATAGGATATTTTGAAACTGTAAATAGTGGACTAGAGACCAGAGGAATTACAGTAGTTCAGAGGCTAGAGTAATTAGCATTACCTGTAAAGAGGTCAAGGCCAACCAGTAGTAGATCTTACTGCTGAGAAGGGAGAAGTCACTGGATCACACTGTGACTACTGGCCTTGGTGTGGTAGGGTCAGATCACATGGGTCCAGACTGAGAGACCCAAGCCTCTAGAGCCAGTCAAATCCAAGCTTGGGGCAACACCGTGAGTAGAACTGAGAAACATTAATTTGGTGGCAGTGGCTCCTCCTGCTGGTGCTGCTAATGGCTAGGTTCTTAGACCCCAAATGAACCCAGGATTTTATTAATAGTAGGGGACAGTGGAAATAGTAGGAGGAATGGAAAAGAGAGAAAGTAAAAAACACCAGTGGAAATAAAGCAAGTATGTAGAAGCTTCAGAGATGTGAAAAAAAGAAGAAGAAATGCAACCTGTGTACACTACTAAGTAAAGATTTGTGAGACAAAAGGGTGCATTTGTCTGTGAAAGGACAGCAGTGTACATAATAGAAGAGATTACTACTATAGACTAAGCACAGGAGAGAGAAGGGTCAAATTCCACTCAGGAAAACAGACCAGATTTTTCCAATCACACAATGGAAGAAGAAAGGAATGCAAGCTCAAAAGGAGAGAGTATATTATAGGGGCTAGCTACTGGGGAAAGGATTGTTCCTAAGGAGATTACAAAGACATAAGATCCCTGGGTTGTGAGGGAATGGCTCATGTTAAAGACATTGAAACAACTGTGAGGTGTAGGGAGAAGTAAATCTGTAAGACTGCTAGGCCCTGAAACAGATGTGTAATACTTTATGGGGCCGTGCAGAAGATCCTGATTTGAAAAAAAAATCAGATATGATTATAGGTGAAAGATCCAGAAGAGGTGAAAGCTGCTGATGGCCTGAAAATGACAAGACATAAGGAATGGGAGGGTTTAAATGTCATCACATGGAGGAGGCTGCAACTCATGTGAAGATGGAGAGCAGCTGCAGGCTGAGAAACTGACTTCCTTGTTCATAGAGATGAAGCATCTTGTATTAAAGAAGAATGGCATGCACTTGGAAGGAGTCTTGTTTCCTTAACAAACCCAGAAAGGGTAACACATCAAAGACAACGAACACCATCTGTGTATTAAAGAAAAAGGCCTAATCATTTGCTTTTGGTTGTAACCTCATTTTTAAAAGAATGTGGCATTTGTATGTAAGCTGCCTGGAGGAGTGGAAGGATCACACTGGATAGCTTCAAAAGTTGCAAATATCTAGCACTTGTCCTGCAAAGTAGCTTGGTGCTTTGCTGTAACATGACTTTGACCTTAGAAAATTTGAGAAAATGGAACAATACAGGATAAAACACAAAAGTACAGTACTTAGAAAGTCCTGTGTAAGATTTCACAAAAAAGTCATGTGCCTTACTGTATTTGTAGAAAAAAATGAGACTGCCAACCTGGTAAATGGCAGATCAAGGAAACAACAGGGAAAAATATCCACCTGATAAATATCTGTAGGTGGATATAATTCTGTAACAAATAATATGGCCCCATGAAGTATAAGCTTTAGGCAATGCAGATTTCTTTTCTGTAAAATAAAATACAAGCTAACTTTAGACTAATTTTAGTTTTTCTGTAAAAAGTGGATGGAAAGGATCTTATTTTTATTTCTATCCCTCCTTATCCAAAATGTAAATATGTTTATGATATTCATCCATATTTTAAGTTAGCAACACTTAGGCTTCTCAAGCAAGGTGACAAGGCCCCAGAATAAAAGCTACTGTGTGTGCCTGCATTGCCTGAGCCCTTTTCAGCTCTAGTAAGGGAGTCACAGAGAGCAGCAATCCACTGAGGCTGTTAGAAGGAAGAAAGAGGATTACAGCAAGAAGTAGCTGCTGTGCACACTGGGGAGAAATATAGGATTAGAAGATTTTTTAAAATCTACTTGCAGAACTCATGGAGAAAGTCAAAATGTGGTCAGTGTCTAGAAGGAAAAAGTATAATAAAGTCCTCAATTTCTTTATTTTAAAATATCATTTTAGTTGAATCTGTAATCAGTTCAAAGCAAAGGGAAGGTGCAGAATATTTAGAAAATTAATTTCAGGAAAATGCATGAATATTTCCTTATTTTGTGAAATGTTATGAAAGATATCTATAGAGTATATGGCTACAAATCTGTGTAACAGACCTTTAGCAGGACAAGCTGGATGACTGAGTTGTTTTGAGAAAACACATGCAATTACAATTTAGCATTACTTTTTTTAAGCTTGCTGAATTTTACACATAGAATAAAACTGAGCTATATAAAAATATATCTTACGTACATATCTTATATTGAAAAACAATTGAAACAGTTGAGGTTCCACCCAAAGGAGCAGTAGTCTAATATGTTATTTCTACATAAATAGCCTTCAAATGTTAAAATACACAGGCACATGGAATTCTGACCCACAGAGACATAAAGGTACCGATGTGTCAGGAAAGGTTGGTGTATTAAGCTGAGCATCTTCTGAGTACAATCCCTGAGGCTGTTGGATATTATAGGTACTAAGGCCCAAAATTGTTCTCAACAATTGATGAATCAGAAGCAACAAACTTGTTCAGTCCTTTTCATCTAAGGATTTCTAGAATGTTAGTATAAGTAGGTCATTAGGAATTACCCAGGAACAAACACCCTCCTTTCACATAGGAAGAGACACAGTTCCAGAGAGGTGAAAGCATTTCACTAAGGGTTCAATGCTAAAAGTGCTGGGATGCAAATGGACATCCACTGTCCTTGACTAACAGGACAGTGATCTTCCCTGAACCTGGAACACACTGTAAGCTCCTGAGCTAGACTGCCCAGGTCCTAATTTCATTCTCATGGTGACACTGGTGAAGTGATTGAACTCTCTACACTTTGGTTTGATCATCTGAAAATAAGGATAATAATAGCCTGTGTCCCAAAGGGTGGTATATATAAAGCTCTTAGAACAATGCTCTACGTTTTTAAAATGCTAAATAAATGGAAGCTATAATTAGGATTAACATGTGCTCTCTCAGTTGATAGGCAGCAAAGAATAGAAGAACCTAAATTTAGAAGCTGGAGATGATCTTAAGGAAATTAACCCTTGAAAATTTGACAAACTCTAGTTTGATTAAACTTTACACCAATGTCTGGGGTTTTTTTTCTTTTTTTGTTTTTGTTTTTTTGGTACGGGGGATCGAACTCTGGTCCTTGCGCTTGCGCAGCAGGCGGCGAAACCACTGAGCTAAATCCCCGGCCTGATTAAACTTTAGTCAAGCTTCTAAACCTTGTCCTACTTCAGTCTGTGCACTTCTTTAAACCCTACTTTATCCATCTCTAAGTCAGTTTGGCAAGAATCCAGACATATCTAATCAGGTTGGTCATTTTCTACCATCCCAGGATGCCTAATTATCCCAGCCTAACTCAGCAAGAATCCTGTTAGATCAGTTCAGCCAGTCTCCTCTACCCGATTCTTCTTAGTAATTTTCTAACCCTGACCCTATCCTGTTCCTTGGTTATAATTCCCACTTGTCCATTCTGTATTAGGAATTCAGCCCAATCTCTCTCTCCTGCTTCCCACCACAATGGACCCTATACCTATTTTGATAGTCCCGAATAAAGCCTCTCAACATACTTTAGCAAGTATTACTGAATGACTTTCCCTCAGAGACTCAAGTTTCTTCACCAGCAAGGGGCGGGGATGGAAATTCCTATGGGAGACATAGACTGCAAGCATTTTAAACAAGATAACTCATGTAAAGTGCTTACAACAGTGCCTGGTATATAGAGCACAATAAATAACAGAACATGTTCACAATAATTCAATAAAAGTTTCTAGCCTTTTATCTCCAATCTACTTCCACCCTACACTACTTACTGCTGTCTCCCTCTACCTTCTACCTTTCTTCATCCTCATTCCTAATAAAGAATGGAGAATTTGTCAACATCAAATACAAGAAAGATGAAAGTTTAAAGATTTCATTTATTATATATACAGCCAAATTTATCCAATATATCAGTGGCTAAAAATTCAGACTTTGGACAGGTGAAGAGGGGGACATATTAAGAACAGTTTCAACTGATCAGGATACCATTACATAGTACCACAATAATTTTATTAAATGCAGAGCTGGCTCATAACTAAATGAGATATTTTCCTCTATTGTTGATAGCAATGTACATAGGTATAAACCATAAATTCACTGGCAATAACCATCAAAATTAAAATCCATATATCCATGAATTTTTGCTTCTAAAGGAATTCATCCGATGGATGTTTCCACATGTATGAAAATTTGTATTTCAATTTAATCACTGACGCTGAATACAAAACTATTGCTTTAATTGTTAGTGCAAGATTCCAGTTAGCTTTCCAGTAGCTACTCAGGACATAAAAGAGAATGTAGCTATCATTAAACATTTTAATGGAGAAGTGGTAGCTTCACATTAGATCTTGGATAGTAACTGTTTATCATCTATTTTCTATGATGGTACATTTTACTTGAGCACAATTTGCTAAGGAAAAAAAATGCTTAATGAAATAATATTGCAATAATACATAATATAATCATGTACTATGTTTAATGTCAAATTTTGATTTTAAATATCAAGCATCTTGAATATCCAACTAGTATTTCTCCCTCTTCCTCTACCATCTCCCCTTCCCTCTCCTTCATCCTCCTTCCCTCTCTGTACTGAGGATTCATTACCACTGAGCTACATCCCCAGTCATACTTTTTATTTTATTTTTTAAATTTTATTTCATTTTTATTATTATTATTATTATTATTATTTTAGTATTAGGGCATGAACCTAAAGTTTAACACATGCTAGGAGAGTCTTCCACCATTAGGGCACATCTTCAGCCCTAATTAATTTATTTTAATTAATTATTATTTTAATTAATTCAGCCCTTTATTAATTTATTTTAAAATTTTGAGACAAAGTTAACACTAAGTTGCCCAGGTTGGCCTCAAACTTGCAACCCTCCTGCCTCAGCCCTCTGATTAGCTGAGAATACAAGTATGTGACACCACACCTTGCTCATAATCTTCTTGTTTTTATAAACTCATTAACAGTCCTGATAGACTAGCATAGGGGTGGCGAACCTACGGCACAAGTGCCAAAGCGTGTTGTTATATCATTGAAAATTCTCAAAGTTTCACCATCACTGGACTAGAATAAATCATATTTATTTTATATATTTTCTTTCTGAATAAAGGAAAATGATTTCCTTTTCTTAATCATTATTGCAGCATTTGGAAAACCCATAGAGCTCCATGCAAAGTAGTAGAGCTAAATAATATAGGTCTTATTCTAATCACGGTAGGTCCGTCATGTCCCAGACATGCCATCCTGTGTCAGAAACAGACAGAAATAGACTCAATTCATACTATTGTCCTCACTTGATTAACCTTCAAATCTTAAGCACGTATGGTATCTTCTGAACCTCCTTTTGCCTCTACTCTTCTTAGAAATAATCCTTACAGCATCTTATGAATTGTCCTCCCAAAATACAAACTGTGTACTGTCCTTCTCAAACACCTTTGATTAATCAATTCAATAAATATTTGAGATCCAACCATCTGCCAGGCACGTTTATAGGGGCTCAAGGCAGAGAAGTTCTGACAAAAATTCTTATCATAATGGAATTTGCATTCTAACAGAATAGAAAGACAATAAGCAATATATGTGTATGGTATGTTATATGTGTATGGTATGATAGTAACAAGCATTGGGGGAAGATAGAAGGGAAAGGAAGTCTACCTGTGTTGGTGTATCCACATGCCTGGGTGTAAGTGTGCCAAGCCCTTCCTTGCCTACCTGAGTCTGCTTATCTCTCTGTTCTTCCCAAGAATATCCTGTTCTTCTTCTCTGCATACTGAAATTCTTCCTTCTTTACAAATCTACTTTGACTCTTTTTGTGAAGACTTCTCAGATTTATAGGTAGAATTGATGCCTCTATCCTCCTTTTTAACATCTAGCATTTTCCACCCTTATTTCATTCCAAGGTTGCTATGAAGGATTGAACACAGTGACTGGCACATTATTTACAACTAATAAAAGTGAGATAGCTAGGATTAGAATCCTGTCCTAACCTTGCTTCAGGTGGAAGGTGGTTTCTTCCTCATAAGAAACACTACTGGATGTGGCCTCCTCAGTCACTCTAGAATAAGATGCATATGACATATGCACAAAGGGAAACACACACAGTACAAGTACATAAAACACACACACAGCCCACCATCAAAGGTTCCCATCCTGTTACTAACCCCCAGCAAACCCTTTCATTATTTTACATAGATCATAAACTTATTTTTAATTTCTTTCTAATCTGTCTCTATTTTGTACCCAGTCTTTACATTCAATATAAAAGAATCGAGCTTTTATTCTTTGTTTTTGAAATTATAAGAACACACATAAAAAGTAGGTTGTCTTTTTAAAGGAAATTAATTTATCTATGACTTCTATTCAAGAATACCTAGTGTCTTATTCCAATTTTCAATATTATAAGAAATTGTACATTGTTATAGATACAAATTATGTACTTAAAGGAGAAAAAGGGACTAGAAAATATGGTTTGTAAGGTCCCTTCCAGAGGAAATTCTTAAATGACTTAATTGCCCATTTTAAAACAGTATCAAGCAACAAGTCTTTATTCATAAAACATTTCCCAGATATAAAGTTATCTTTTTAAATATCTTTTGATGCATTACAGAAACTCATTTCTAATTGACTTTCAATTTTACCAAGTAAAGATAACTGCAAAATGCAAAATTACTTAGATCAAATGGGTGAACATCTAAGCATGCATTTGTTTGGTTCACTCACTTATAGGTGTTAATCTAGGTAGGTCCATATTAAATATTATAAACAGTGTACATTGTAAGTACTATTTTTATATTATTTCTACATTGTGTGTATACACACATGTGCACAGAGTATATACTTTTAAGTGGCACAGATTCTGAAAAGAAAGATTACTAAGGCTTGGGATATGACCAAAGCAAATGAACCTAAAGCTTTGGACCATCACTATCAAGTGTAAATCACCGAATCCATCCTCATGCTCAGCCACACAGAGTTGTGTTTAATTGCAGGGGCTCAGCTCTTCAGCTGGTCTGCCGTCTGCACCAGTGACTGAGAAAGCAGGCACCGATGCGGAAATGCAACTCTGAATCAGCAAATGGAGAAGAGTGGCCCTGGGTCACCAGGGAGACCTGGAGCAGCCCTTGGACCTGTACTAATAAACTTGTTTCTCTTAAGTGCCAGAAATTTGGGAACTGTATGTCCCTGCACCACAACCACACCAATCCTGATGGCTCTAAGAAGGGCTTAAGCTTTTCCACATTTAGTGGCTTTGGCAAAACTTTGGAGGATGAGTTCAAGTTATTGGTCTCTGAATTACATGAGGAATTCAATCCCTCTGCTATTCATTCTCCTATTACTATGGTTAGCCTAAGACCTGGTAACTGTAACATAAATAAAGATAATGTCATTTAAAAAGTTTCATAATTGTTTTAATAATCCTATATAAAAGGAAAAATAAAAATATTTTATTATATATATAATTACACACAAAGATACAAATGTAGTTTTAGTCTCAGATGAGTTATAAAAATTATTTTATTCAACACATTTGGCTACAACTAAGACCAGGCAATTTCCCAAATACTGTTCTTGAAACAGATACTTTAACCATCATTAATTCATTATTTCATAACTATAGTCTCCCATTGTGCAAGTAATAAGCTTATGGGGCAATGATGGTCATGCAAAGTAGCCAGGTTACTTATTTGTGAAGGGTTCTTAATTTCATAAGTATATATGAAGCATCCAAGTTGGCCCTCTGGGAAAACTAGAATTTAAAGACTTCCTCTGCTCTCTGCCCAGGGCCACCCAATTTTATACAATAAGCAGGCAGTAAAAATTCTTTTAAAGAGCCTATCCAATTGTATGTTATTCTGGTTCTTTTAAGAAAACCATTTTAAAGAAATTAATCTTATTCCTTAAGTAAAGATCTAATGTTACATGAGGGAATCTTATGTCTAAAGAACTTCACTGGAAAAGGTGCCAAAATGCAGACAGTAAAAATAATGCTTCCTGATTAAAGTTTATCTGTTTTAATAGTAAAAATTTTGACATTAAAAGATGAAACAGGCATGAAACATCTTGCCATTGAGTATGCCTTTGGCATAAGTCTAGTGCTTGAGTTACATGATATTGTGGGTTGAACTGCGTTTCCCAAAAGGAAATGTCCAATTTCTAATCTTTAGTACCTTTTAATGTGACTTTACTTGGAAATAGGGTCTTTCCAATGGAATCATGTTAAAATGAGGCCACACTGAGGTAAGATAGGTTCTAATCCAATGACTAATGTTATTATAAGGAAGAGGAACATAAAAGTCTGGGTATCCTGGAACCACAATGCTGAGATGGCTACAATCTCATCTGACTGCAACCGTGTTAGAAACACAGAACAAGAATCACTTTGTGACACCCTGTCAACCCCAGAGTAGTAAGGAATAGTAATACAGTGGCTGTTCATTTAAAGCAATAAGTTTAGGTGGTTTGTTATCTAGCATCAGAAAACCAAGAGACTTTTTAAACTGGGTGTGGGGTACCACTATAACAAAACTTAAACACTGGGTAGCAGCTTTGAGACCAGGCTACAAACAGATGTTAAAAGGTCAATGAGGAAAACAGCCAATAGAAACCTTCAAGGAGGCTGTTGTTGAGCTCTAAAAGAAAATTAGAAAGATGTTATTGGGGGCCGGGCATTTAGCTCAGTGGCGCCATGCCTGCTTTGTAAACACAAGGTCCTGAGTTTGATCCCAGGTACCAAAAAAAACAGAAAGATGTTATTGGAACTGAGGGAAAGGGAATCCTCATTATATAGTGGGAGAAAACTTGGCAGCAGTGTTGGCTGTGAAGACATGGAAAAATTATATGCATAATGGCGAATTTACCTGATATTTCTAAGCTGCATACTGTTAAGTCCCAACCATTTTCTTTATTTGCACTTGACAGAGATGAGGTCTCTCCCTCCCCCTCCCATACCCCTTCTTCTTCTTAATCAGTGCTGGGGATTGAACCCAAAGCCTTAGGCATGCTAAGCAAGGACTATACCACTAAGGTACATTCCTAGCCTAACCTTTTTTTTCTTTTTTTAAAGGAACTATTTAGTTTTCTAAATACTTTACCCCAGGAAGTAAACAAAAACAGCACGCCTCCTCCCTTTGCAAGTAACTGCTAATTTACAAAGACAGAAACCTTAAGAACCTACATAAAAAAGTATTCTAAGGGCTTGGGATTTACATAGAAATGACATGATTATGAGTTAAAATTTGTTCCTACAGACCTACTAAGTTGAAATTTTGGATTTAACGTAATAGTTTGAGTGGCTGGTTGACTGAAATGCAGGCCTCAAAGTGAGCCGGCCTAAATGAAAGTAGAGAGATCAAAGGCTCAGGTGGTTTTATCATGTAAGATCTCTCCAGCCTCCTCTTAACTGTGTCCTCCAGGGGTCCTGAGAGCATTCTTTTACCAATTCTGTATCAAATATATTCATGATGGGAGCTCTGACCTCTTTGAAGAGCTCATTGGTGGCTATTCTCTATAGGTTGAAAGTGATAGTGGCTACTGTTGTCACTGTCATGGGGTCTCTGAGTTAAATAGAGAAAATGACATTTTGGGATACAGACACCAAGTGGCATCACTTTACCACCAGAAAGGAAGTGGCTGCGGCACCAGACTAACAGCCTTGGGTGTCAATTTTGTTTGAAATTCTAACTACTTGACTAGTATAACAGAATGTATAAGATTGTGTTCAGAAAGTTTTAGAACTGGATACAATCAAGGATAGTTTATCTGAGCTGTGGAGGACTTAAAATAAAAGCAACATGAGTCACTCTTGTGGAATCAAAAAACTATACTGTAGGGCTGGGAGTGTAGCTCAAGGGGCCTGGCAAGAACAAGGTCCTGAGTTGGATCTCTGGTACCGAAAAAAAAAACAAAAAACTATATCCATTATAAATTGTACATAAGTACCATAATGGGAGCAGGGGTAAGGAAATGCTCCATAAGGTCAATTTTAGTGTATTTCTAATTATGTGCAGTACTCTAACAAGAGCAAACAAAATAAAAACATAGATCTAGTAGAGCAAAAATGAAGAATAAATTTAAATATAAACTGCTTTTATATAAACTAAATATAAATAAAAGATATGAGAGAAATTAGTTCCCTTGACACTTACTTTAGCAGTCATCTTAGTGTTAGCCAAGCTAATGGGTGTGTAGTGGAATTTCACTGCGATTTAATTTGTGTTTCTCTGATGACTAATGATGCTGAGTATATCTTCATGTAATTATCTGCCATTCACACCTTTTAAAATAAAAGTTTATATTAATTTTCTGCCTAATTTTTAAAATTTGGTCACTGTCTTCCTATTATTTATTCTGGGTATAACCACTTTGTCTGACATATGTATTACATTTTTTCCTAGTCTGTTTTGCCTTTGTTTTCTTAATGGTCACTTTAAAAGACCAAATGTTTGCAATTTTAATAAAGTCCAACATACCACTTTTCTATATCTCATGTTTTTATGTCTTAGTATAACTAATATTTGGTGTGAATGTGTACATGTGTGTATGTGTGGGGGGGTACAAAGGAAAATTCAGTTTCATGTGAAATCTTGTATCAATGGGAAAAAACTCCAGTAAGATCAGTCAACTTTGTGGCTACTTTTTCTTCAAAACAGCCTGTAATTTCTCAGCTTTTACTCAAAAGTAAAGCTAATATTTCACATCATTTTTCTAAAAAGGTACTTGTGGTTTCCATGGGAACACATACACCAATAAAAAGGTATTTAATGTTTCAAACAAATGGATTTACATGCCATTTCTTTTAATAAATAAGATTGGTAGCCTAAATAATCACTGCCCACTAAATATCTGCAATTGGGATTATTACCTTCTGTAAAGTGCCAGTAAATTTAAAATAGGTATCATTATAGAGCCAACCATTTCCTTTTAAAGACTTTGAACAATTCTCATTCTTCTAAAGTTATGTATGTATAAGAAATATTCTACATCTAGCAAATTTTATATCTTGTCTAATAGCCTTTGTGGTTAAAGTTACTGTAAAGATATTCAAAGTACATTTTAAGCCTTTAGTATTTAATATAAGCAGACGGTCATAACTGTAAACTGACCATACAATAATGTATCATTAGCACTGTTATGAAGAAAATCTTTTGTCAATGGAAAAGTGAAAAAAAATTGAAACAATTTTGCCTATGCTAATTTTCTGTGTAGCATGGGCCAATAATTTTTGTAATTGGCAATAGTTCTTAAAATTAAACTTAATGAAAACATATACAAAATAGTGCAGGTTACCTTGAATGTCTGTGCGTTAGTAACTTAGCTGTTATCATTTAGATCTCAAATATCCCCGAGGGGCTCCTGTGCTGAAGGCTTGGTCCCTGGGATGGTGGTATTGGAAGGTGGCAGAAACTTTAAGCAGTGGGACCTAGTGGAATGCAGTTAAGTTTTTGGAGCTACACCCTTGATGAAGATGGTGGGACTTCAGATCCTTATTATTCCTCTATCTTTTGCTTCTGGCCATGAAGCTAGTGGTTTTACTCTCCTACGTGGTGCTTGACAAGATGTGCTGTCTCACATAGGCCCAAAGTCATGGCACCAATGGATCATGGACTGGAAACTCCAAAATTCTGAGCCAAAATAAACCTTTTCTCTTCATAACTTAATTATTGCAGGTATTTTGTAACAGCAATGGAAAACTAACACACTTATCAATTAAATAAATGTTTTACTGAGAACCATATAAAGATATCTAAGAACAACATTGGTATCAAGTAACTCTAATGTTACTTTTTTGTTTGTCATAAATTTTATTTTCTCAGGGAAAAAGAGGTAAGACAAACAGTGACCTTAAAATTCAACTTAATACCTAATGCAGAAGTTTCTTCTATAACTTGCAGCCCAGTACAACAGCTGAGTTACTTCTTGAAGTATCAGCATCATCACCAGGCAGACCTAATTACTGGAATGTCTTATGTATCATGAGTATTCAAATTTATCTTCCTGTTACCTTCACCTTCTGGTCTGGGCTCTATTTTCTTTTTCTTTTTTTTTTTTTTTGGTACCAGGGATCAAACTCAGGATCTTACACTTGCAAGGCAGGTAAGGTTCTACTGAGCTAAATCCCTGGCCCTGAGCTCTATTTTCTAAAACAATAAAGAAAATTTATACTTCCTAAATCAAAGGAACAATAAGAAATTATAAGAGAACTTAGCTCTATAGAAAAAATAGATAAGCAACTATGTCATTATTAGCAATGCAAAATGAGTTCAATCTTGATCTCTTGAAAAACAAGAAGTAGGCCTAAAAGAATTTAATACACTTTAAGTTCTAAGTTTTTTGTCTGGTTGTTATGATCCTGAATGTAAATGTGTCAAATATGTATTTTCTAGTAATCAGCACACAAAAGTAAGGAAAGTGAGTTTGACACTTGGGATACATTGGTAAATCTGGAAATAATTTTAACAGACCTAATTGTTTTTGAAAAATATTTGTAAGGCAGCATGAACAATTCAAACTAAAGTATAAGTTCTTTAATTTCTCAAACAGTAGGTGTTATTAACTCCTACTAATTTCTCAATAATGCTATTTAGACTGAATTGTGAATTAATTTTTTTATATTTATTTCGATGTAAGACAAGTATATATTAATAAAGACAATACAAAAACAGTTCAATGGAAAAATAATTTTCCATAACATAATTAGAGAATAACAATGGTAAACACACTGTGTATCATGATCTTAAAAGAATATATTTTCAATTGCTAATATATCTCTCAACCTACTTCCTAGTAAGGCTATAACATTTTATCCATAAAACATTTTAATTTTTAACGAAGTATCTCACACTTGGTATAATTTTGAACAATTTCTTCATATTTCACAATATCTATTATACATTTTGATCCTTATTTATACTTTTGGTTTCTCACACCAGAGAGACAATGCAATAGTTATACATGTGTGTCTGGGTCTCTAGGTTTATCCATTTACCTCGAAATGTCTCGTTTATCCTTCTTTATGGCTGAATAGTTCTCCATTATATATATTTTTAAAAACCCACATCTTTTATGTGCATTGTGTTGTTTCCAAGATTTAGCTATTACAAACTATGCCACTATAAACATGGGTGCATGTATATCATTGTGGTATGATGATTTTAAATCTTTTGAGAAGATACCCAAAGTGTATAGGGGAATAGCTGGGTCAAATGAGACCTCTAATATTAGTATTTTGAGAAATCTCTGTACTGATTTCTACAACAGTTGTAACAGTCTACACTCCCACCAACAGTGGAGAAGGGTTCCTTTTTCCCTACAGCCCCAGAAATTGTTGTTGGTTGATTTCTTAATAGCCATTCTTTCTGGAGATGGAATTACAGCATTGTTTGAATTTGCATCTCTCAAATGACAGTGATGTTGAAAATTTTTTAATATATTTATTTGCTGTTTTTGCTTCATCTGAGAAGTATTTATCTCAGATTCCCATTTTTGGATTGGGTCTTTAAATGTGGGAGGGTCTGATGTTTTTCAATACTTTATATGTTCTAGATATGAATCCTTTGTCTAAGGAACCACCGGCTAAAACTTTTTTCCCACTCTGTGGCTTGCCTTTTCACTCTGTGATTTCCTTTTGCTATGCAAAAGCTTTTTCATAAGGTGAAATCCCAGTTGTTGATTCTTTGTAGTATTTCTTGTGTGGTCTGGGTTTTGTTCATGAAGCTTTTACCTACATTTATGTCCTCCAGCATTCTACCCATTTGCTCTTCCAGCAGATTTAGTGTTCCTGTTTTAATAAATCTTTGATCCACTTTTTAGTTTAGTGCATGGTGAGAGACATGGGTCTATTTTTAGTCTTCACCATGTAGAAATCCAGTTTTTCCAGCACATTTATTAAAGAGGCTTTCTTCTAATGAAGGTGTTTAGCTCATTTATCAAAGATAAGGTGGCTGACTGTGTTTGAGTTTGTTCCTGCATCTTCTACTGTGTGTTATTGATCCCTAGGTCTGTTTTTTTGCCAGTACCGTACTGTTTTTATCACTGTACCTTTGTAGTATAATTTCAAGTCAGGGATTGTGAAGGCCCCTGCCTTGCTTTTGTTGCTATTCTAGGTTTTTGTTTTTGTTTTCTGTTTTTGCTATTCTAGGTCTCTTCTGATTCCAAATTAATTTTAGGAATGATTTCTACAGTTCTGTGAGGTATACTAATAGTATTTTGATTGGGATTGCATTAAATATGCATAACAATTTTGGGAGTATGGCCATTTTCCCTATGTTGGTCTTCCTTCCCAAGAGCAAAGGGATATCTTTCCACTTTCTGATATTCTCTTTGATCTCCTTTTTCAGAGTACTGTAATTTTCAATATAAAGATCTTTTACTTCCTTTGTGAGATTAATTCCTAAATATTTCATTTTTTCAATGTTATTGTGAAAGATGTTTCTCTCTCGGTGAAATTGTGTACAGGAATGCTATTGATTTTTGAGTGTTGACTGAATCCAGATATGCTACTAAATTTAGTTATTAAATCTAGAAATCTTTTGGTGGCGTTTTGGGGGTCTTCTATGTAGAATATCAGGTCATCTGCAAATGGTGATAATTTAACTTATTCATTTCCTATCTTTATTCCTTTTATTTCTTTCTTTTGTTTAATTGCTCTGGCTAAGGTTTCCAGAACTATGTTGAATAAGAATGGTGATAGTTCCTGATTTTAGACTGAAAGCTTTCAGTTTTTGTCCATTTAGTATGATGTTGCCTGTTGGTTTGTCATAGTTAGCTTTTATCAGATTGAGATAAAGTCCATCTATTCCAATTTTCTGTAGGGGTTTTTTTTCCATTAAGTTTATTTGTACATTTTAGGTATACAATACAGTTACATTCATTGGGATCTTGTAACTTTACATGATGTATCTTGGTTCCTGTAGGGTTTTTATCATGAATGGGTGTTGGACTTCATCAAATGAGTTTCCCACATCTCTTGAGATGGTCATGTGATTTTTGTCTTTGGTTTTGTTGATATGGTGTATTACATTTATTGATTTGCCTATGTTGAACCATCTCCACATCCCTGGGATGAATCCAACTTGGTAATGGTGTATAATCTTCTTGATGATTTGCTGAATTCTGTTTGACAGTATCTTATTGAGGATTTCTACATCAATATTCATTAGGGAGACTGGCCTATAGTGCTCTTTTTTTGGTTGGGTCATTCTCTGGTTTTGGTATTTGGGTAATACTTGCTTCCAGGAATGACTTTGGGAGTATTGCTTCCCTTTCAATTTCATTAAAGAGTTTGAAGAGTAGTGTCATTAGATCCCTAAATTTCTTGTAGATTTCAGTAGTGAAATAGGACCTGGGCTTTTCCTTGTTGGTAAGTTTTTAATTAAATTTTCAATTTCATTGACTGATATTGGGTTATTCAGAACTTTATATCTTCTTGATTCAGCTTTGGCAATTCATATGTACCCAGGAATCTGTTCATTTTTCTGTATTTTCCATCTTTCTAGAGTACAGGGTTTAGAGTCATTGATTATCTTCTGGATTTCTACAAGATCTGTTGTAATTTCACCCTTTTCATTCCTAATTGCATGAATTTGAGTTTTTACTTTTTTTTTTTTGATAAGATCTGTTTTGGAGAATGTCCTATGTGCAGTTGAGAAGAATGTGTATTCTGATGTTGTGGGGTAGAACACTCTAGACATCTAGTAAGTCCATTTGTTCCCAGGTTTTGTTCAGTTCTGGTATTTCTTTGTTGATTTTTCTGTCTAGTTGATCTATTTATGACAGCAGGGTATTGAGATCCTCCATTATAACTGTATTAGTGCTTGATTTTTCATATCCATTAACACTTATTTTAAAAAGTTGAGTGTGTTCATATTTGTTGCATATATTTTTATGATTGTTATCTCTTCTTCCTGGAGTTTTTCCTTAAAAAGTAGGTACTGACCTTCTTTGTCTCTTTTGATCAGTCTTGGATTTAAATTCAATTTACCTGCAAATAGAAGAGCTACCCCTGCTTTTTATCTCTATGTTCCTGTAGCACAGCATATTATTTTCTATCTTTTGACTTTTAGTCTATGAATTTTTGAGTTAAATGTGTTTCTTCTAGGCATCATATTATTGGATCTTGTTTCTTGATTCATTCTGCCAGTCTGTTTCTTTTGATTGGTGAGTTAAGACCATTTACATTGATGGTTTTAACTGAAACACATTGGCTTATCCTTGTCATATTATTTTTCTGTTGGTGGTTCCCCATCTTTCTGCTTTAATTGCTTGACTTGCCTGGTGGCTTCTTTCTATTGGTGTTCTTAGATTGTGGTCTTTATTATCTCTAAAATATCTTTCAGGGCATTTTGTAGAGCTGCTTTAGAGGTCATGAATTTCTTTAGCTGTTCTTTATCATGAAAAGTATCTTATTTCTCCTTTGAATTTGAAAGACGGTTTTGCAGGGTACATTAATCTGGGCTGGAGTTTGTTTCCTTTCAGAACCTGAAATATTTCATTCCAAGCTCTCCTTTACTTAAGGGTTTGTGAAATCTGCTGTGATTCTGCTGGGCTTTCCTTTATAGGTGATTTCTTTTCTCTAACAGCTTTTAATATTCTCTTGTTGTGCTGAATTTCTGGAATCTTGATAACAGTTTCCCTTGGTGTAGATTTATTTTGATCATGGCTAATTGGAGTTCTATATGCTCATTTATTAGTATGTCAAATTCTTTTTCCATGTTTTGGAAGCTTTTTGCCATTATTTCTTTGAACAGGCTTTTTATGGCATTTGCACTAACTCCAGATTTCTCACTGACTCTGATCAATCTTATATTATTTTTCTTTGCATCATCTTGCAGCTGTTAGATTGATTTTTCATGGTCCCTTGTCATTTTAAAGATATCTTTCTTTTCATGGTCGTTAACTGCAATCCTGTCATCTAGATCAGAAATTCTATCCTCACCTCTGATCAGTCTATTGCATATACTTTCAATGGAATTTTCTATTTCCTGTATGTCTGTTTGAATGTTTTATAGATTCCATTTCTTTCCTATGTGGGGCATTCATAGTTTCCATCATTTTCCTAAGCTCCTCTTTTTTTAAATCTATGTGTATTATTCACTGAGCATGTCCTTCATTTTGATAAACATTTTTTTTTTTTACCTGAGAGATTAATTTCTCTATAACCTCATGTAGCAGGGTTTTATTTTTTTACTTCTGATATTATCATTTCCAAAATTTCAGGTGGGTGACTTCTGATTTCCTCTATGTTATTATCCCCTAGATTTGCCCTAGGTGGGCTGGAGGTCTGGGATTGCATTTTACTTCTGCATCTTGTCATTTTCTATTTTTGTTTTGTTTTGTTTTCTGTGTTGATATCTGTGAATTTCTAATGGCAAATAGCTTTATCACTAGTACTGAGGGTTCCTTAGGGAATGTCTGTTCCTCAGAGATGTCTTCTGGGTATATGTGGTTCTTGGTCTTTGTGTCTGTCCCAAGGTCCTACTTTCCCAATTTATTAAGGATTGAAAGTTGCTATTTATTTGGCTCAGCACTCAGTCCTTTGGTACTAGACTATGGTGATGGTTTGCCACCACAAAGTTGGAATGTTATCAGTGAGAATAACTGATTACAAGAGGTATGACATACTGGTTTAGACACATAGCTTGGAAACTGACTGTGGTAACTACTAATTTAGTAACTTTAACCACAGGACAAGATCTACAGTTATATAATACAATCCAACATAAACAAGGAACTTATTTGTAATAGTTTTCCCTTAGCGAGTGATTTTATCCTGCGGGGAGGGGGGAAATTTTAGAAGGATGGGGGCAAAACAGAGAGATAGATGAAGAAAAATGTAGCTAGAGCAAGTTTGGAGGACAACAGATGATCACCTAAGCTTTGGGAAACTGGAGAAGAAGGCAGGAGAGAGAGCATGAAGAATAAATCTGAAGATAATCAGAGTGAACCAGAAAGACGAGAAACAATTTTCACTCACATGAAAATATCATAAACTTGACAGATTGTTGAGGAAAGAGAGACAAGTAAAAAAGATAAAAATAAGATAAAAAACTAAACAACAACATAAAAGACAGAAAAGGGAAAGAAAACCAACAATGAAAGAAAAATAAATAAAATTCCTCTGAAGTCCACAGTTCTGTAGCAGTGTCCAAGGCAGGTAGTGTTCCAAAACTGTGCTGAGTACCCCTACCAAGTCTGCAGTAGGATTAGTGCTGAGTATGCGGTTGATCTTGTGGAAACTTGAGCCAGTCTTCAGCTAACAGATTTTTGGATGTGTCTCTTTGTCCCCCCAACAAGCCTCCTTACCGTGGGTTGTTGTGGCATCCTCAGGCAAGGATAGCCCAGGGCTGTTCTCAGTTCCATGTTCAGTTGGTTCCACTTGGTCTTTGCATAGCCTCTTCTGTTTCACTCCCACTGCCACTTTTCTATCTTGTCCTGCCACTTGTCTTAGGGTAGGGGTTAGGAGAGTGTTATTGCCACTGCAAATACAACCCAAGGCTCCTAGGTTCCACTTCAATCTCCTTTTCTAGTAGGTTAGGTGCCAACAAAGGCTGTTTAAATCCCACATGTCCATCTGCATCTTTCACCTTATGTGTATGTGTGTGTGTGCATGCACACTGGCCTCTAGGCCTTCACACTGAGCTACATCTCAGCCTTTTTTAATCTATTTTAAATTTTGAGACAGAGTCTTGCTAAGTTTCTGTATTGGCCAGGCTGGGCTCAAACTTGCAATCCTTCTGCCTCAGTCTCCCTGAGTGCTGGAATTTTAGGTGTATACCACTGTGTTTTTACTTCACATGCCCAGGGAAACATATGTGTACTTTGGGATCATTTCTTATCAGAATAAGATTCCCCCAAAAGAGTGAGTCAGCAATAGGCTTCCTTTCCTTAGCTGAACACATCCTCAATTAAGCAAACATCAATAAATCACACAGGAGATTACTGTATGTGAAACTTAATGGATGAACATCTTAGTTTAAGAATGTCAAGAAATCAACAAAATAAATTTGGAATGATTCATAACCAAACTGTGGTAAAAACACACATCTGGGGAAAGACAGTGGTAACTGTGTCTATCATCATCCCAGGGAAAGGACATTTACACTACAATAGCTTCCAAACAATGGAAATTCATCTGATATGTTGCAAGGAGACTAGGTGAAAGATTCCCATACTCATGTAAAAAACTGGAATAATTTAGTGACTATAGGTAAAAATGAAAAATGAATAAAGTCAACTCACCCATGATAAACTGTGGTCATGATTACTTTATCTAAAACAAACACTTCTAATATTTTCCCATTGGCTCTTCAAGTATGTTTTAAAACAATTGGCATATTAAAGCTTTCTAAACCAATATGGATTTTGAATTTAATTTAGCACAGTTAACCCTCTGTACCTGTAGGTTCTACATCTATAGAATCGACTAAATTTAGATGAAAAATATTTAGAAAAAAAATCGGAAAATAACAGTTGTTTGTATGTCTAAAGTGTATGTAGTTTTTCTTATTACTCTCTAAACGATATAGTATTACCAACTGTTAACACAGCACTTACACTGCATTAAATAAGTAATCTGGTGGTGAAATAAAAGTATACAGGAGGATATGTGTGTCATATGCAAATACTATGCCATTTTATATGAGATTGAAGCATCTGCTGGGGAATCCTGGAACTGATTCCTCTGGATAAGAACGAACAACTCTATTTCTAACTTATTTTTAACTTGTAGCTTTGATAAAAATTTTAGCCTACATTTTATCATATATATTTTCTACACCAAGGAACTCTTAAGAAACTTTAATTCATTCTAATATGTTTTCTTCAGATTTAAGGAGTTTTTAAATTAAGATTTTTATCTTTTAGGAAAGATTTTATTTTAAAGAAAATGTTAACTAATTTTTATTTAAGATAGCTAATAGATTCAAAAGCAAAAGGTGCTAATTATTAAGTAAATCTGCCATCTAGGGCTGTCTCTTACACCATTTTCTAGTCATTCTACCATTTTATGAGCCAAAGAATAAAACTGAAACATTAAATTAGTAAAGCATATGACACAGAGCAAATCACAATATTAGAAAGCATATCTTTTTCCACCTCTTAATAAAATTAGTGTCAAAAATTACCCTTTGCTAAGTGACTATCACATCACTAGGAACCTTTAGTACAGTTCCTATTGACATATTTTATTCTATATTTCATTTTTCTACTAGCTTAAAAGAATTTTTAAAGGTGGTTGAGATATCTGGGCCATTTTAATTATAGAGATAGAATGATGTGAATTAAAGTGAAAAGACATGGAGAAAGAAGTTATTAAGGAATTAGGGAAAGTGTTTTGGAGCACTAGGGAAGTGTTCAAGCTTTCTGTACTGGTGAAGGCTGGTGATGATATAAACCTCTGAAAGAAAGGAAGTTCACATTTTCTGCAGAATCACTATGAATCAAAATTGCTATGATACCATGTTTATATAAGAATTCAAAATCAAAGTAAGTAGACTTAAACACATAGTGACATTAGGACGTATGTAAAATATGTAAAATCAGGACCACCCTAGAAATTCTATGATATATGATTGCTGTGCTAATATATAAGAAGGTTTTGAAAAAATCAACAGCATAGATAGTCTCCCCATTGGTATTTTCATGTTAACAGATAGTGATGGATATTATTATTCTCTAATGGTGGGAAGTTAGGCATTGCAGCAGGCAGGAAGGGCTAACTGGCACTGCTGTTGCTCATATTCCAACATGATGGCAGCTGCCAAAGGATACACTTCACTTAAATCACCCTTAACAACTTCATACTTGAATCTAATTTAAAGGAAGTTTTATAAAAAATCACTCCACAAAGCTTACTACAATATACTGCCTGAACATTCTAAGCTTAGACATGTCAAAAACACTTATCTTAAAATATATCTTATAGGTTGAGTATTCCTAATCAAATGCTCCAAAATCTGGACATTTTTTGAGCATCATGATTTTGGAGCATTTCAGATTTCAGATTTTTGGATTAGGGATGATCAACAGTAAAGTCTATGTAAACACAGTATTCTGAAATTGTCTTAGAAATCTGAAATATTTCTGATGCCAGGTATTTTTGATAAAGGACACACAATCTGTATTTACATTATTCTTTCAAAAGTCCATATGTAGTCTGTACCAATTTTTTTACTATTAACATTAAAAGAAATTCAACAAAATAATTTTTCCAGACTAAAATCAAGACTGAAAAATTCAAAGTAAAATTAGATTGATAAGGTCTACATGAAATATAACTTACCAATAATGACTAGGTTAATTCTCTGAAAACAACTTGGATGCTTTGCTCTGAATATTTAAAATAGCTCAGTTCTATGTCCAGACTTCTCTGAACTTGAAAAGGAATTTTTCCTAATTTAAAATATAATTCTTTTTAAATAAAGAGAACTATTAGATTCTCTGAAATATGGAGGGAAATTTCATTTCACTTAACTTACTATATGTAACTCCAATCATTCTTTTACATCTACTCATACATAAGTCAATCAGGAATCACTCCTAATTAAAGACTTAAGAGTTTCCTGATGGTAATGTGAACTTAACATAAATCTGGAATAAACTACTCAAGATTTAATGTCCTGAGTGGATCTCAAGCAAGACTACATTAAATTTAATTCTTCAAAAGTCAAAGCATAAGTCAAAACTTAAATAAATTAATGGCAGGGTAATACCTGTATATGAGTCCTTTAGTTTTAAGTTTTGGCATTACATGAGTTAATACTTCAGGTTTTATTTCAGTTTACGAGGTATTTTAAAATATTTCTGGTGGTGATGTTAAAAGATTAAGTTAATTTATAGTTATTATGCTGATGACAAATACTTTTAAATTGAAATGATGTATTCTGGCTCCTTTCCCCAAAGTTATATCATCTTGTTCAAGAAAACTGATGAGCTATATAGTTTCTAACTTGTTTAAAACTAATTTTCTAGGTTACAGAGGCATAAGGATATAGCCATAGTGGATACAGATTTTTATGTTTCTATATCACTCAAAATTTCTGGTGTCACTTTCAACTCCCTTGGGAAAATGATTTTATGAACAATTAATTTCACTACCAACTGCTATATACTGTCTAAACCAACTGCTAAACAACCTCTGTACAAAACAGTTTATTAGATAAAAGGTAGTAGTAGCAATGACTTCTGCTTGTAAAGAGCTTGTTATTGAGAAGACAGAAAAAAGAGGAAAACCAAAAACACATCCATGATTACAAATAATGAATACGTGATTTTTATAACAAACCAGTTCCTATGACTCAGGGCTAAAGATCCAAAAGGAAGAAAAGAAGATGGGAGACTTGTAATATACATATAATTGAGTAGAGTTATATTAACAAATCTTATGAAAAAAATGTGAATTAGATGTATTTTTTCTGGATTGCTCAGAGGTTTTAAAAGGCTAACAATTAATGCTTTTCTGTTAATCATCTACTTCTCTTTTGGTATTGAATATTGGTGACTAGAATGAACCCAACTCTTCAGTCATTTAATCTATGTAAAAATGACTCAATCAGTATTAGAAATAAGAAATTGTTGTATAATTTAATTTTTAAAAAATTTCATCTTAAAAAAGGACTCATTCTCCTACTCAGAAGCAATCTAGTTAAAAATCATACATGGACACCAATGAAAATTGAGGTCAGATGATTTTACCACCTAGGCAGAGGTGTGCCCCATGGTTTAACACATGCTCATCATGCACAATGCCTTGGGTACAATACCCAGTACAAAAACCAACACTAAACAGATTTTAATTTCTAAAAAATTACACATTTAATATGCTTCTGCTGGAAATATTTGCAAATATTTACATATCAATAACAAAACTGAAATTCAATTAACTCAATCTTTGCCTACAAATTGTTACTCAGGTTCCTTCTAGATTCATTCTGGTATACAAATATGGAGTAAATCTATAACAAAATTTTATTTCTGTAACATAGCAACTCAAAATAACTGAATCTCAATCTTAATTGTAGTTAGACTGCTGGAGCCTATGTGATTTTGTTGGTAAGTGTTAACAGCATGATTCTAAAGTATTTTTCCTTCGTGTACCATAGACTTATGTTCTATTTATAAAGTTTTATTGTTTCCACTTGTGCTAAATACTGTGTTTGATAGGTAAGAGACCATATAAAAAGGTAATGGCTATTTCTGTGCCATGAACCACAAAATACAATTGAAAAGGTTAAATTTTTCTAATTTCCATATTTCTCAGGTAAGCTAAAATTACTTATAGTACTTATTCCCTTGGGAATAGTAGACATTGATGACCAAGGAAAACTATATTTGAATTAATTCATTAAATTTCCGAGCTGGTAATATAGTTTATACAGGAAAAACAAGGAAAATTATTCATTATAAACAATGTTACCCACATGACTTTAAGTAGAACAACAAGGAAAAAAACCAGGTTTGTCACACCTGCATTCCACAGGGAAAGCCTGGCATTACACTATTACATAAACTGGACTTCATCAAAATGAACAACTCTGCTCTTTAAAAGTTACTGTTAAGAGGATGACAAGAAAGAGAATGGGAGGAAATATTTGCAAATCATATCTGTGACAAAGGACTTACACTAAAGCATATAAAGAATTCTAATACAGGGAGGAGGAGACAAGAAAAAAGAAAATAGAAGGAAAAAAATGGAAACAGTTTTTGTACATAGGGAGGGGAGGGGGATTGAGGGGAGGAGGGAATGGGAAAAAATAGGCAGGATATATCATGTAAAGGTACCAATTCCCTACAATAAGTGTTATCATTCATTATGTATGCCTAAAATGTATCAATAAATGTTTTGCTACTAAAAAAGAATTCTAATAATAATAAAACAATCTAATAAAAACAGCAAATATTTGAGCAGGTACTTTATCAAAGAAGATGAACATATCCGCAAAATTTTAAAAAATGTTCCACAGATTAGTATATAGAAAAATGCAAATTAAATCTAGGATGAAATTCAACCATACGTTTATTAGGGTATCTAAAAATTTAAAAAGCTGACCATATGAAGTATTGGGAAGGACATGAAGTAGTTTACACAATGTTGGAAGGCTTAATGGTAAAACCATTTAGGATGATAGTTGGCATTTTCTTAAGAAGTTAAACATAAACTTACCATAAACCCTACCATTCCATTTCTACATGTTTATCCAAGGGAAATGAAAGCACAAATTTACACAAAGGCTTACACATAGATGTTCACAGCACCTCTGTTCATAACAGACTTCAAAAGGCAAAAAGAGATAGCCATTAATAGGTAAATGTATAAATAAAATATAATACATCTACAAGATTATCTACCTAAAACGAACAAACTGTTGATCAATACAACACGAATGAATCTCAAAATCATTATGTAAAATGAGAGAATCAAGACCAATACAGAATACACTGCATGAATGTGCTTGCATAAAAATCTGAGAACATACCAACTAACACAGCAGTTTCCCTTATCCATGGTTTCACTTCTTGCTGTCTCAGTGACATGGTTGGAAAAACTTAATATGTATCTTGACTTTCAGCAGAGAGAAAAACCACATTAACTTTTATTATAGCATTTTACTAGAATTGTGCTGTTTTATTAATGTTACTCTTAATCGCTTATTGTACCTATTTGTAAGTTAAACACTATCATAGGTGTCTACACATATGTATAGGAAAAAATATAGCATTTATAGAGTCCAATACTATTGCAATTTCAGATATCCTGTGGGGTCTTGGGCCATGTCCCTTTCGGATAAGGAGGGATTACTGGATACAGAAAAAGCAGATCAGTGTTTAGTTCCCTAGGGATGGGGAAGGGAATCTAAGGAAGGACTAGGTGGGGAGATTACAAAGGAGCACTAGGAAACTTATGGAAATGATGAATATGCACATTCTTTTGATTGTGGTATCCATTTCTTAGTTACATATGCACACACATATGTATGATGTGTGGCTACAAAATATGGTAATTAAAAATTATTATAGTAAAAGAAAAATTGCCATTAATACTCCTCAAAATAATCCCTCTCACTCCAATACATTTATCCCACCATTCTTGCCATATTCTTAAGTGGTTCTGGAAGTCCTCTTTCGTTAGAGTCTTTGGTTGATCTATACTGAACTCCTTAATGCACTGAATTGATCCGAAACTTTTACTTTTCATGGTCATTTTGACTTTTTGGAAGAGCCAGAAATCACACAGTGCTAGATACAGTGAGTAAGGTGGATGAGAATACACTGTAATATTTTTATGAACCTCCCTTTCCACTGGGATGACACTCAACATTCAGTATATTTTTAATAAAATTTCATAAAGATACTCGTGAGAGAAGACTTCTAGAACTGCTATCGAAAGTGGCAGAAATAATAAGTGTGTTGAAAATGAGGAAAAGAATTTTAGGGGAATTAATTACAATGTGTCTTTTTCTTTAATAAAATTTTAAATTTATACATTCATAATATATTTTGTTCACCTCTTGTATTATATATAAAACAAATTCAGTTTTAATAAATGTAGCTTACTGCATGTCAATTATACTTCAATAAAACTATTTTTACAAAAGGGAGAAAGTTGTCATTCTAGGCATTTGTGTATTTGTCACTAAAATGTTAGCTTCATAAACAATTTTTTCATTTATTTTATTAACTACATGTGGTAAGTACTGGTGCATAGTTAAGTACTCAAGAAATATCTGTTTCATAAATGAATGGCTGAAAAAAACCAAAGCAACACTGTGAATCAAAAAGTACAGACTCCATTCATTTTAATTTTATTTCAAGCACTACTAATCTTATAATCAAAGTATAAATAATTTCCAAAAGAAATATATGCTGAGTTTAAATAAGTCAAAGTAGTACCAGTTTTATTTTTCTACTGAAATCATTTTGCTGCTCGGTTACTTTTTGTATTTTTATTAAGAACTACATACCGCTTCTTTTTAAATAAGAGTAACTGCAAACATATAACATTATGTGTTATATACTTTTAAGGATATAAAATACATTAATCTATTAAACTCTAAGTAAGTTTATCCTTTCCTAATTTTTAATGTTGAGCATTAAGAGCTTTGATTTAGTAAAGATAATAATCCTTTATATTTCAAATCTTGCACCCACATTTCAGTTGAATGAATTTTATTTCAACCTTTGACAAATATTGTTAGATATTCAAATATTATTTTTTGTCTTTGAAAGACCTTCCCTCAAATAAAATTAGTTTAAAAACCATTGTTTCATCTACAACTTTTTGATTGCAAAACTTTTCCTTCTTCATGCCAGCATAAAAACTCACCAATTATTTCACTACTTGTCTTGACAGCAAAAACCTACTAGAAATACTCAGTACTTATTTTCTTGTATTGTCCACAGAGTAATATATTTTCTTCTAATTTGGAAGAAAACTAGTAACTTTCTACCCTCTTCCTATCTCTTCTTCCAATCCCAAAGATTAGACCTATTAGCAATGTCTGAAAACATGTTAAAATATTTAGATCTTGAGAACAAATCAGATCACCAACGATTACTAATAAAAGTAGTTTACCTAAAAAAATATTATTGCAAGATGGCAGTGATATGTTGGAAAGCTGGGCTGAAAAAGATAATAATGGAAATCTAAGAAAAAGCAGCCTCATACTGTTATGTAGATGGGAAATAGAGGACTATTTCAATAGCTTTTTCAAGTAATTAGAAAATTTTTTCTATACTACACCAAAAGTCTATAAATGGCAATTTCTTAAAGTAAGCTGCAATATGGAATCTGAAAACATATCAATAAACTCCATATTCTATTTCAGTCATACAAGTACTTTAACAGTACATCCCACTTCATCACAAAGAATATTTACCCACATATACCAAAACATACTTTTGTACACCTTTTATGGTTTAAACCTAGAATGTTTCTCAAAAATCTCATGTGTTCCTAAGTGGGGGTTTTGGAAGGTGATTGGATCATGGGGGTGATATACTTTTCAGGGGACTGATCCACTGATGAGTTCATAGATAAATGTGCTGTTAAGAAGTGGGGCTTTGTTGGAAGAGATGTCAGTAGATGTGTACCTTTGGAGGTTATATCTCTATTGCTGACTCCTCTCTCTCTCTCTTACTTCCTGGCTGCATGAAGTGAGTAGCTTTTCCTCTGACATGCCCTTCCTCCACGATGTTTTTGCTCTGGAACTAGCTGACCTTGGACTGAATCCCCTGAACCATGAGCCAAATTAAACCTCTTCTTTTAAATTGTGGATGTCACGTATTGTGTCCCAGCAATGGGAAAGCTAATACATTATTTTAAAAGTATGAAATTATTAAAGTTAATCTGTGTATTCTTACAACTGAAATGATGTTCATAAAATGCTTTTAAGGTTATTAAGAAATTTTAACTCATCAATAGTCACTTGACAGATAACTACTGCAAATATAGATTTCAAGAGGAGAAATTTCATGACAGTTCAGAGATTAAAAGGGTTTTATTAATATAAGTCATTACTGTAAAAAAAACTTTCAATATGTATATTGAAGTATCCACAGTGAATGTATTTAATATGTATTCTATAAATATACTAATACAAAAAGGAAAAAACCCCTTCAAAATCCATATTCCCCATACATTGTTGCTTGACTGGAATTCCTGTTAATCTGAGTAGTCAAAGAAGTATCCATTTCAAGAAATCTACTAATCATGACTTCCCAAAATTAACGTAATTTTAAGCTAAAATGCAGAGTATTATAAAAGATTTATATTTAAATACAGACTTTTCTATATCAGAAAAAAAACATTTAAAGCATTAATTATGTTTTCCTGGAAATGCTTCAGGGATCATTTTAGTTGGTTTGAGCTATTTTTCATATCAGAATATACAATTTTTCCCATATAGTTTTAAAATAGTATTATTCATAGAATATACAATGTTATCAAAAATTTTAATACACAGAAATTGTTTCAGTATTCAATTATTCCATGCTGTATTTAAAACCTAACAATACAATGAAGCCATCTGTATAGAGTACTCTTTGCTAAAGGTTCTAGTCACAGCAGAATAAATAAATAACAATCACAATAAACAAGTGATAAATAAGAAACGTCATTTATAGCAAATAGTTTATATACCTAGAGAATTTGAGAATAAACTGAAAAACTATTAGATGAATAAGAAATATGAAAAAGATATATATCTAAAATCCAAAGAATTTCTACTTGTTAATAATTACAAAAAGCTATGGTAGTGGGGTAGAGGAATACCACTGATAATCAAAATCCTCCAAATGCCTATAATAAATTCAATAAGGAAGTAGAAACATAACGAAAAAGTCTCTATTTCAATAACAATAGAACACCAAACTGGAAGCCTAACATGTTCAAAACAACTAAAAATTGAAAAATGATGCAAATACATAACTTACCAAATCACAAATAGGCACCCAATTATGAAAAGACAATCAACTTCATTCAGGAATTTACAAAACTTTTAAATGAGTTAGTTTTCCAGTTATCAACTTTGTGAAACAAAACATAAAAACAACAACAACAAAATCTTCTGCTAATAGTATTGGAGAGGAAAATGGGTTTTAATATGGTAAACTGATACACAGCTAGTTTGGCCAGTAATGTATCCACTTAAATTAAAAACTCTGCATTGTAATTCTATTTCTTGGCACATATTTTAGAAATACATGTGTACAAAAAGTACACAGAAGTACTTTCACAGATTGTAACAAAACCAGGCCAAATCACTGGGTAGTTTGTGGTATATCAGTGTGACGGAATAGTGTTCCAAACACTAAGAATCAGATAGAGATACATAGTTTTCAAATCTGGATGGGCATTAAAATATCAGGTAGTAAAATGTTCACTGTTGCCAACTCCAGAGATTCTGATTTGGTAAATGTGCAACTGTTAATAAATTTTCATTTTTAGTAACCCAGAGAATTTTGGTAAAGGTAGTTACACTGGGTACTGTTAAAAATACTAATCTACAATGGAAGACATATTAAGTTGAAAGAGTAATTTCTAAAACAAGATGTACTCTAGAACTCCATTTATGTTTTTAACAAAAAAATTATTTGTAGATATGAATGAGGTATGCATGAAAATAAATTCATGGAAAATATCTGGGAGGATATGTAAATGTGTAACAATATTGATCTCTAGGAAAAGGACAGGGATCTTTAGTGATGGGGAATGAAAAACACTATAAATTTCTGTAATTTTTAATTTTCTTGTACAAAGAATATACTTAATTATAATCTGTACAATGTTAAGAAAATAAAACATAAAAAGGTAAAATACTCTGTTGCTGTTACAAAATATTTGAAAAAGTAAACTTAAAGGAATAAAAGCTTTATGTTGGATCATATTTTCAGAGGTTTCAATCCAGAGTTAGCTGGTTTCATTGCTATGAGTCTAAAGTGAGGTAGAACACCATGATGGAAGGGTGTGGTGGAGGAAAACTCAACTATGGCAGTCAGGAAACAGAAAAGGGCAGAGCCTGTGCTAACAGGCTTCTTCCTTCTTCTACTTTTGGTGCATCAGATCCCCAGACTATTAGATGATGTGCCCATATTCAGGGCCAGTCTTCCCCCTGTTTGCCATCCCACATGCCAATCTTCTCTGGAAGAGACATACCCAGACACACCCAGAAGTGTGGTTCACTGATCTCATCATCTCTCAACTCAATCAAGTTGACAAGATCAACCATGCAAATACATTTTAAAATCATAAATTTGTTTCTTAAGTGACAATTCACTTTTATAGAATTATCATCTATTAACATGACAGTTGGTAGTATAACTGAAATACTCTTTGCCTTCATACAGGAGATTCCTTTTTATCTCCCTGTATATGAGTGCCTTCACTACAAACATCTCTGCTGCATGATAACAGCACCCACACAAGGAAATTGCCTTTTCATAGGGTCAGGTCTCATCCTACTGACTAATTTAAGAGGAAAATTTCTCAGGAGGTGAACTGTGGCACTTTTAGCACAAAAGCAACAGTAAATCAGGGTGACAAATGTAGGTATGCAGAACTGCTTCTTTCTGTGTTTCCCAAGGGAAGCCACTGATGGGTAGAACAAGTTAGTCTTCTCTTTAAAGCCCTAGTGTTTATTTTAGGAGCATGAAACCTTGGTCACTGAGGTCTGGTTGTAAGGGATCATAACTAATGACTTCAAGTAGAACTTATTTTATGAGTTTAAAGTTGACAAGTTATCTAGTGAAGTGGAACATTACTAAAATATTTATTATTACAACATGCCATCACTGCTTGAAACAAATTAGTTAGCAATTACATATCTAGATTTCTTGGTAACTAAGAAATAGTTACTGTGAATTTTGCATTTTGATATTTATTATAAGCCTAACTAAAAAGTAAACATCCATACAACCAACATATGACATTCTAATACAGAAGTCATGATAAATTATCTGAATAAAGAATAAGAATTACTTATTTCATGCATGTCCAGTTGAAGTTATGACTCTCCTAGGAAATATTTTACAGAATGAATTTTATATCAAGAAAATGAACATAATGTTCAATCAAATTTTCAACTTCCTAGTTTTAATTGAGAAAAAAGTTACAATACTAAAGAATGGTCTCCCTCTGAGTCCGATGTTTACTGTGCATTGCAGACATTCATCTGTCAATTTTCTTCACACAAATAATTTTCATTACTTTTCAATATAACTCTTCACTTGTTCCCAAGTTTATGTATTTTATTATACAAGTTACTACCAATCAAACTATTCTAATAAACCTCTCAGTAATTTATCCCCCGTCTCAAACCCACTCCAAACTTGATCCATCCAGAAAGTCTTTCCTGTCTCTAAATATCCTAAAAGTTGCAGTTTGGCCCAAGGTCAACCGAAGCTATCTAAGAAAAATCTCCCCTTTGTATTATGTAAGCTATACATATAGATCAATCATAGTGTTTTAATTAAAAGCCAGGACACATGATATGAGCCTAATAAAAAGTATTTTTCAAATTTCACACCTTTTTAAACATTCTATTTTAAAACACAAATAATAACAAATTGTTAAGGTTTAAATATGAAGTGTTCACCAAAGACTCATGTACTGAGATCATTCCTCATGTATGGATCCCTAATGCAGCAAAGTTCAGAGGTGTAGTCTAGAGGTTACTGGACTATGAGGGTGCTAACCCACTGATGAATTCATAGCTAACTGACTCTAAGAAGGTAGGCACATTGAGTCACCAGGCTTGTGCCTTTGAAGGGTATATCTTAACCCTGCTCTCTTCTTCTCTGATTCTTTCTTGCTTTCTTTGCCTCCTGTCATGATATGAGCTGCTTTTTACCACCACACATTGCCCACCATGATGTTCTGCCTCATCACAGGTGATGGAGTCAAATGACCATTGATGGAAACCCCCGAAACTGTAAGCCAATGATTTTCTCAGTAATTTTGTCACAGTGATGAAAAGCTACCACATGTTATTATTAAGTAGTTTTACTGATAATCTTAAAATTACAGTTTTCCTAAAAAATTACTACCAATATTCTTTAAAAAATTCCTCAAACTGAGTCTAGAAATCTTAAGGTTACTTACTGGCTATGTTCAGAAAGACAGTATCCTTCTACAGCACTTAAAAGCTTTAAGTATTTTATTGATATTTCTTACTATTTGTCACATACATTTATTTGCTGAGATATGAAGCTATACTCTGTGAGAACAAAAAGTTTGAAAAGTTGGCACATCTTTATCCTCAAGAATCCTAACTGTAAGATGACAAAGCTGCTGCCCACTGCACACCAGGGAATGAATGTTCCTTCCTGTTCCACTCTTGGGTAGTAGACTGACTGTATGATCAGCAAAGGAAAAGAAGCTGAGAATATCTTGACAGACACATTCCTTTGGAGTTTTCCCATCAAATTAAATGAATTAATTGATGACCAAATGATTTGGCTTATTCAGTGGAAAATACAGGACTATTTTAAAAGAAAAATACAGACTATTCTCAGCAGTAAATCCCTAATATAAAGTTATAACCCTAATACACAGTGTGGCCGATAGAAAAAAATAAAAATGACAAAAAGTCTAAAACTGAGAATAAAAGAATTCAAATATTTAAACTTTCTGACATTAAAAGTAACAAATGCAGGTACAGAATGTAAGATTAAAAGTGCTGAATACTTTTACATAAATTACTATAAACTTATTTCAAAATAATTATTACAAGTTATCACAAATTTTATATAAGGGTTAATAATACTCAGAATTTTAAATTAGAATATAAACTATTTGTTGCTAAATACAGGAGTTGTAAAATTTAGACCTTTGCTTTCCTGAAAAGAAACAAAAGTAAAATACAGTACTCCAAAGAAATGCAGCTCTTTGCTATACCCTAGAAAACATTGTTTTTCTTTTTTATTGTATAAAAATCATATTTTACAATGAATCTGTATATCAATAAAGCTGTATTAACAAAAAGTCTTCAACTATAGACTTTTATTAAAAGGCCTAACATACTGTTGAACTCTCTTAGTTATATAGGCTATAACTTTTCTTACTAATTTGTAGACAAAATTTTATACCCTAGAGATTTCAGAAAAATATCTGAACATGTTAAATTTTATGTACTATTATGTAATATTTAATGTATAAATGCCTAGCTAACACTTTGAAAAGATTATAGAAATTATATTTTATTTTATTATAATTTCTTACTAGAAGAATTTTTTGTTTTATATTTTAGGTTATTTTAATTGTATAAATCAACACCTACCTGATAAAGGAGGTCTTTTGGGGGCAAAGGTGGGGAATGTTCTTCATATACAGGAGGTGGTTTATGTGTGGGAGGAAGGTCGATCCTGTGGTAAAAAGACTATTTAGTCATATTTAGCAAAAAAAAAAAAAAAGGCAAAACAGTCAAGGTTCAAGTTCTGGTGGTTTTTTTCATACTATAAAAAATAATTACCACTATCTCAATACTGAATAGCTTCTCTGGTATGAGAAACTGAAAGTGTAAATAAGGATCAAAATGTATAACAGATGATGTGAAATAGGCAGAAAAGGTCTAAAGGGGAAGGGGAACTGGGAGGGGTAGGAGAGTGGAAAGAAGGGAAAGAATAAATATGAGAAAAGAAAAAAATGGTAACAAAGTCTTTGTAGATAGGGAGGGGTGGAGGGGTTGAAGGGAGGCCCGGGGAAGAGGGGAAAAAAAAACCAAACCAAGATATATCATGTAAAGGTACAAATTCCAAATGATGAATGTCATCATACTGTACACCTAAAATGTACCAATGAACTTAATGAATAAAAAAAATTACCACTGTACCTACATGTATTTTGCTTATTTTCCTTTCATCTACCAAACACAGAAAATAACAGTTAAGTATTAGTTCCAATGTTTAAGACAAATCTAATTGATTCAAATTTAGTTCAAGCACCAACTTAAATAGAAGTATTTGAAAATCTTAAACTGGATTCATTTTCCTTAAGATACAGACTCTAAAATCACTTTTTTGACACTCTGGAAGAAAGAATAATGACATATACATATGATTATCTTTAAAATGTTTGTAGGCATAGCCAAATGTGAAAATATGTAATATTTAAGTAAACTATATACTACAAATATGCAGTATTCTACATAGTTTTTTGGAAATACGTTTAAGATCAATTTTCAAAAGCCTCCTCACTCTTATGAGTCACACAAAGTATGACTTTCTCAATCTATAGGCTATTATAAATCTTGCCACCTGAAATAGAGAGCATTATATATCCTAAGAGAATGCATTTATTTTTGCCAAAATGACATGACACATAAAAAGCGCCAATATTTAAATACATTTTTAAATATTGTTTAGTTACAACAAAAATAGATTTCATTATATGGGTCAATTGAGTTTTAGAAAATAATTTTTTTGTACAGTCTCATACTTTTGAAGATCACAGATATTTTCATTCCATGGGATTAGTAAATAAAAGTTTCTCTATATTAAAGAATAAAGGAAATAAAAGCTATAGACACTGAAGTAATAAATTTACTATAGTCTAATACTTTTTCATATGGTATTAATATCTTAAATGAACAAAATTCAAAAGAAATATAATACTTACATGACTTATTAGTCTATTTATTAGTCTACTAATAAATCATGTTTTTGAAGTTATAGAGAAACATAAGATAACCTGGGAACAAGATTAATTCTCAAAGAAATTAACCCATACCAATCACTCTCAAAATATTCAAGAACACCAGTTTTACAGGTATCACACTGAATGAACATCTTAGTATACTTTATATAACGTATTTTTTTAATCTAATGAAAATCACAGCAAAGGTGTCAATGGTCATTTAGGTGAGAAATCTGAGGCTCATAGAAGCAACATAACTTGCTCCTAGTCACACCACTAATTTGATCTTGACATAAGTTAAACTTGCTGTGTCTCCAAAAAGACCAGTCCCAAGAACAGTTGGATTAGAGAACCAGACACATACAAAGCATTTAAAAAACGAATATATGCTTTGAATGGTAGACTTTTAATCTTTCTAAATGTTTTTTCTACTTTTTCTTTTTCATTGGTATATATCTGTAAAACATAATAATTACATTCCTTTTGGGAAACTGATTGAATATTTATTCAAGTATGCATATATCTATATCTGTACATCTTGATCATTTTTATCACTTTCCCTTTTTCCCCAGACTCCCTTCTCAATGCCCTCAATGCCCAATGTCTAAATTGTCTACTTCCTGTTTTCTATCATCTCTTCTTTATTTATATCTTGAATTTTCCATATAAGAGAAACTACGAAATATTTAACCTTCTGTGTCTGACTTATTTCACTTAACAATATGGTCTCAATATCCATCTGCTTTCCTACAAATGACTCAAATTTATCCTTCTTTATGGCTAAGTAACACTCCATTGTGTTTATATACCACATTTTGTTTATCCATTCATCTGCTGATGAGCATCCATAGGGTTTTCATAAACTATTGTAAACTGTGGTACTATAAACATGAGTATGTATCACTGTAATATGATGTCTTTATTCTTTTTGGGAAGATACCTGGGAAGGATATAGCTAGTCAAATGGAATTCTTATTTTTAGTTTTTTGAGAAATCTCTACACTGATTTCCACAGTGGTTGATGTAAAGGAAAACAGTAATAAAAACTATTGCACAATAACGCTATTTGTACAGAATTTCACTTTATAAGACCACACCAAGTTATCCTATTCTCATCAAAACCACATGAAGTAAATAAGGAAAGTATTGTTAATTTCACATACAGGCAACAAAGCTGTTGATGGAATTAGAGAACTGAGTGTAATTTATATCTTATAAATCTATCTCAATGATTAGTCCAAAACATTGACTTACTTTTCAATAAGATATTCATTTTATAATGTTCTAAAACCAAAACCAAGCATTCTCCTCAAGAAGCTTCAGAAGTTGACATATTTAATAACTCTTGATGGGCAAATGCTCTATATATGAAAGATAGACATATACAATCTGAAAATGCAATTTAAAGTGCTAAGATATTTTTATTTCTTGCACATAGTTTTTCAGCAAAGGCCTGCATTTCTATTCAGAGGGCAGGGCAATATATATGTCATTATGGTGGCTTTTGGGAAGATATTCTACTCTGGGTAGTAAAGTTGTCTATTTCCAGCAGCTCCTTGATGTTGTTCATTTATTAAGGTGTAGTTTAAGATGTTCTAATGAAATAATGGTCATCTAACAAAAATCTAATATTAACCTTACTTCTATCCCTTGGACACTTTAAAGAGAAAAGTTGTAAAAGTTGATATAAAGATGGATCACAATGCTTATTGACAAGACACAAGCAAAAAAGTTACCTACACTTTGTCCAGGTAGGATGGCCTCTTTTTACGAGGCATCAGCAGGGCAATCACAAAGACAGCAATGATGAAAAGGGCAAGGACAGCTCCAATTACAGCTCCAGCTACAGCTATGGAAGATGTCTGTTTAAGCGGAGCATCTGTAACAAAACATAGCGCATTCAAACAATGTTAAACAGTTCTTGAAATTGCATACTTTAATTTCTGCAGTGTGTAAGAACTATTTGAAGTATGCTATCCAACAGACAGGTTAGAGGACTCAAAGTCTGATTCATTAGTTTCAGTACAATTATGCTAATACCCTTCCTTATTCCTTGTTAAACACCTCAGCTTCCCTTTTGTCAAATTATGAAAAGAATATCGCCAATCAGACATCAACAAGTTAATCTACTCTCTACGGTCAAGGAATGTCTGGAGGAGAAGATAGATTAAAAAGATGAAAATAATTTTAAGTTCTTACACTAAAAGGTGATTTAAAAAGTCAGTATTCTTTAAGAGTTGACCAACAATATTTATCATTTTTATTCTACTAAAATGAAAAAGCAACTCTATTAAAGAAACCAAAAACCTTCAGGGGCAAAGCTCTCTCCCCCTCCCCCCCAAAAGACCCCCAGAAAACACATATCAAGTAAATATAGTGTAAAAGAGACATTGAATGCTGTAAGAATTAAGAAATGTTTCAAAACCATTTTAAAACAGGACTAAAGATAGTAATATAGTAAATTCTTTCCTATTTGGCTATAGACATACTATATCACCTCTAAATATAAATTTCTCTTTCCTAGACTACATCACAAATTCTATAATTAATGATTTAGCAATTAGAATTTCACACAACTTTAAAAACTTGTCACTCTATTTCATGAATTCTCAAATAAGCAAATCTATTAAAATTACAATGAACTATTTTCAGAAAAGTATCAAGGGATATTATAAAACCATCAATCCTTATGTAATTATTTTAATAATTTCAGCCATATTAAATTATTAAATTTTATGAGATGATTCCTAAGTTACAAATGACCTTGTTTTATTATTCTCTTTATTTTTTAATTGAATGCTAAAGATAATACTCTATAAATGAAGACACTGTGGTCTTGAAGTTATATGATCTGCCCAAGATCATTCAACCAACAAGCAGTGGAGAACAAAAAGTAAGGCTGTGATAGAGAAGTTTTGCCCTTATGCCTTTGTTGCAAGAATGCTTTTGGCAGTATCTAAATTATGCTTATATTTTGGGTCCGCTATTTGGTAATAAAGATCTTAGTTTTCACTTAATATGATTTTCTTCACATAATGTTAAATAATTGCAGTTATGGTTAGGACCTAAGCATGACAAACTTAAATGGAACTGAAGAACTATCAAGGTTGAAATGTTTTCTCTACTTACCAGTTATATTACATCCATATAAACATGTTTAGAAGCACTTGATATTTTTATTAAAATGTTGGTCACATGGGATTTTTAGTGGCTTAAAAGAATTTTATTTTTTTCCAATTATAAGCATTTCTTTGGCAAATAAACAATGTGTTAATTTTAATTTTAAAAACCTCTAACAATCCTGTCATTTTGTTAGCCCCATTCTAGACTGAAAATCTTACACCAATGAGTGCAAGTCATCTATTTCAACAATGAACACAATCTAAATGTTGTGAAAATTACTTGCAATTATCCTGAAACATTATCTTCACTTGCTGATATAGTTCAGGTTATCTACATCTGCTCATTAATACTGCTCTAGTATTTCAATTTAAATATGTACTAGATGAGAAAAAGATTTGAAACCCAGTGCAGTCAAACTTATACAGCATTCACAAATGTGAAAAAATATATTTGGGATGATTTATGGATAACATATTTTACATTATCATTTTCTCCACAATGTAAGTTATAGCTTTGACCAACAGACATATAAATAGATTGTTCAGTCGGGCATGGTGGTACATGCTTATAATCTTAGCACTTGGGAGGCTGAGGCAGGAGGATTGCCACAAGTTCAAAGCCAGCCTGGGCTACACAGTGAGCTCAAGGCCTGCCTGAACTACACAGGGAGAAGCCATTTCAAACAAACTAACAAAAATAAATAAATAGATCAGTTTTTAATACAGGCCAGGGGCACATACAAAAATACCAATTGTCAAATTTGCTACTTATTTCACAGTTGTTACTCTATTCTCCCTTTAATGAAATTTTCTTTTGGTATAGCATAAAGCAACCCTATCATTTTGTCCAAACATGTAGAATTTTGACTATGACAATGACAAAGTTAATGCTATATTTATAGTAACACTTGGAAAACGAGCTTTAAAAATCTGATTACCTTTTGAATATAGTTCTCCCAAATTAAGGGTCTTAATCTATCAATCATTATAAATTCTTTAATAAACTTCACTTCTCTTCCAAGAAAGCCTTAGCAATAATAATAATATGAAATTTGATAGTTCTAATAAAACATACTCACATAGATTCTTAATGTCTTAATTTCTAACTCTAAATGGATTTTATTTTGATATCCTAAAGATAGTCTCAAGTGTAAATATATACAATTTTAATTATAATCTGTCCAATTTTGTATCATTAGTTCTATGATGTTTAGTGCTAGGATTTGACTTTCCAGCCCTAGGTTACAAAGTTGACTGTGATCCTACTATTTTAATTTGGACGTCTATTTCAGCTAGTTCCATTAACTTTTTTTTTTGTTGTTTTGAGACAGGGCTTTACTATGTAGTTCAGGCTGGCTTTGAACTATGTAGCCCAAGCTGGCCTTGAACTTGCAGAGACCCTCCGGCCTCAGCCTCCCAAGTGCTGGGATTACAGGCATGGGCCATCCTGCTTCACCTCCATTACATACCTTTTCTTAGTATCAGAAGTCTGTTAAGTGCTGAAGTGAGCACCTGGGGAGGGGGGGTGAAGTTTGACTCTATTTTACCAATTGAATAATTTACTCCATACATGTAAAGTGATGTTAAATACACATATGGGATACATTTCATATTTCTTTTCCTGATTCTTTTAGTGACTGAGAAAAGAGAAAGATGTAATTTATTTAAGGATATACATTTTTAAAAGATATTAATAGTTAATGAATACCAGTATGAAAGGGATTAAATCTTTTGCATTCAAGCCAAAGTAATGTATTTTCATCAATGTATTTTGATGAAAATTGAGAATTTAGTCCCAATATTTCTTTTCCCACATAAGCCCAAACTACATAATTTCACAGTTTAAATAACAAGAATTAAGTGTGCAAATGTATAAAAACATTTTAAAATGCTAATTTAGTAAATGACTGATATGAAGCAACATTATCATCACCTTACTTTTCTACAAAATCTAGTATTTGTAAGTTGCAGAAAACAAAGACGTATTACAATATTTTCCATGAAAAGATAGGCATATGGATCTCCAAGAACAGCTTCCTGTTATAGCATCTACAATAGCCAGTTCATTGGATACTCACCTTCAAAAACATCAAAGTACACTCTCCAATACAACAAAAGTATACAGCCTTTAATGAAAGATACCATGCATATATCTTCTAAGAAAAGTGCTTAAAAGCCAGTTGCAAACTACATAAAAATTTGTTAGAAATTTACTTTTGAAGGATAATGTACATATGGTATAAAATGGAATTAAAATTTACCTTTACTATCACTGATACAAATAAAAAATGTAAAAGCCAATCAAACAGTTGTCATCTTACTCCAGAAAAAAAAATCTATCATCAAGAAATCAAACAATAAAAAATGCAAGGCTGCAGGGGCAAAGGAATCCTTGTACATTGTTGGTGGGAATATAAAATAGAATAACTACTATGGAAATCAGTGTAGTGATTCCTCAAAAAACTAAAAGTGAAAATTGTATTCAATCCAGCTATTCCCCTTCTCACCTCCTAGGTATCTTCCCAAGAGACAAAGACATATTACAGTGATAAATGCATACCTATGTTTATAGCATGACAACTTGTAACAGCTAAATCAACAGATGAAGGTGGTATTTATACATAATAAGGTACTACTCTGCCACACAGGATAAATTTGAGTGATTTGTAGGAAAGTGGGATTTTGAGACCATAATGTTAAATTAAACCAGATACAGAAGATTAAAGATTACATGGTTTCTCTTATATGTTAAACTCAAATTATAAAGTGAAAAATAAAAGATAAAAGGAAACAGGGAGATATGCCTTTTGCAAATGAGAAGGGGATGAAGTTAGGATGTTATGTACATGTACTATCTCCAAAAAATTATATACTGCAAACATGTAATACAAAATTTTAAAAGCGTATATGCACATTCAATCTATCTCTGAAACTGAGACATAGCAATATTTTCTCTTCAGTCCTTTCAAGGCTTCAGGAATGATATTACATGACACAAAGGTTAATGTGATGGCCTAAAACCCTATCTTCTCACACTATGTATCACTCTATTACTTTTTTCGGAGGGTGCAGTGCTGGGGATCCAACCTAGGGTCTCACACATGCTAGGCAAGCACTTCACCACTGATCCAATCTTCAAGCCCCCGACTCTTAATTTTTCAATACCCCCTTTAATTTTTATTAATGACACCTAAACCTTTATATATAGGTAAATGCTTATCTCTCCATAATATTTAATAAAGTGCTCTACTTGGGTCAGCTCAGGAGCCTCGGCCTCTCAGGCAACAAATTATCAAGCATCTGATGTGTCCAGGCATTATGCTAAGTGCTACAAATGCAAGGATGAATCTTATAAAATCCTAATCCTCAGAAGAGTGAAACATCCTCAAAGGGTTGGTTACAGAACTCATGATGTATGATCCAATCAAGTATAGAAATATCAATACTTGTCTAATAAAAGTATTTAATAAAAACAAATGTGTAATAGTATATGATATATAAATTGCACTAATCGCACCACTTGTTGCCTGTTTCAAGTGTTCACTTGCCACATAGAGCATATCCCTTATTGTATGCAGAGAATGGAGTAAGATACTTCCAGAACAAAATCAAGTTACATCTTTACTTGGTAATTCCATGTTAGCAAAATCAACATCTGCTGACACAGCTGAAAACTAGTATCTAAATTTATCCAGCAATCAAAACTGTAAAAGGAATTTCATGTGACAGGTGAACACCTGACCTGTGGAACATGTGGTGACATCAGTGGCAATGTACATGTAATCATGCACACTAGTAAACATTTACTCCCAATGCCATTCCTGCAGAGAATTGGTATAAAGATGATACTAGTAATGCAGGTGTAAACAGAAAAGCACATCTTATTTCTAATACACATACTTTATCAGTTACATTATGACATAAAACCATGGCAATCTAATGAGATGTGACAAATCAAAGATTTCAAATACTCCAGGAGACCAACTAAAATACAGATATGATTTACATTTAGTTGTTAACAATAAAACTCATACTAAATCTATGCTAGACCAAAAAAGTAGCCAAAAAGAGAGTGAGCTTATTGTGATTAGCAAGACATTGGTAAAACCAAACATCTTGTACAAAAAACAAGCTTTAAAAACAGTGGTTATAATCAAGATTGTTCCAAACAGTGTACTTCTTCCATTAGAATCAAGCTATACTTCTGAGACAGCATTTAGCTATTAAACTTAACCAAGAATTAACATATACTGAACATGGAACAGCGGTTTGAACCAAGATTTTTAAAAAGCAGCTGAAGCATGTTCAATCGTGCGCTTTTCCAAAATGTTTTAGTTAAAAAGGGTAACAAAAATGAAAATCACATTTTTCCCAAAATAGTGAGAAAAGCAGATATGACTGACATATAAATCAATTTTTAACTAATAGTCAACAAAGATTTCACTCATCTAAAAAAGGTAAAAAGTAGAATAAAACGTACAGTTGTAGTAGACATAAACTGATACAAATGATAATGAATAAGTCATTAATTCTAAAGAACAGATAGTTTCACAAATCTATCATTTTACCTGGGCTTTCAATATGGGCTGGTCTCCTAATTTGAAAAAGAAAGAAAATTTAGGTAAAGGCAGCAGCATAGACAAAATTATTTACATATGAAAGTACATGGTGTGCTTTGATGGTATGGTAGAAAAAGAGTTAACAGGTCTGGACATTGAATATGTTCCCTGTTAATATATCTACATATTGAGAATCAAATGGCTGCTGATATCAAAGCAGAAAACTAGGCATTAAGTTCCTTCCAATGCAAAAATCGCTAAGGAATCTTTAAAAAATGAATGTGAAGGTAACCAAAGCTCAAGGTTTCACTATCAATTTACAGAAAATACAGAGAGATGTATGGGGGTCAAACTGAAACAATCTAAACCAGAAAACTATAGTAAAAAGTGAAGCAGTCTCTTCAACAAATAAATTGCATGAGAAAAATGGGGAGAGGGAAGACAAGGAATGTATAAAGCATTTCTAGCAATTACATTATATGAATCGTATTTGGATCCTAATTAAAACAAAACAAATTTGAACTCATTACTTGATATTAAGAAATTAGTAACCTTTTGTAATAATACAATGATTAGCTATTTAAAAATGACCTTACTTTTAGAACTACATATTTATTTACAGATGAAGTAATGAAAAGAGGGATCAAGTGCAGAGTGCCTAAAACTAAACATGAATGATCATGAATTGCAAGTAATTGAAGAAAGTCCATGGAGGTTCACTATCATTTTTGTAAAGTTTTCCATAATAAAAAAATATTTTTTAAAACAGCCCGAACTTCTAGATCTAACAACCCCTGGCTTTTAGGTAAAACTGAGTTCCTCCTCATAATGGAGATGGTCGAATTAGGTATTTCTCTATAGGAATATTATACATGTAAGGAAATGAGACACTGAATTATTCTCAAGTACTGAGGATTATTTGTATTCTAAAGGTACTGTCCTAAAGCTCACTTTCAATTTCTTCATTCAAGTGCTCAGCCATACTATAAATAAAAGGAAAATGAAATACGACTTTTCCCCAAAATGAAATATTTTATCCTTCCAAAACAAGATCAACATGAGTAATTAAGAGTTAAGTAAAGAAATAACCCTCAGGTGTATATATATATATATATATATATATATATATATATATATATATATATATGCAAAAAGCTTTTGTAAAACTGGTTTCTAGTCCTAATGAAAACCTACCAATACTCAGGTCAAGTAATTACTCAGGTCAAAGTAGTGATGTACTTTAAAAAAAAAAAAAAGGAGTTGACTGGAGAATGACAAAAGAAAACAAATAGATAAACACAAGATTTTTTTTTAAATATAGTAAACTGTGAATACTATTCTAAAGACACTTTTGTGAATGTTTATTCATATACAAAGAGGAACAAAACAATCCAGCCAAATTCTATGCTATTTTCTTAAAAAATGGCTTCTAAAATAATTTAAAAGTTTAGAAAAAATATGTATATTTTAAAATGTCAGAAATAGGGAATAGGGAGGTGACTACAAATAGGTAAAAACAGTAGCATTTTCAATCAAAACAGCTCACAAGCAATAAGCAAACATTAAATGGCAACATGAGTATTTCATGAAATATTAATTTCAAACTCAGAGTCCATATAGTAGCCTATGTATTTTGGGCAAAATTCCTGAGGATCTATGAATGTTCAAATCCCTTGTAATTTAGTATCTGCATATGAACTGTGCACATCTTCCTGTATACTTTCTAGATTGTTTATAATACTTAGTTAAATATAAATGCTAGGAAAATAGCTATATTGTATTGTTTAGGAAACAATGGCCAAAAAAGATTATACATGTTGAGTACACACAGAAATTTTTCAAGTATTCTGAATATTGAATGTTATTCATGAAATATATACATATATTTATGAAATACAACAATATAGTTGTGAAATATATATATATATACATATATGAAGAATTCCTTCAAATTTTACATTGGCTGTCAACTTCTATGCTCCTTCTAACTTTAAGTGTATCCTTAACCTATTAGTCTTGTTTGGAAAGAGAAAAAGAGGAGGTTCTAATTCCCACAAATCACTAATTGCATTTGGGTAATTAAAAGTACACTACACACATGTACATGCATACAAACACACGCACACTAGCAAATATAATGAAGACGAAGAATACCTTTTTTATACAGTTATAGTTTGACCATAAAAATATACCTCTCAAGATTTTTAAAAAACTTTTATGTAATAGTCTGTTGTATCGCTATTAGGGCGAATGCCTAATACATAGTTTGGTTTAAAAAATTACCAATGGTAAAAACTAAAATTAAATCCAAACTGAGTTTAAGTCCAAAAATCTGAGACAGGACCTTTGAAGGGACAGTGTATTTCTAACTCAAAAGTAAACAAGAAAAAATCAGATTTGTACTCTATACCCCTACTATAAATATTCAATATGGGTACCATTCCTTCCTTTTATTCAATACTGGTAATCCTATTAACAAAATCTCACTTATTTATATACTGTCAGATATTTTTGCACATTCAAAAGGGCTACATATCTCTCAATTTTTTTCACTTAAAACACCATAGTACTCTAGTTCCTTAATGTGAAATATGTAGCCATGGTTACACCTTATAAAGCCTTTCTATATATCGCTATCAGAAGAAACATTTATTATTTAAAACCTTAACGATTTAACATTAGACTGATCAAAAATAGTATTATCTTTCAACTATGAAGTAGCGTCAAATACCATGTTTAAAGTTAATCCTAGCTTACTGACATTTTAATGTATTTTAATAAAATGGCAAGAAAAAGAGTTGCATTTGACTTCAGTTACTGAAATATTTTAACCAGTTAGAACAAAACCCCAAAGTGAATATATAGTTCAAAACAGATGAAAGAAATATGGCCCGAAAATAAGTAAAAATATTCTTTGAACTTTTCAAAGCTACTAGGACTTCTCACATATGCCTAACAATTAGCTGGGCACATCAGTGGTATTCAAAAATTAATTTATCAAAAATGTTTATTTAACATGACTATTCATGTTTACAAACAATTCACTATGTACAGTATACATACATAAAGCTCTGATAACAGTGCAATGCTTCAGAAAGTCTTAAGCACCATTTCCTAAAACCTGGAAACCTTTCAGTATGCCACATTATTTAGATTAAGGACACAGAATATATTAAATACTTAGTTGTTGGTTTCCAAGTTGCCTTCTCCCACAAAAACAAAAAACTGCATAATGGCCACAATGTAAAAGAAAGTTCATAATCAATAAGCAGATATTAATATTTTTGAATTCCAATCTGGTAATACATTGTTAATTTCTTTCATTTTATACTCTAGTTGAAATTTATATGGAATTCTGAATTTGATTCTTTTGCTCAAATTGCCACAGCATTTCTAACCATTTTTAAAGATAAGATTTTGATCAAGAAAGTCACAAATTTACATCTTTCATGGAAAGAAATTTTAGACTTATCTTTCTTATGGCCAATATAATTGCTGATATTTAAATAAAAAATAAAGGTGTTTCAATCACAGTGTATTATGGAGAAAGTATTCTTCCAATGACTCGGACTAAAGGATCAGTGTTCTATAAGTGGTTAAATATATAAGAACCCAGACATTTTTCACAAGCTATCAGTGAACTTAACTTTATTCCTTAAGCTAATATTACAGGATTATACCAAATATTAGAGAAGTTTCTAATTTTCAGGAAATACTGCTAGCTAAGCAAAACTAGTTTGTAATAAGAATAAAGCTTTCATACTACTTGTAATATGTTATGAACATGTTAGAATTTTGCCTTCTACAATTTTTTTTAGATTTGATGAGGGGGAGGTTGGTAAAGTTAAAAAAGTACTTACTTTGTCTTTCATTTAAAAAAATATTTTTGTGCATGATTTTTGTGTGTGATTCTTCAAAGAACTTTTACTTCACTGCCCTGGGAAAACACTTATTCTTCAGTCCTTTTTTTTCTAATGACTCATTAACAGAAAAACATTCTTTAGGCCTCACATCAGTTGTCATTATTACAATTTTATAGAATTCTACTGTAGAAGCAAACAAACTACCTCAAAAAGAAGATTCACATTCAAAGATTTAGGTAACATTCTTTCTGAAAAGTTACACAATTCTGGAAAGAACATGCTTAATGAATTACATAACAAAAAACAACCTCATGATATATTTCCAGTTTTAATTGGAAAAACAAAAATCTTGAAACATGTACATACATTTAGGAGGCAACGAAGGAAAAAGGGGATGACTGCCAATATCCATCAGCAAGTATTTCTGGTTCTATAATTCAGATTTTTCTAGTCAAATCCCAAGTTTCCAAGTTTATTTTAAATTTCTTTTCTGTACATTTACCCGTTTGAACAAGATCAACATTAAATAAGTAAAAAAAAAATACGGTCTAGAAAATTCTTTATATTTATTCCTGGCAGAAACATCTCATCTCTAAAATTGATATGCCAATATAATGAAAGGCTCGCTCTGCATTGCATTTAATCATGTAACATATTTGTATATTTAGGACATGGAGCATTAAAATAAGGCTACTGCTTAATGTACCAAAATCCTGGTTAACAAAACAATTTAAGAACTGTCTTCCAGAGAATAAAATAATAATAATTTCATGTTTAGAAGGCATGTATTTTGTTACATTTATGTATTTTGGACAAAAATATTGACCAGATAATTATGCTCTTTCACACATCATGTTCACTGAGTTTACTACCACAGTTTTAGTGCAAAAAACTATCTTTGAAAAGCCACTCTACAGTAATTATGGCAAGGCTCATTAAAATGCAGAGGTAAAGATTCCACTTGTATAGAAACTTGAAAAATAATGCTTGAAAAAAGCAAGGATGTTCCATCAGGCTGAATATTTTTACTATACTAAAATATATATAAACATTTCTTGAATTAGTTTTATAGTCAATTTTGATGTAGTGTCATTTAGTGGTGATAAGTTTTGAGAGGTATATGCTTAACAAATATCATACTTAAGATTACAGTATCAGGTAAACATTTAATACACAATGCCAAGGTAGTTTCCTTTTTTAATTTTTGTACCAAAAAAGTCATACATTTAATGCTGACATTTCTCCTTACCTGTGTGCGTAAGACCAATAAAGTACTCTGCATTAAAATTTAAATCTTGAGACAGTAGTACAGCATTAAAAAAAATGTAAAGCAGCTCAGATACATTGAACCCAGATTTTACATTTTCATTTGTCAAATTGGAATATAAAAAGCTCGAAAATCAACTTGAAAAAGCTTATTTTTCCTCAAGAAAAAGTATGAACAATCTGAAAATGATCAACTAGTATGAATGAAACAATGTACATAGGTAAGTCACATTTAGTGGCTGCTAAACATACCACTCCCTCCTGGAAATTACGGAACCATCTACATGTGAAACTAAGTCATCTTCATTTTCATCATAATGTTCATCACTGACAAACTTCATTCCCATTTTCAGATCTTCATAATAACCCACTGGTCTTTCAAACCTATTGAGATTTTCTATATTGTTCCACTGAGCTTTTTCAGGCTCTTCTAAATAGTCTTTTCTTATTAGATTGTTCACTGGGTTTTTGTTTTCTTTTTTTACACTGTCTGGGTAAGAATCAAGCTCATCTTGTTGAAGAACATCTATTTGAGATTCTTTTTGCATATCTGACGGTGGAATGTAGTTCTTGGCAAAGTAGTCTCCACGAAACGTCCGTCTTCTCCTATAGCAGAATATTCCAGCCAAAACACTTACAAGTACTATGAAGAGAGCCCCACCCACTACACTAGCAATGATAGTGCCAACTGTATCATCTTTAATTGTTGCCAAAGTTGACAATGGGAAGGGCAATTTTTTAGGTTCTGTTGCTAGATCCTCGATGTCAGCAGTTGAGGGATGCCAGTGAATTGTAGGCTGAAGGGTGGTAGTAGTAGGAGGATCTAATGGAAACAGTAAAGATAGACAAGACACAGAAAGGCAAAGAATATTAATGCAAGCTGATTCAGCAGCAACTTGAAAAGGCAGCACAATTAATGAATATATATTCACAATACAAATAGTTTTTCATTCTTAATGTACTAAGTTAGAAGGTAGTGGTATCACTATGTATTATAAAAAATAAGATTTATGGTATAAGTCCTGAATTCTTTTATTCCAAGTTTAGGTCAATATTATACTCTAGGAAATAAGTTACTTTTTAAATATAGAGTATTACTTAAATGTTCTATACATAGCTGGCTTAAGAATTACCGTATAAAAAGTTAAATTAAGTCAAATAATTCAAATGTGAATTTTCTTAGCCAGTAGCATATGGAAATAAAATGAAAGAATAAAAAAATCAAATTATGTTTTCTTAGAATTCACCTTTACCTAGCATGTCAAATCTGAACTTACTTTTAAAAGAATGAAAAACTATAGAATCTTGTTAAGTGGGAACAGTGTAAGCTGTTGGCTTAATAATTCTCTCAAAAATATTTTCCTTAAATAAAGAGCTCTCTAAAATTTTTAATAAAAATGTAATAAAAATCATAATTTAAAAAATAAAAAAGTATGCTTAAACTGTGTTAGCCAAATGGACTATTATCAAGTAAGACTAACAAAGACAAAGTGAAAACGTTATAAACTATAGAGTGGTAAAAATCATTACATCTAATTCCCCATGGGTGATGTATCTGAATATTTAGAAAATTAAGGAATTTCAACTATCTGGAAAATGTAGTATCATTGCTTTAGGATGGATTCTCAAAAACAGAAGCTAATATTTTAGAGAGAACATTCTAATAATACTTAAATATTAGATGCAAATGAACCTGTATACTGACATTAGATTACAGCAGTCATTATTAAAAAGCAACTAAACGTTAAGTAGTAAAATTAAAGATTGGTTAATTATCAATTAAGTAGTATTTGTAGGTCATGTTACACAAAAATACTAGAATTTGAAGAAAAGATGAGTTTAAAAAAAATCTTCATTTTTTCATAGATAAAAATAAATGACTCAAATGCAATCTCCTATAATTAATGTTTAAATGGGTGGTACTGACCAAGCTTTAAAAAAGTGATTGTTAGAAAAATACTAATTCTACATGGGGTAAGTTATTCTAATATTACAAGCTAAAGAAAAATACTTACTGAAACAGGTTTCATCACGGAATGCCATATATATAGAATGTGGTAAAAATTTAGCAAATACAGTATACAACTTAACAAGTACAGTATAATTTTCTGAGTTTATAAACTAATAGCTAATCCTATCAAGTACTTTGAAGTATTAGTTATAATATACGTAAGTGAATCCAGGAAGAGGTTTAATTTATAAGAATGTATTCATTAGCTGAATAAATTCAATCTGAAAACAAGTGTGAAACTTACATATTATCTCTATAAAGGTAGTAAACCTTCAAATAATCCAACTTTACAGAATGAGAATACTGTCTAGATTAAAACTTAAATCATTTGTAAGACAATTCATATATTTTTGAAGGGGTAAGAAGTGTAGTTTTAAGTATTGTACATCATCTTTACAATAATTACCAAGGAAAAAAGTATTATAAGAAGCTGGCATCAGCACATTTAAGTAAAAGTACAAATCACCTACATAAATCATAATTTACACATTTTAATAGATATAAGCATTTTAAGGTTTAACAGTACTTACACCTGAGTTCTCTCCAGGTGTAAAATACATAACTCAACATTTTTACCATATATTCTAAGAAAAAAGACATTTTAAAATTTCTACTTCCAAAGTACTGACTACTCATTTCACTCAGATTTAACAAAATATGGCTTTTAGAAAAAATATTTTAAAAACTTTAAAATTTTGGATTTAGTTTGTTGTGAACCCTGAAGTTTCAACCCTCCATCCTCTTTCTAGTGTTAAAAAATTAACCTTCTTATTAATGTAACTCCATAGATTATTGTTAATACTTTGTTATATTGTATTTTAAGAAAAGATCACTTTCTTGTCTTTATATTTAGAACAAAAGTCATGTCATGTTGAGGCAAGAAAATTTTCTAATCATCAATAGCTAATTGTTTATTATGATTTAAAACTCTTCTTAACATTATTCTTTATTTTTTCAGTCAGATGTTCTCAACATTCTTTGTTGAATGTATGATAAATGAAAATATAACACGTATAATGAATTTCAGTATACCTCTCGTTTTCCTCTCCAAATGAAGAACTTATGTTTCTTTTTCTGATTATTTTTGCTAAATAAGACAATAACCCAATATTTTAACCTAAAGATTACTGTGTTAGTAATTAAATGGATTGACCACTATTTTCTTTTAAACTTTGTATGGGTTGTTTGAACAAACAGCCAATTCATTTTAAAGTTTGAAAAATTGTTGGGCCAGGGATGTAGCTCAGTGAGCACAAGGTCCTGAATTCGATTCCTGGTACCAGAAAAAAAATTAATAAAAATTGCTAAATGTGAGTTGTTAGGTTTTGAAACTATGTCTAGACCCTCACATGAATATGGTTTGCAATTCAACATTTGCATAAGAAGAATTTTAGTCATAAGGGTAAGTGTCTGACATGTAAAAAAAACTGCTTTCCTATTTTTAAAGAAAAGTGAAATACACACACACACACAGACACACACACACTAAAAGCAAACCAAAAAAATGCAATTTCTTGCAGTCATTTAATTCTGGACAAGTAACTACCATATCTTCTGAAAGTACAATTAAATACCTGAAATTGAATATTACAACCATAAATCTATAGACTCATCCAAAAATTTTCTATCTACCAATATAAAAAATGTGCAATAAAATTAAAAACAATTTTATTCAATTGTTTTTACATATTTTTAAAAAATCACTTCTAAAATATTAAAATGTCAGCTTTAATAATGAGGTAAATTTTTGTCTTAGGGTTAAAAAAGGGATTATATATAATTGACAATGGAAAAAATTAATGATTTGATTATTCTATATATTTCCTATTAGTCTCATGTAAACCTACTAGGTTTTACTAAATATTATGGAAAAGTAGAATTATATCTAGGATACTCAGGATACTCCAAGAAGCTCTCAGTGGAATTAATTAAATTTGAGAGAGTATACTGTATTATAGAGTTTGGGTAGAAAGGTAAGATCTAATTATCACCTCTCCAAAACTATCTTACATAATGCTATATTCTTCTGAAGTATTTAGAACTAATTAATTGTGATTTTTTTCATATTTACTCAAAATTTTATTTCCCTTCTTATAAGGCTTAGTAGATGTTAATTTTAAAACTATGTAAAATTATCAGTTTTCTAGTCAAAGAACATAAGTCACGTAAAAGCAGACTTTGGATTTTCAGTTCTTTCCTGATTGTTCTCAAATTCACTTGTGTGTGAAATGAAAGTATGTTGAACATCTTTCTAAAACACCACCGCAGGTGACAGAAACATAGCAATTATTGAAGTAGATAAAAATCCTGCTAAGAACCCAAGTTCTATTGGGCATAAAAATAGACAAGCACATAAAAATAAAACATGTAGTATATATCACATAGCAAAAATAGAAAAGCAAGGCAGAGAAGGACGGCAAGTTGTGAAAGGGTGAGAAGACAGTATTTTCAATTTAAAATACAATCGCAAAGGAAGAAAGATCTTATTGAAAAAGGTGGTATTTTAGCAAATACCTAAAGGACGTGAAGGGAAGAGTCATCAGGATACCTTGTAGTAGAAGAGTACTCCAAACAGTAGAAACAGCAAATGCAAAGACTGATAACCAGAAATGTACTTGTTGTGTTCAAAGAATAAGAAGGGCAGGGTGGCTATTCCAGTAAGCAAGGGATATATAATAAGAAATGAGGTCAGGGAGATAATCTGGGACTAGAGCATGTACAGAGCCTTGAGTCACTGTATTAGTTACCACTGTAGATAAAATGTGAAGTCCATGGAAGGTTCTGAGGAGAAAAGTGACATGATCTGACATGCCCTTTACAAAGCTCACTCTGGCTGTTCATCTGATGACAGACTGAAGGGTGACAGATTCAAAGTGGGAGATTAAGTGGCTATTATGTAGCGAAGTAACACTTGCTGATGGCTTACACTAGCAGAAGAGTGAGGAATTGGTAAAATTCTACATTACTTAATGAGAGACCCAACAATGATTTGTTGATGGACTGGGTATGGTATGAAAAAGAATAGAAATCAAGGATATGATCGAGGTTGTACCCTGAACAAATGTAAAGATGGAACTTCATTAACAGACAGGAGCAAGAATGACAGAGAAAGAGGTTTGGTGTCGGGGGCAGGAGAAAGATCAGAATCTCAGTTTCGAAAACATTAAGCTGTAATGCCTATCTAACTTCTACATATAGTTTAATGGTCATTAATAGGAAGTTGGGAGTACTAGGAAGTGGACTCAGAATGTCAAAAGAATATAAATTTCAGAAATCCCCAGTAGAATCAACCATACATAAGAGTGCCTGAATTGAGTCTGGGCAAATTGAGCCTTAAAATATTACATAATTATAACATTGCACTTATGATTTACAATATTCCACAGCAAACAGTACAACACAGGAACAAAAATCAAAAATTGTTTATACAATTACATTTTAAATATCCATTTGTATGGCTTATCCTCTAAAGGAAGAAAGAGAAACGTATCCACTACTATTTAATTTCCCTCAGATTTTCACCAAAGCACTGCTACTAGCAGAAAGAATTAGGAATATATATACAGCTCTGTGGTTCTTGCCTGTATCACATAAAAGAAACCTGAGTCTCCAGAAAGAAAACAAGTTGCTGAATTTTAAGGGCAGATGATAAGGAAATAAACTAGAATATAACTATAAATGATGGTGAGCACTATACCAATATAATACATGGGTGGCTGTTCTTAAATGATCACATGACTAAGAACATAATATTTAAGCAAGCATATTTCATTTTAGATTTGAAGAAATAACCTTAACTACTCATTACATATTCACCATACAAACCCGCATTTCTCAAGGTTCTCTTCTTTTTTTTCTCAATTTTCTATTTGTTAGACCAAAAGTCTGCTACACAGTATTCTTGCAGTTAGTACTCAAAATATTTTATACTTTTTTCTAAATCAGCATTCTACTGACAATTTATTGCCACACAAAAATATATTTTAACTCCATGTACATTTTGTAAATGCTCCAATTTATATTCTGTTAATTAACAAAACATCCAAGTGAAACAAATAATGTTAAAACTGAATTCTTAGTGGCTTAAGAACTGGCAATAAAAAATATATTAAAGTTTATTTAATTGAAACATTTTCAGTAGCATTCCTATTTCATCTCTCAGTAACCCAACATGGGAGAGGCCCATAAGTGGCAGGCAGTGTTATTTGACGAGGCAGGTTACCAAGGTTAAAATCCTGTTTTTAAAAATCAAGACAATTTTTTGCAGAGTAGCCACTGAAGTTATACTTTGTTTAAAGAGTTTAGAAAAGTAGATGTCTATAAAACAAATGTAATGCTGTTTAAATGAAAACTATATCAAAAAGTATTAAAATGTATACAAAACTGTTGCTTCAATATTTTGACATTCCTTTAAGGAATGACACCTTATATATGTATTTCATACTTTAGCATATCTCTTAAGATTATTTGAAAAATTTCACACTGATCAAGCTATATCTTTGCAAGTATAAATTTCTGCTTATATAATATCATTTATAATAGTTATTGTAGAAATATTTTAAATAATTATTTTGAAAGTAGACAGTAACTTACCAGAAATGTAGATGACCTTTTGATCACTTCTTTGACCAAGGGAATTTGTCACTTTACAGACATAAACACCAGAATAATTGAAAGTCAGTGGATGGACAAAATGAAGAGTATTGTCTGAAGCCAGTAAACCATCAGGCCACTGCCCATCCAACCTAGATTTTAAAAAGCATGAAATTGTTTTAAGTATTTTCAAACTATATTTGTTGACAGCAATCTAAAATAAGACATTATACCTTTGAGATGTTAGTAAAATTACCACTATATTTCAGAGACAATTAACTATAAATGACAGCATAAGTAATACATTTTCATTTTAATAAAGATAAAATCCAGTATGTATATTCATTCTTCACAAATATTAACCCATATAAGTGCAGCTAGGCCAAATCAATAGACTGGGAGGGAAGAAAAGAAAAAAAATCATTTAAAAAATTATATTCAGAACCCTGGAAAGTAGAAATATGTATTATGTGATGGCACAGTCATAGTATCAAAGTAACTGAAATTCTAATTATGAATTATGTTACTTGTAAATATATATTATATATATATCTACAATTTCCTTAGTAAAAAGTCATCTCATTTAAATATGTTAAAACATTTTGGTATCTTCTATAATATATTTATACCATATCATTTAATACTAATATAAATCTGCACTCCTTCCCTTTATAGACTCTCTTTAGACAAAGGATTTACTTATTAGAAAATTTTCATTTGTAAAGTGAGTGTCTGTGACAATAAAAACTAAGGCACAATTTTATATCAATAACTCAAAATAGTTTCCACACTAATTAGACTAAAATATAGCATCTCTACAGTATCCATTATTCCTATAAACCATGTAAGGTCCACTAGAAGAAACTCTAAAGCTATTCACTTCAATGGAACTAAATGAAAAATCACTTTCCTAACCTGAAGGTACAAATAATCAAAAATCAAAAATAAAACTACAAAAAAAATTTAAGTGTTTAGTTTGAAAATGCTTTTAAAATGCCTGAGTTACTTGAACCCTAACTTTAATGAGGTTAAGTACATAATGGGAGATCAAAAACTCATTACAAAAGGAATAAGGATAAAGAATAACAAAAAGGTATAAAGAAGCAAATACTACTAGAGAATTGGTGCAATGATACTGTTTTGCAATCCCAAGAGTAGTGTATAGAAAAACAGTAAAATCTTTTGGAGTTTTAGTACAGATTGAGTATTCCTTACCCAAACGCTTGGAACTGCAATTGTTTTATATTACGGAATTTTTCAGATTTCATAGTACTTGTGTAGACTTTACTGGTTAAGCATTTCTAATCCAAAAATCTGAAACCCACAATGTGTCAGTACTCAAAAAGCTTCAGGTTTTAGAGCACATGGGATTTGAGATTTTAGGATCAGGAACACTCTAAACATTTAATTTAGCACTGAATGGTAAAGATAATGTTTTTACATAATTTTAGTAAACAAAAACAAAAGCACTGAATCTTGAGAGGATTTTGGACAGATAATTTGCAAGATCAGCTTTCAAAACTGTATATGCCTTACCACTTACATCCATACCTTGAGCTCAAAACTCTGTGAGAAATTCAAAACTGGCTTATAATATTTTAGTTATTTATTCAATAAAGACAGAGTAAGAAAAAGCTACATGTCTCACAAAACAGCTAAGAGATGACATATGCTAAGCATCTTCTGTGCTCTTGTACTTATGTTACATGAATCATTTATAATTCTCGAAGTTTCCAGAAAAGTATAAATATAGACATTTATACTCACCCTTACAAAAACTCTATGAAGTAATGCCACAGCTAGGAAACTAAGTACTAGAGGGGTTAAACGACTTGCTTGTAATAAAAGACATCTTAGAAGTACAGGCACTGGGATGAGACTGAGGATGATAGAGCTTTTAGAAATACTTCATCAAATAGAGATCTTAATTAATGATTGCCTCCAATTTCTAAGAAAATATAATTTCAAAACTATCTTCAAAATGTTATCAGGGCTACCAAATATACTGTTTCCTTAAGTCCCACAAAATCCCACCATAAAAGAGTTGAGGAATTAAAAAGTTATTTAAAATCCATGAAGAGAAAGAAAACAGATCGCAGCAGTCAACAAACATGACAGTTGTACAAACTTGTAGAAGACAGAAAACAGAGAAAACAATACATGCTTTAAGCCCATTTTTCTCAACCAAGAGTGATTCTGCCTCTGGGGGATATCTGGCATGTTTGGAGACATTCTAGGTTTTCAAAACTGAGAGAGTGGCTGGTGCTACTGGCTCTAGAGATAGAGGCCTGGATGTTGCTAAACACTGTACAATTTACAGAACTGCCCACCACCAAAAAGAATCATTCAACCCAAAATGTCAATAGTGCCCAAGTTAAAAATCTCTTCTTTAGGCTGAAGAGTTGCTTACACTAGGAATATGAATGCAAAAGCAACCAGTAGAGTCCAAAGAAGGCAAGAAAGTTTGGAGTTTGACGACTGTACTGCAGAAGGCCAACAGACAGCAGAGGGCTAGAAATAAAGAGATCAATTGAAAGTTACAGAACAAATCAATAGATTCCAATTCTGCACAGATACAAGACATTTACTTCTCAGACAAAATAATGAAGGTAAATTCAATAAAATGAATTTGCCAGAAGACTTCTACTCTTCACTGATGAAATCGGGAACTTTTAGAGGAAAATCTATGGGATCATTCCAAGTGGAACCTACTAATAAATAATCCTCATTATAGAGTTTTCACTGAGTATTTTATTTTAATGTTTCACTGTGAAATGACTGGACAAGCAAGAAGGTAAAGAAATAACTACAAAGTGAAAGACCAAGCAGAAAAAAATCCTAGAAGAGAGAATAACTTGACGTTACAGTGAAGAAACAAGATAGAACATCTATAAAACATGAAAAAGATGCTATTAAAATGATCAGGGAATATGAAGGCGATCTTAGAAATTGGAAATATGTCAAAACATTTTTTTTAAAAATCAAGTCAATGCAAATTTAAGAAAATATTCTAGGAAAAACAATAAAACTGTTTGAAAAATGAGAAAAAATGAGAAAATGACAAAAAATAAATAAAATTATCTGAAGTTACAGATAAAAGTCTCAAGATTGAAACAGGCCCCAAATACTGAGAACAGGAATGAAAATCTTAGTACTAATAGTTTGAACATTTAGAGATAAAGAAAAAGAGATGGAGATCATTAAAACTACACAAGTAGAAAGGCAATTATCAGCCACAGGGAAAACAAACAGCTGTAGACAAAAGAAAACAAATTCTGGTATACTACTTAGTTCTTAATAAATAATATATCAGTCTATCACAGGGAAGCAAAATAATTACAGAGTTCAACTAAAAGTAACAATTTCATTCAGACAATAAAAGGTAAGAATATGTTTGGGGTACGTTTGTAGATGAAGGGATAGACAAAAAACTAATTCTTCACCTACCTAAGAAATGAAATGTTAGAAATTGGTAAATCAAGAAGTAGGAGTTAAGACTTGATGGTAATTAGTACCAGAAAACAGGTAAAATTGCTAAGGGAGCCTCTGAGGAATAGAACTGAGGGAGATGGAAGGTTGAGGGAAGGGTAGAGCAGTAGAATACATATGCAGAAGTGTTTCATTTAATTAAATTCATTTATTACTATCATCATGTATTATACCAATTAAAAACAACTTTAAACATGCACTGAAAGTATTCACATTTGAATAATTTCTCTCTGGAAATAGAACATTATATTACCTGCTCCACACAGATTTAAAGGGTGGTGGATTTGCATCAGCATTACACTTGAGATTAACACCTTTTCTTCCTACAAACCAATTTCCATCATACCCTGTTACTGAAACTTCAGGGGCATCTACAAAATAAGCAAATGACAGAACAAATCATCCTTTGTTAAGGAGAAAAAAAAGTTTGATAATGAAATATGTCAAAGGAAGAAAAAGTAGAGTACATGATGTAAGTTGAAAGTCAAATTGTTAGCCTTTACTTACACTGTATATCTAACACGAAAGAATATCGGATGTCCTTTTCCAAGGCTGGATGTTTTACAACACAAGTGATTCGCCTTCCTCTAGCAAATCGGGTTGGAAAGAGCTTATACCGGCTTATAATCGTTGCTGTTTCATTTGGAAAAGAAACTGTAGAGGATTCCTTTTCACCAAGATCACCTTCCCAGTCAATATGTGCAACTGGTTTTCCAGTGGCTGCTGTGCAAATGGCTGCTACTGTTTCATTTCCTCCATCAATTAAAGAATCCAGCCCTTTCATCAGGCTCACAGTGGGTTCAACTGTTTAAATTTTTAAAAAAGTTATGTTTCAATTAAAAAATTATTTACATCCTTCCAAGACATATCCAGACACATTTCATAAGCTTAGGGAAAACTGCATATAATATCTACACACATGCTTCTCAGGTAATGCCAGTATCAGCTACCTTCTTTTTTTTTTTTTAATGTATAACTTTATTACCAAACACACACATACACAAAAATAAAAATTATTCAAAGAAAAACAATGCAAGGGAAAAAAACTATCATGATATTCAAATATAGAACTCAACCAAAGCAAAACTGAAAAGTACTTAAACATTTTTCCATATAATTTTAAAAAAGATCTCAAGCATTAATAAGACATCAGAGGATGTGATTTGTTTTAGAAAGATTTTCAAAACTAATATTGAACAAATAGTAGTCTGGAAAAAATTCTAATTAGCTAGTAGACTCCACATAGGCCAATTTTTTAAAATTTCAATTTCAATACAGTCATATGACACGTGATGGAAATATAATCTGAGAAAAATGTTATTAGGCAATTTCATCCATGCGTATTGCAAAGTTACCACATAGAGTGCCAACTTCTAAGTGCAAACTGAAAAGGTATACGTCAATCATCTGTGATGGCCCCTTGATATTATCCAAATATGCAGTTAGACACGAGATACATGAGGCTACCACTGGCATAGCAGCACACTGTTTTACAGTAAACTCTTATATAAGCAGGATTATGCTCTAAAGGATGAAAAGCACATCATGTTATGATATGTACCTAAAACAGTAACAGTCATTTATCACACTATTGAGTACTGTGTACTGTACATAGTTGTATGTGCTTCTTCTGGAAACACACCCTTCTCTCTTTTGATCTCAGTGACTCTTCCTTCCCAACCCACTGATGAGCTCTAGCCTAGTCTCTATCTACATCTCTTCCTATAGTTTTAAACTCAATCTACATATGGATTCTTTCCAGATTCCAGCCTGTAAGTCTGATCTCTCCTCTTCCCCTCCTGACACTCCTACCTCTTTGAGCCTTTTCTTCATATTTCAAATTATCGATTATTCATTTTAATCCTTATTTACACTTTCAGTTTCTCACTCTAGAGAAACTATTTGGTATTTACATATGTGTGTCCTATTTATTTCACTTAAGAGAATGGCCTCAATGTGCATCCATTTAGCTATAAATGTCTCCAGTTTCTCATTCTTTTTTTTTTATAGATGTAGATATTTGTATTTATATACCTTTAAATTACACAATCATGTACAAAACAGGTGCGTTAGTTTCTCATTCTTTATGGATGAGTAGTACTCCATTTTATAAAAAACCCCCACATCTTCTTTATTCAGTCTCCAGTTGATGGGTACTTGGGCTGTTTCCAAGCTTTAGCTATTACAAACTGTGCCGCTATAAACATGGGTGCACATATATCACAGTGGTATGATTCTTTTAATTCTTTTGGGAAGATACTCAGCAGGGGGATAGCTGGGTCAAATGGGCCCTCTAGTCTTAGTTCTTTGAGGTATCTCCATACTGATTTCCACAGTGGCTGCACCAGTCTGCACTCCTACCAACAATGGAGAAGGGTTCCTTTCTCCTCACACTCCTGCCAGCATTTGTTACTGGATGAATTCTTTATAACAGCCATTCGTTCTGGGGTGAGGTGGAATCTCAGTGTTGTTTTCATCTGCATCTCTTGAAAAACCACTGATATTGAACATTTTTTCATATATTTATTTGCTTTTACCTCTTTGAGAAATGTCTTCATTTCAGATGACCATTTTTGAAATGGGTCTTTGAATTTGGGGGTGTCTAATTTTTTTCAGTTCTTTATATATTCTAGATAGTAGTGCTTTGTCTAAGGTACAGCTGCTGAAAATTTTTTCCCACATTGTTTGTTGTCTCTTAGCTCTGTTGGTGGTTTCTCTTGCAGTGCAGCTTTTAAATAAGATGAGTTGTTGATTCTTTGTGCTAGTTCCTATGTTACTGAGGTTTTGTTCATAAAGTCTCCTATGCCAATGTCTTCAAGAGTTCTACCTAACTTATCTTCCAGCAAATTTAATGTTTCTGTCTTAATACTTAAATCTTTAATCCACTGTGATCTTAGTTTAGTGCATGGTGATAGGTATGGGTCTAGTTTTAATCTTTAGCAGGTTGAAATCCAGTTTTTCCAACACCATTTATTAAATAGTCTATCTTTCCTCCAATGAGGATGGTTGGCTCCTTTGTCAAAGATGAGGTGGCTGAGTATGTCTGGAGTTGTTTCTGCATCTTCTAACCTATTCCACTGATTCTTGGGTCTGTTTCATTGCCAGTACCATGCTGTTTATCACAGTAGCTTTGTAGTATAGTTTCAAGTTGGGGATTGTGATACCCCCAGCCACATCTCTAATTTCTTTTGCTCTTCTAGGTCTCTTCTGGTTCCAAATGAAACTTTGGATTGTTTTCTCTAGTTTTGTGAAATATATTGCTGGAATTTCAATCGGCATTGCATTAAATCAGCTACCTTCTTAAAGCAGTTAAGACCAGAGGATTGGTGCGGGGGGTGGGGGGTGGGGGAGAATGGCAAAAATTTTTTATTACTATTAAAAATATGACTCTCCCTGACACAGATACATGTTACTCACAGGAACAGATGATTTCTTTCCACATTAGTACATACAAAAAAATTATGTGAACTACTTATTTTAAAAAGTGTTTACTTTCAACAGTTAACCATCTTATGTACTAAGAAATACTGTCTCTTTTGAAGCCTACTATGTAACTTTTTATTTTTTGTTCTCTGCTGATAATTTATAAATTGACTTCTGTAGTTCAATTTCTTTTGTCTTATTTGTGCAGGATGCTACCTTTGTTGTCTTCCTTACTTGTATGCCCTTTTTTGTTGTTTTTTGAGACAGGAACTCCCTTTGTAGTTCAGGCTGACCTGAACTGAACTCACTATGTAGCCCAGGCTGGCTTTGAACTCTCAGCGATCCTCCTGCCTCAACCTACTGAGTGCTAGGATTATAGGAGTGCACCACTGCACCCACCTCTTACATGCCTTGTTATTCAAGCAAACTGTGCAACTGTGATTAAATATTAATGCAGAAATATTCTGGGATCAGAATGTAAGTACTTTCCCCCAGAAAAGATATACGTTATGTGTTTTCTTACGCCAGCCTCCTGAAAACAATAACCAGGCCAGAATTTTCTTAAATTCAGTTTTTTCAAGTGATATAATGAGATCTAGGTTCATAAAGAAGCCAGTTTACTTCTAATTTCTTTACCACTCTTGAGAACTGAGGTTCTTAGGGCATAAAGTGAATGAGAAGAATGATTAGATATTTCATATTGAGAAGAACTACACTCAGGCATTTCACTCACTTGTCAAGGCTCTGAAAATTTTAGCTCAGCATCTCAGGTGTGTTTTCTGACTTGTCAAATATCATAAGGTTGGATGCTGCTTTCTGCACCAGGTTAATCTCTGTTTTCTTTCACCTACTAGATTTTGATCTAGTTATATTCCTTACTATGTTAATATTTCTTTGAAATTTTCAAAGGTATTCACATTTCTCTTTCAGTGGGAGAGTTGGTTTGAATAATTTATGTCATCATTAATAGCAGCGTTCTTTTCTATTGAGGAACTTAACCATTTATTTTAAAAGTCAACTTTAAATTGCTATTTTTTAAGAAAAATCCATCTGTGTTCCCTACTGCTTTTCTAAAATTAATTTCATCACACATCTCAGTCATTCTTCCCTGTCTAGCAGTTCGCTGCTGATTTATCTGGCCCCTTAAAATACTACTCAGAATTTTCTCTCCCCATTGTTCCCTCCTCCCCGACCTCCTTTTCACTCCTGATCTAAGGCCTGCAAACTATCTAAGGAGGAAGCTGGAGCAATTGTAAAAGTTCACCTCCTTTGTCTACCTTTTTTCAGAGATCAGAGTCCTATTTATTTCTAATTTTATAGCTCATTTCTTTTTCAAGTAGTAATACTTCTCTTAACTATAGTTTTAACAGCTATATAATATTCCATCAAGAGGAGTACTGTAATTAATCTAACAACTCTTCCTCTGTGAGGCATTTGTTGAATTTTCCTAAAACATTTTGTTATATACCATTCTCTTAATTTGATTTCTGCAGCAAACATCCACTGAAACCTTAGTGTCACCAAAGACCACCTAATGTACAGACAAAATATTTTCTTTACATGTATTCTCTTTGACTAATTTTGTAGAATGCAGTATTTCAGCACAGCTCTTCCCAACCATTTAAAAAGAACTAAGTCCTCTTATCTAAGGTATCTGTTTTAAGTAATGAATTTAGAATGGTACTAGCTATGTAGCACTATTAAGAGAGCTGAAATGATAAGTCAAATCATCTCTGTAGGCAGAAAAAGCTGCTAGAGCAATATTTTCTTGAAAATTATCTTCTCTTGATTATCACTGTTCTTCTCATAGCTCTCCTTGAACTCTTCATCCATTTTTCTTCCAACCTTCCAGCTCTAATACATACACTAGGCTTGTTTAGTTACTTTTATATTTTCTTTAAAACTTTTATCAAATAAACATTATCTATATGATTCCAAACTTCCTCCAATTTTGATACAAGACTTAGCTCCTCTGCTTCTAAGTTCATGCCTGTTATTTTCACCTATACACTCAACCCAATAAGTAGTACATTGAACTCATTGTCTAAGCCTCCCAATACCTGTTTTTCATTTAGAGGAGCCCATTCAATTAACAGTAATTTATTCAGTCACCAAGTTTCAAACCCTGGTACTGTTCAAACTTCCCTTGTTTCTTATATATACCAATTACAAAATCCAGGTAAGTATTTTTTAAATTCTGCCCTTCTTCACTCAACTGGCAAAAATTAGAAAATTACTTTCAAGCCTTCATGGCTTCATAGTTGAAGCATAATGATTTTAGGATTTCTTCATTTCAATCTATCAAAAACATTTGATCAGTCTTCCCAAATCACAAGATTCAAATACTTTCACAAATCTACAATAACAAGAATAAAATTTGATGTAAAAAATGAAAATATGAGTTGTCAAACGTTCAAAAAAGTCAAAGTCAGTCACTGGAAAAAATGGAAAAGCTTAACTAAACATGGTAATTAGTTATAATTACCATTAACCAAGTAATGCAAACGAATGTTATAGAAACTCAGCATTTATATTATAATTTAGTATTAAAACTAAAGTACTATAAAAAGTAACAGTTAAAACTATGCACGATTATAAGTAGATAGGTAGATAAAGGTAAGATTTTGTTTAAATTAAGAGCCTAGAATCAAAATATTTTAAGATACAACTTGAGAAATCATATTTAAATTCATTTTAACCCTAAATTTAAGGAAAATTTCAAATATTTTAAATTCTTCTTTTTTTGGTACAGGGGATCAAACTCGGGTCCTTATGCTTGCAAGGGAGGTGGCATTATTTTAAGTTCTTGAAAATAATTGTTTTAGAATTCTCACCACTGTCACCAAACACACAATCCAAGCACACTTACCTAACACAGTTATAGTTGTAGAGGACTGGGCATTTCCAAGTGGGAAAGTAACAGCTTTGCAAATGTATTTTCCAGAATCAGAAAATTCTATATTATGCAGAGTAATTGTTGCATCATTAAGTGAATAATTTTTAAATGAGACTCTTCCCTGATATTCTCCTTGAACAGAGAATCCATATTGAGGATGGTGAACTGCAACAGTCTGTGTACTTGTGCCTTGTATCTTCTCCCATGAAATTTGAGTTATGGTTTCATTCACTTCAATTAAACACTTCAATGAAACATTCTTCCCCCATACTGCTGTGATATGTGGTTCCACAATAATTGGTCCAGCTAAGGCACCTATTGGGGGAAAGTACATAATTGTTAAAATGAACATATGTTCTCTGTCCCTCCCTTTCTCCTGCCTCCATAAGTAAACACACATACAAAACAAAACATTCAATCTCATTAAGGAAGTGAAAGATCTATACACTGAAAACTACAATACTCTGAAAAAAAGAGGATATCGGAAAATGGTAAGATATCTCCTGTTCTTGGACAGGCAGAACCAATATAATGAAAATGGCCATACTTCCAAAACTGTTTACAGATTTAATGTAATCCCAATCAAAATACCAACAGCATACTTCACAGAACTAGAGAAAACAATCTTAAAATTCATATGGAACCAGAAGACACCTAGAATAGCAAAAGCAATTCTGAGCAACAAAGGCAATGCAAAGGACATCACAATCCCCAATATGAAGTAATATTAGAAAGTTACTGTAATAAAAACAGCATGGTACTGGAAAAAAAAGACTTGAGGGTCAATGGAACAGAATGGAAGATGCAGAAACAACTGCAAATGCACTCAGCCACCTTATCTTTGACAAAGGGCCAAAATACCTTCACCAGGAGAAAAACAGCCTCTTTAATAAATGGTGCTGGCTTTCCACACGTTGAAGATTAAACTTAGACCCCTATCTCTCACCATGCACTAAAGTAAAATCAAAATGGACTAAAGATCTAAATATTAAGAAATATTTAAATCTGCTAGTAGATAAAATAGGTAAAACTCTTGATGACATAGGTGTGGTCAAAGACTTTATGAACAAAACCCTGATCACACAAAATATTACAAAGAATCAATAACTGAGATCTCATCATTACTTTGGACAGCAAAAGAAATCACCAACAGAGTGAAGAGACAACCCACAGAATGAAACAATTTTCACCAACTATTCCTCAGACAAAGACTAATATCTAGAAAATATAAAGAACTCAAAAAAAAAAAAAATCAGATGCCCTCCAAATTTAAAGGCCTAATCCAAAAATGTGCATCTGAAATGAACAGACACTTCTCAGGTGAAGAAATACAAACAGCAAATAAATATGTGAAAAAATGTTCAATATCGCTGGTCATTTGAGAGATGCAAATTAAAACAACACTGAGATTCCAGCTTACTCCAGAAAGAATGGCTATACTCAAGAAATCAACCAATAGCGAACACAGGCAAGGCTGTGGGGGAAAAGAGAACCTTTCTCCAATACCAGCGAGAATGTAAATTGGTAGAACCACTATAGAAATCAGTATAGAGATTCCAAAAAAAAGTAAAACTAGAGGTTCCATTTGACTCAGCTAGTCCTCTTCTTGGTATCTTTCTGAAAGAGTTGAAAGTATCATACCAAGTAATATATGCATACCCATGTTTATAGTAGCACAATTTGTAATAGCTAAATCTTAGAAACAGCCTAGATGCCCATCAATGGATGAATGGATAAAGAAAATGTACTTTTTATATACAATGGAATACTACTCTGCCATAAAGGGTAAACTTGAGATATTTTTAGGTAAATGGATGCACCATGAATACATACTTTTAAGTGAAATAAATTAGATACATGTTTAAAGATCACATTGTTTCTCTTGTGTGAGAAAATAAAAGTGTAAATAAGGACCAAAATGGATGACAGATATTGGGAAGTAGGAAGAAAATGTTCAAATGGGAAGGAGAACAAGGGAGGCGGAAGGGAAAGAGAAGGAAGGGAAAAGGAAAAACAAGAGAATGAAAGGAAAAAAAATAGAAACAAAGCTTTTATAAATGGGAGGGGAGGAGTTGAGGGATGGGGAGAAAAATAGGAAAAAAGAGAATTAGATATATTATGTACAGGTACAAATTCTCTATGATGAATGCAAAGATACTAAAAAAAATAAAGTTTAAAAAATATACTCTTATGACTTAACAACAAAATAGGACTAAAAAGAGCTAATGTTATCCAAACTGGAAGAGAGATCCAAAGATCCTTCTGCCATCAAGCCTTCACATGAGATCCCAGATCTGGCTGACACTTTAGCTATAGCTTGATGAGACTAAAGCAGAAGGTTCACCAGGGTCATGCCTAATTCTTGAGCCACAGAAACAGAGATAATAAATAGATGGATGCTGCTTCAAAGTTATTAAGTTTTGGGGTAATTTTTATATAGCAATAAATAACTTACTCATGTAAGTTCTTTCAAATTAAATAGAATATCAAAGTAATATTCTGGTGGATTTCCATATGTTAAAAATCATTACAGAAAAGAACTTTCAAGACACACCAATTTCTAGAAGACACTGATGAAGAAATGTTTATATAAATGTTTAAATTTTTTTTTTCATTTCAAGAAAAAACACTGGAAAAGCAAAGGTTAAAATCAAATGACATGAAACTCTTTCCATATAATATTTACTTCCTTCTTCAAAGGAACAGAGTAAAACATTTTTTCAGGGGAGACTAATATACATGAATATTATAGTCAATTAAGATGTTCACTGACAATTACATAAGAACACAAGTGCTGGAAAGCTTACCAATCATATCCGTGACATGAAGAAATAAAGGTACAAACTAACAGTAAACCAGAATAAGCACTCAAAATGTACAAATAAACAATAACTTTAAAACTTAATTTTATATCTAATTAGTATCTATTAATGAATACAAAAATGTAGATGTATCACAGGAAAATCAAGAAAAATGTCCTTTAACATATTCAAACAGTTCTAAACAAAAACTTTAAACAACTCTCACGTACTCTTTTGGAAGGGAAAGATAAATAGGCCAAATTATTTAATCTAAGAAATAACTAAAGATATTACAGAAATGAACAATTTATGCTCACTAAACTATGGAAGGAAAAGTTTTGGTTCTTTTAATCACTGCTCCAAAATATTACTAAGCTCCAAAAATTTACCATTATGCTCTTTCATACTTTTAAGTGTAATTACTAATTAATCTTAGACATATAAAATGTGGAACATTTTAATAAATTTTAGCAAGTTATCATAAACCTGGCATTAAACCAGAAAATATGTAAACTCACGAAAAAGCAATCTCATGAATATTACTTTTAAAAGTTCATATATTATGAAGTAATACTCAGGCTCTATATTTAAGAAAAATGTAACACCTCAAGAATTATCCCAATAATGCAAGGATATTTTCAGACTATTCATAACTTTGACATTTCATGTAACTTTCTCATTTGGTGCTAAAAAGGCATTTTTTTTTTTTTGCAGAAAAGGTTTAATTAGTCTTTGTAAAACACTGTTTATATAATATTCATCAATAAAATTGTATAGAACCTAATAACCTAATTGGCAAAAATCCTTAAAAACATGTCATTTCTCCCCATAATACACAAATTCAACCTAATTCCAGTGAAAATTCTTATTTAAAAATCTAAAAAAGTAGAATAGGTATAATAGTCAAGAAATATTTCAAAAATGACAATGACCTAAAAAAGGGAAAGAAAAATGTTAAGTTAATAAAATGTTCTTTATTTAATAGTTCCATAAATAGTACTGAAAGCACACAAATAGTACTGAAAGTACACAAACAGACCTACAAATATAAAATGAGATATAAAATAAAATTAATATTTTGAGTGGAGAAATAGTAAATCAGTCAAGAAATGCTGAAGGAACAAGTGCTATTTGCAAAACAGATCCTTAATAGTGAATACAAAAAAATAAATGTGGATAGACTGAAAAGCTAAATGTAAAATCTTAACCACATATTTCTATAAATATACAGACAGTAACTTTTTTATATTCTGCCAAATAATACTAATTATTGCCCCTAAGGAGTATTAAAGAGAACACTTCCTTTTTATTTATTTTATTTATTTTTATTTATTTTGTCAGAATCATTCATAAGGGGTAATTTTCACACACACACACACACACGCACACACACACAACCTACAAATAAAAACAGATATCCTTAGTGGTGGAATAAAAGAATTATTACAGACCAAATGTTTTTGTCTCCTCCCAATTTATATGTTGAGGCCTTAACTTCCAATGTGGTACCTGAAGGTGGGACCTTTAGGAGTACTTATGTTTAGATGATACTATGAACGGAGCTCTAGTAATGGGATTTTTGTCCCTATATGAAAAGGCAGAGCAGATCTCCCACCTTCTCTGTATCTCTTTCTGTCTTCCACATGAAGACACAAAGGAGACCACCCACGATCAGGAACATGACCATCATTTAGAAATGAATCTCCTGGCACTTGGATCTTGAGACTTCCCAGGCTTCCAAACTGTGAGACATAAATGTTGTGCTGTTAAAAGCAACGGTCTACTGCATTTTGTGGCAACAGCTCAACCTGACAAAGACATGGTATTAAAATAACTTAGAAAGGATATGGCTAATTTTATTTCCTTATCCAGGGCCTAGGAGGCCATTATTATTAAGGGAGTACTTGTAAGTAAGAAGACAAAAAGCTAAAACAAAACAACACCAAAAAAATACACAGTGATATTACAGTTCACAAACTTAATTCTTTCTACAATCTGGACAAAGAATTTGTTTGTAAACCGAGATACCACTGTGTATAGCTGCTGCTGGTACAGCACTGAGGATTAAATACTAGGGCACTTTAGCAGTGGCCACATCCCCAGCAAACTTCCCCCTTATTAGATTTTTTTCTTTTTTTCTTTGAGACAGGCTGGACTTGATTTTGTGATCCTCCTGCCTTAACCTCCCAAGAACCTAGGATTATGGGTGAACACCATTGTGCCCTACACAATTATATTTTTTAAATCCTACAATCCTTAAATGAGGAAGGCCTCTCTCAGCATGACAGCAAAAATAGAAAAACTACCAAGAAGGCTGACAGACTTGACCAGAAAAGGTAATTTCTAGGAAAAAGATAAGTAATTAAAAACCTATACATGGTGAATTTTATTAAAAAGCATTTTGTTTTACTAGTAAAAAATATTAATGCATTAATCAGGGTTTCTCACTTTTTAAATTTCTAGGCAACAGAGTGATTTTTACTTTCCAATTTTTCAACAAAAATATTGAGGCATTTTATTCTGGTTACAAAAGTACATTTTGTTTATATTTCTTTGTTTCTACCTTTAAATCTTTGAGCAAGGCTTTGTATTGCCTTTCAAGCACTGATAATTTGGTTCTCCCTTAGATTCCATGAGTTTCTAAATTATTATTACTTTTATATTTTGTTAGGCAGTGTTTAGCTGTTTGCAAATAATACTCTAATATATTTCCATTTCTAGACTAAACTCAAAAGTTAAAAAACCACTTCCAAATAAAATTTTCCCCACTGATCTTAAAACTGTGAAGAAACAGATTTTCTGTTATACACTTAAATTCCCTATCAGAATGCCCTGCTTCTCCAGGAGTGCCAAGCACTGAGCCTATTCCTCGCCTTTCTTTTCCACTGAAGCTTAGCATGGAAACCTAAAAGGTCCTTGAGCTATATAAATGTTTTATTATAAAAGACCTAAATCATTTAAAATAAGTTCATCATACTTGTGATATAAGTATGGAATGTGAAGAGGCAAAGGAAGAGCAAACAATTGGATCCTCAGTATCTCCTGAGAATTCTAACTAGTTATCACTCACTCCAAGAGTCAAGGAAAATCATGTTAAAATAAGCTCAACATCTGCTCTATTTGTGTACTTGATTTAGATGTTGTTTTGTAATATTAGATAATAAAATTTATCATTCTTTCAGAGAATAGACAGGAGCGTTTCTTCTTCTACCTGTAGTTCCATGAAAACACTACAACCACAAAAACACAAACTCCTGTATGTTTGACTACTCTGTCAATATTCACAGGGTGCCCAGAGAATACTAAGCATTTGGAAATACACACATTTAAGAAGAAACTTATGGGAAAAAAAAACTTATGTACTATATTGTATAACTACCAAGAGTTATTCCAAAAATGAAAGACATATGCATTGAGGATTTCACTAAAGTGTCTTAAATAGAAGTACGAATAAAGTGACATTAGGGCAGCAGTTTGTCTTTCCTTCCCTATTCCCATGAGCAAGTAACCAGGGGTAATAGAGGTCGTGACATATGTATTTCTGTTACTCTTTCCTTAAATGCTTTAATCACATCTCACTGTTCAATTTACAGGAAAAGTAAGCTTTTTAAACATTAGGATCTGTAAGTGCATGCAGATATTCTACAAATGAAATATTTATTTTGGTCTGTGTCTAACAATAAACACCACCAAAGCTTTTTAAGGCAGGATCCTTTCTGACTCCCCAGATTTGAGAATGGTTACTTGAGACAACTCCAAAGTAAGTATACATTTTGAAGAAACTAGCAATATAGCATCTCAGTATCCTCAATCTGAACATACTTCAACATACTTTGGATGAATCAAATTTATCACCAACACATCAATAATTAAATGAAACTGATACTGATGACTGTTTGTCATGTCAACTTCAAAAAGGTAAGAAAAAGACTTCAAGAAAATCTGCAAACAATACTCAAAGCACAAGCGCACACGCACACACACACACACACAAAACAGTTAAGTGAATTAAGTAACATGTGAAAACTAGAAAGTGTAAACATGCATTATTTGCGTATGGAAGAATCTCTTTTCCATGTGATAACTAAAAAAGACAACTGAGATTACAGAAGGTTTTATTACATATTCTAAGGAGAACACTGGGTCACATGCCAAACATTGGTTAAAAGAACCAATCATTTCTTCATTCATTCATCAATATTAAGAATGAGGTACATAAATATGCCACACAACATTTTAGATGTTGGAAATAGTCTCTGCCCTCATTGAGTTTATATTCTAGTTAGTGAACAGAACTAACAAGAAGTAAAAGTGTATCAGCCTAGATTGGTGGTACCCACCTAAGGCAGGAGGACTGCAAGCCCAGTCTGGGCAACTAAGCAACAAGACCCTCCCTTTCTCAAAAATTCAAAGACACAAATTTAAGAAAAGGGCTGGGGATGTGGCTCAGCCCCAGTAATATACCCCCCCAATAATACAGTGAGAAATCTGGAGGAAAATAAAACATGACAAATTACTTTAGGGTGGATACAGAGTAGCCTTTTTACATAAAGGTGATAAAAGAAGGTCTCTGTAGAATGACAATGGAACAAAGACTTTAAAAACAGGAGAGAGAAGAGAGACTCTTTTGTCCATGGAATGAAGTAATGAGACGAAGGCATGCAGGGGGTAAGGCCACAGAAGTAACTGGGACCAGACTACACAGGCCATTTTAAGAAATGGTATTAATCCTGAATAAGATGGGAAACCACTGGAGACTTTTTAGCAGCTACAGGACATATTCTAATTTACCTTTTAAAATGGTCACTCTGCTCTAATGGAAAGTCAGCAGGAAAGCAAAAACTAAACCACATATACCAGTTACAAATCTATTATGTTAATACAGAAAAGGGAACATGAGGTTCGAACTAGAATAATCAAGATGGTAACCTTAAATACAAGTTAGATTACAGATATATATTATTTTGAAAACACAGCAAATAGGATTTGCTAATGGACTGTGTAACAGAATTCTAAAGAAACAGAGAAGCCAAAATCACTCCAGAGTTTTTGGTCTAAGCAAGTGGAATGATGGAATTCCATTTACCAAAATAAGAACAATCAAGTATTTCTAAGGCTTACATGTGGAGAGGAGTTCAGAAGAGTTACAGACTGATATTTGTGATGTGTATTTTACAACCAAATATATATGTTGAATAAGCAACTGGATATACAAAGGTGTCTTGTTCTGGAGAAAGTGATGGACTTGCGATATAAATTTAGAATAATCAATATAAAAGGTTTAGTAAGTCATGCAACTAGGTGAAATCATTGATAAAGAATCAACAGCAAATGGAGAGAATTGTGAAGACTAGAAATTTAAACATTTGAATGTTTGGAAACAGTACAATTCAACAAACATTACAAACAGTGCCTAAGAAACAAGAATGCCCAGTAAGTGATGAAAGAACATAGAAAGAAGGAGTGGTAAATTATTCCAAATGTTGACTGTAAGTTAAAAAAAAAAAAACCTGATAAGTAGCCACTGATTTTAATTAACTATTTTGGTGGGGGAGGTAAAGCTAAATGCATGCCTAGACATGATTTAAAATACAGACTTCTGTTTTAGACAAAAAGCAATAACAAAATTCCCCTTCCTCTTGAAACAACCATTTAAGACAATGCTCAACAGGAAAAAAAAATACAATGGGCCCTCTATATCCATGGGTTCTGTATTTGTAGATAAAAAAATATTCAGGTGAAAAACACCCAAAATTTCTAAAAAGAAAACTTAACTTTGCAATGCACTGAGTACTAAGATTCACCCACATGAATGACATGATATAGGCATAATCTGCCTTAGCTTCCCACCACTTCATAGATCCTCACTCTCTCCCCAGCACTCACGGATCCCTGTTTAGCTTGTCAGCCATGTATTACATAGTTAGGTTTACAGTGGTTACATCTATACCAAACGTGCACATTATTTTTTCTCGTCATTATTCCTTAAAGCAATCCAATATAGCAACTATTTACATTATATTGCATATGATAAATAATCCTGTGAGGATTTAAAGTATATAAGGAAGATATGTGTACATTGTATGCAAATATTATGCCTTGGTATTTAGAAAGTAAAATTAAAGCGTTAGAAGATGGTCCCGAAACCAATCTCCTGAGGATACCAAGAGACTGCACTGATCCCTAAAAGATAATATAGTGAGTCCTGCAACTGCCTTTACCTTATCACTTACAGAGAAGTCCACAGCACAGAGGAAAAAAACCTAAAAATAGCCAGGCAGTATTCCTGGGTTGTATCCAAAATTGTAGTGAGTGTTCTGTTCTAGCCAGTATAATCAGGCAAAGAGACGGAAGGAGGAAAGCATTGGGGAGGTGGGGGAGACACAAATCCAGATCAGAAAGGTTGAAGTAAAGTGTATTCAATGAAAAAAAAATGCAATCATCTGTGTAGAAAATCTGAAGTAATCTAACAAAAAAGCTCCTATAAAAAGGGTGTTTAGCAAAGACTGTACAGTAGTCCCCATGCAGGAATGAAGAACTATAGACACAAATCAGTTTTTATTTCTATGTTCTAGCACTAAAGCATTAGAAAATAAAATTTTTGAAATACTGTTTAGCATAGTATTCAAAAATAAGGGTAAAATAACTATAGCTGTGAAAAAAATTATACAATTAAAACTATACAATTTGAAAGAAATTAAAGATCTAAATAAATGGAGCTATTCCTCCATGAATCAGAAGATTTTATATTCTTAAGACATTAATTCTTTCCAAATTGATCTATAGAATCAATACAATCAAAATCCCTTCCTTCAGGTATTTAAGAGAAACAGAAAACATGTTTCTAAAAATCAAATGAAAATGCAAATTCCTGTGACCTTGGTGAGGCAATTATTCCTTACATATGTCACTAAACACATAATCAGTGAAATTCACCAAAATTAAGTTTCTACTAAAAAGACTGCTTGTCTATTCTGAAGATACTCACCTGGAGATCTCTGCAAAACATGTATCTGAAAAGGATATCTGATGAGGAGCAAAAGAAAAACTCTAAGAAACAAACTATCCAATAAAACTCACAAAAAATCTAATTCACAAAAAGCCTAAGAAAACAAACCATCTAATAAAAAAAGGAACAAAAGATTTGAACAAAAACATCATCAAGGAAAATGCATGAATAAGCACATGAAAATATGAAAAGATGATCAACATTATTAGAGACATAAATTAAGAACGCAGTAAGATACCGTTATATACACATTAGAGAAGCAAAAATTAAAAACAAATGACAATACTGGTTAAACAGACCCCTTTAGCCTTGCTGGCTATACTGTAAAATAGTATAACCACTTTGGAAAACACTTAATAGTTTCCAAGTTAAATAAACGCACACTGTTACAATCCAGTCATATCACTCCTATGTCTTTCTTTACCCTCTAGAGAGGAAAAGATGTGTCCATATATTGAGATTTGCACACAAATGTTCATAGCAGCTTTATTGATAACAGCCCCATAATGTAAATAACCCAAATGTGCACTGACAGATGAGTGAATAAACAAACTGTAATATATCCATTCAATGAGACATTATTCAGTAATAAAAGGAACACATCCAACTAGGAATAGGGAACTTCCTCAACTTGATTAAAACATCTATTTTAAAAAATCACAGGTAGGATTATATATTTAATAAGAAAATAGAAGCTTTTCCCCTAAGATCAAGGACAAGGCAAGGATGTCTGTTCTCATCCTTCTCAACATACCAAAAGTCCTAACTAATGTAATAAGAAAAGCAATAAAAGGTATATATTGATTAGGAAGGAACAAATAAAATTGTCTTTGATCACAGAAAACTAAAAAACTCATGAAACTAATAAACTGTAGTAAGGTAGAAGGTCACAAAGTTAATACATAGAAGTTAATCACTTCCCTACAGCCTAGCAATGAACAGGTGTTAATTTAAAATTAAAAACACAGTAACATTTACATTACCACCCTAAATAAAAAATTCAGTATAAATAAAATAAAATATAAATGTATAAGGTTAATATGCAGAAAATTAAAATTCTAATGAAATCAGAACTAAATAATTGGAGGGATATTTAATGTTCACAGACAGAAAGGCATGATATTATCAAGATGTCAATTCTTTATACAGATTCAATGCGATTCCAATCAAAATTTCAGCAAGTTATATGGTGGATATCAACAAACTTGTTTTAAAGTTTATAAGAAGGCACAAAAGACCCAGAATAATCAAAACAATGTTGAATGGGAGGTACAAGGATAGACGACTGGCATCATGGTGTACTATATACATTTACAGTAATCTTGACTGTAGTACTGGCATAAAAACAAATCAGTGGAAAAGAATAAAGAATAGAGTCCAGAAGTAGATCAAAACAAATACAGTCAACTAATCTTTGACAAAAGAGCAAAGGTAATAAATGCCTGATATTCTTTCTCATATAAAAATACAATATATTTTGCAATAAGTGATACTGGAACAACTAGAACTAGACACATACATGCAAAGATGTAAATATAAACATAGCTCTTACCTTCTATACAAAAATTAATTCAAAATGAAGCACAGGGCTACATGTAAGATGTAGATCTATAGAACCAGAGATAATTGTTACGGTTTAAATATGAAGGATCTCCCAAGGCTCATGTACACTGTCCTTGATCCCCAATGTAGCAATGTTCAGAGGTAGACTCAAGAGGTAAATGTATGAGGAGACTTTATCAATGGATTAATCCAGGGATGAGTTCATGGCTCATTAGGCTTAATGGGACATAGAGCCTAACTGCATGAAGTGAGTCACTTGGGACATGACATAAAGGGTAGACATTACCAAAGAAGATACACAGATGAAAAACGTGTGAAAAGATAGTTAACATCCTATTATCATTAAAGAACTGTAAATTAAAACAGTGAAATTTCACTACACATTTATTAGAATGGGCAAATTGCAACCATTAACAATACCAACTGTTGCTAAGGATGTAGAACAACATTAATATTCATGTATTGCTCTTGGGAACTCAAATGGCTCACCTACTTTGGAAGACAGTTTGGCAATTTCATACAAAACTAAACACACTCTATCATCTGATTTTGCAATCATATTTCCTGGTACTTAACCCAAATGAGTTAAAAACTTGTGTCTACACAGTAACTTGTACATGGTTTTACAAATACATACTTCTGCCACAACTTACACACTGAATACCTTATATATGCACGCTTTATTATATGTTATTTGTGCCCCCAATAAAGCTGTTTTTGTTGTTGTTGTTGTTGTTGTTGTTTTTGGTACTGGGGATCGAACACGGGACCTTGTGCCTGAGAGGCAGGCAGTAGAACCACTGAGCTAAATCCCTGGCCAATAAACCTGTTTTTAAATGGATAAAGATAAAAAATGTTGTGTACATAAGGAATTTTTGTAAGCATTTTTATTATGATGATCAGGAGAGACTGGATAATAGGTCACAGAAGATGATGAAAGGACAGTGGTTTTAGTTATTTTTTTTAATGAGAGATATAATAAATTCGTATATTGACTGAAAGGATTAAAAAGAAAATTATGATCCAAAGGAGAAATTGCCAATAGTTAAAATGATGCTTAACTGGCAATATTCAAAGTGTTGATCCCTAAGAATCCCCAAGGCCTTTCCAGGTATTTGATGAAGTAAAAAACTATTTTACAGTCCTTAAAATGTTATTTGTCTTTTTCAGACTCATTCTGGCATGAATATACAGTGGATTTTTACATAAGCATTAAACTCTAGCTGTAGTCTACTAAGACTGGAAAAATAGAAAACAATGCTACTATTTCCTTAGAAAATACTTATTTTTATAAAAATTATTTGCTAACTTTAATAGGTTTATTATTTTTTAATTAACTAGTTAGCATTTTTAAATTCTTTACTTTTTAATCAAGTAAATAATGATAGGATCCACATTAATAGAAGGTCACTGTAGTCCTCAATTTTTCAGAGTATAAACTCATTCTGAGACTATACACCTTGACAACTGCTACTTACAAAAGTAGGATTTCAAAGCCAAGATTTCAGATTCATGATTTAATCTTCCATTTATTTTTCACAATAAAATTACACATTCTTAAAAATATTTATATGAGCATATTATGTATATATACGTAATATTTTACTTGATCTTCACACCCCATATTTCCCTCAAAAAAATCTACCTTGAGGGGTACAGTTTTCTTTTTCCCATATGACAGACCAAGAATCAAGACTTACACTAGACCTTTATAGAGAATCACAGCAGACTTCTCAACACAAACCCTTATGTCAAGGAGAGCTTGGAGTGAAGTATTGCAAGTCCTGAAAGAAAACAACTTCCAACCCAGATTGATATACCCTGCAAAACTATCTTTCAGATTTCAAATGCCACTATCGCATACCTTAAAATTATTTAAATGGCAAAATTTGTTATTCGTATTTTGCCACAATAAAAATGGGTGAATTTTATGGTTAAAAAAACTATCTTTCAGAATCAAAAGAAAATCCATCTTTCAGTGGAGAAATAAGATACTTCCCATGACAAACAACAATTGAAGAAATTCATGACCATCAAACCAGCTCTAGAGTGTTCTGAAAGATATTCTAGAAAGGGATACTGAAGACCACAATTCCAAGACGACCAATAGAAAGAAGCCACCAGGCAAGCCAAGCAATTAAACAAAGGGGAAAGAGGGGGAACTAACAACACAAAAATAATATGAAAAGGATAAGACAATACCTTTCAGTTATATAACCATCAATGTAAATGATCTCAATTCAGTAATCAAAAGATAAAGACTGGCAGATTGGATCAAGAACAAGATCCAACAATTTGCTGCAGAGAGGAAACACATTTAACTCAAAAAGAAATTCACAGACTGAAAGTCAAAGGATAGAAAGCAATTACTTCCTGCAACAGGAACCCAGAAAAAGGCAGAGGTAGCTATTCTATCTGCAGACAAAGTGAACTTGAAACCAAGACTGATCAAAAGAGACAAAGAAGGTCACTACATACTTGTTAAGGGAAAACTCCCAGAAAACATAACAATCATAAATATATATGCACCAAATACAGGTGCACCCAAATTCATTAACACAAGTATTAATGCACATGAAAAATCAAATAAGCACTAACACAATTCTAATTGAGGGAGACCTCAATAACCTACTGTCACAAATAGATTAACTAAACAATCAACAAAGAAATATCAGAATAAAACCTGAGAACAAATGGGCTTAATAAATGTCGACTGAGTGTTCCACACCACACATTAGAATACACATTCTTCTCAACTGTGCATGGGACTTTTTCCAAAATAGACCATAATAGCTCATAGAACATGCTTAATGCAAAGGAAATGAAATTTTCCCATGCATATTATCAGACCATAGTGCAATGAAGTTGGAATCAATGGCAAAAGAAACCACAAAAACTGCATAAATACATGGAAATTAAGTAAAATCCTCCTGAACAACCAATAGGTCACAGATGAAATTAAAGATGAAACTACAGTTTCTACAAATAAATGATAATGGCGATACAACACACCAGAACTTTTGGAATGCTATGAAAGCACTCCTACGAGGGAAATTTATAGTAGTGAACTCTCACATCAGAAAAAAAGAAAGAATTCAAATAAACAACTAATGTTGAAGGTCAAATTTCTAAAAAAGAACAAGTCAAGCTGAAAGCTCATACAAAGAAGGAAATTATAAAGATTAGAGCAGAAATTAATACAATCAAAATTAAGGAAACAATACAAAGAATCAATGAACCTTTGAAAGATTCAATAAAATTGAAAAAATCTCTAGCCAACCTTATAACAAAAGCGCCTCAAATTCATGCAATTAGGAATGAAAAGGGTGAAATCACAACAAATCCTGCAGAAATCCAGAAGATCACCAATTCTTATTTTGAGAAACTTTATTCTAATAAGGTGGTAATCATAAAAGAAATCAACAGATTCCTACATACTTATGAATTGCCAAAGCTGACTCAAGAAGACACAAAAGTTCTAAATTGAAATTGAAAAGTTAATGACCAAGTCGAATTCATCCCAGGGATGCAGGGATGGTTCAACATACGCAAATCAATCAATGTAATACACTATATCAATAGAGCCAAGACAAAAACCCTATGATCATCTCAATAGATGCAGAAAAAGCATTTGACAAAATCCAACACACATTTATGATAAAAATGCTACAAAAATTAGAAGAGACTGTCTACCTCAATCTGATAAAAGCTATCTATGAAAAACCAACAGCCAATATCATACTAAATGGTCATAAACTGAAATCCTTCACACTCAAATCAGGAACAAGACAAGGATGTCCACTATCACCACTGCTGTTCAATATAGTTTCTGGAAACATTAGCCACGTCAATTAGACAAGAGAAAGAAATAAAAAGAATAAAGATAGGAAATGAAGAAATCAAATTGTCATTATTTGCAGGTGACGTGATACTGTATATAGAAGACCCCAAGAACTCCACCAAAAGTCTTCCAGACTTCATAACCAAATTCAGTAGAGTAGCTGGATACAAGGTCAACACATAAAAATCAATAGCTTTCCTCTACAAGAACAACAGACTCACTGAGACAGAAATAGGGCAAACAATTCCTTTCATAATAGCAAGAAACTGAAATACCTAGGAATCAACCTAACAAAAGAAATCAAAGACCTCTTCTCTGAAGACTATAGCACTCTGAAAAGCGAGACTGAAGATGGTATCAGATAATGCAAAGACATCCCCTGCTCCTGGGTAGGAAGGATCAATATAGTGAAAATGGCCATACTTCCAAAACTGCAATATAGATTCAATGCAATCCCAATTGAAATCCCAGCAGCTTACTTCACGGACCTTGAGAAAACAATCCAAAAATTGATTGGGAACAAGAAGAGATCCAGAATAGCAAAAGCAATTCTAGGCAACAGAGACATAGCAGGGGGTATCACAACCCCCAACTTGAAACTATACTACAAAGCTACTGTGATAAAAACAGCATGGTACTGGCAAAGAAACAGACCTGAGGACCAGTGTAACAGATTAGAAGATGCAGAAACAACTCCAGACACACTTAGCCATCTCATCTTCAATAAGAAGCCAAACACTCTCATTGGAGGAAAGATAGCCTATTTAATAAATGGTATTGGAAAAACTGGATTTCAAACTGCCAAAGATTAAAACTAGACCCACATCTATCACCATGCACTAAACTAAGATCAAAGTGGATTAAATATCCAAATATTAAGACAGAAACACTAAACTTGCTGGAAGATAAGTTAGGTAGAGCTCTTAAAGACACTGAAGTAGGAAAAGATTTTATGAATAAAATCTCAGTTACCCAAGAACTAGCACAAACAATCAACAAGTGGGATCTCTTCTTATTAAAA
>NW_004624731.1:37537517-37588792 GCF_000247695.1 Heterocephalus glaber
AAAATGGAAACAAAGTCTTTGTAAATAGGGAGGAATGCAGGGGTTGGAGGGCAGGGGAAGGGGGGAAAATAAGAACCAAGAGAGATTATGTAAAGGTGCAGATTTCCAATGATGAATGTCATTATATTGTATACCTAAAATGTACCAAGGAAATAAAATTAAAAAAAAAAGAAAAGTTAATTTAAAAAATACCAACAAAGAGAAGCCCAGTTCCTGATGGATTCATCACTGAATTCTACAAGAAATTTAGGAAAGATTGAATGCCACTACTCCTCAAATTCTTTAATGAAATTGAAAGAGAAGCAATACTCCCAAATTCCTGAAAGCAAGCATTACCCTGATACCAAAACGAGAGAAAGATCCAATCAAAAAAAGGGAGCTATAGGCCAATATTCCTAATGAACACAGATTTTAAAATTCTCAATGAGATACATGCAAACAGAATGCAGCAAATCATCAAGAAGATTATACACCAGGACTAAGTAGGATTCATCCCTGGGATGCAGAAATGGTTCAACAAACGCAAATCAATAAATGTAATATACCATATTAACAGAGCCATGGACAAAAATTACATGATCATTTCTATAGCTGCCAAAAAAGCATTTGACAAAGTCCAACACCCATTCATGGTAAAAACCCTACAGAAAATTGCAACAGATGGTCTTTATCTCGAGCTGATAAAACCCATCTATGACAAACCAATAGCCAACATCATACTAAATGGTCAAAAACAGAAAGATTTCACTCTGAAATCAAGAACAAGACAAGGATATCCACTATCACCATTCTTATTCAACACAGTTCTGGAAACATTAGCCAGAGAAATTATAAAGAGAAAGAAATAAAAGAAATAAAGATAGGAAAAGGAAGAAGTTAAATTATCATTATTTGCAGGTGACATTGATACTCTACATAGAAGACCCAAAAATTCCACCAAAAAACTTCCAGATTTAATAACCAAATTCAGTCATATAGCTGGATATAATGTCAACACTCAAAAATGAAGAGCATTCCTGCACACAAATAACAAACTTACTCAAAGAGAAATCAGGGAAATCAAAACTTTCACAATAGCACAGAAAAAATGAAATACTTAAGAATCAATCTAACAAAGGAAGTAAAAGATTTTTACACTAAAAACTATAGTACTCTGAAAAAGAAGATGAAAGAAGATATCAGAAAATGCAAAGATATCCTTTTGCTCTTGGGTAACAATCAACATAGGGAAAATGGCCACACTCCCAAAATTGTTACACGTATTAAATGCAATCCCAATCAAAATACCAATAGCATACCTCATAGAAATATAGAAAATATTCCTAAAACTCATTTGGAAACAGAAGAGACTTAGAGTAATAAAAACTATCCTGAGAAACAAAAGCAAGGCAGGCGGCACCACAATCCCCAACATGAAAGAGTACTACAGAGCTACTGTGATAAAAACAGCACAATACTGGCGCACACACACACACACACACACACACACATACACACACACACACAAAACCAAACAGACGGGGATCAATGGAGCAGATTACAAGATGGAGAAACAACTCCAAACACACTCAGCCATTTTATCTTTGACAAAGGTGCCAAACATGTTCACTGGAAGAAAGATAGCCCTTTAATAAATAGTGCTGGGAAAACTGGCTTTCCACATGCCAAAGATTGAAAGTAGACCCATGTCTCTCATCATGCACTAAACTAAAATCAAAATGGATCAAAGATCTAAACATTAAAACAGAAACACTAAATCCGCTGGAAGAGAGAACAGGTAGAACTCTTGAAGGCATGGATGTAGGCAAAGACGTTATAAACAAAACCCCAATTGCATGGGAAATATTACAAAGAATAATTGGGATCTCATCTTATTAAAAAGCTTTTGCACAGCAAAAGAAATCACCAACATAATAAAGAGACAACCAACAGTGGGAAAAAATTGTAGTCAGCTGTTCCTGAGGGGGAAAAAATCTGATATCTAGAATATATAAAGAACTGAAAAAAAAATCAAACTCACCAAATTTAAAACCTAATCCAAGAGTGGGCTTCTGAGATGAATACATACTTCTCAGATGAACAGGAACAAAGGGCAAATAAATACATGAAAAAATGTTAAACATCACTGGTCTTTTGAGAGATGCAAATTAACATTCAGAGTCCAACTCACTCCAGAAAGAAAAGCTATTATCAAAAAATCAACCAATAAGGATAGAAGGGAAAGGGATTAATATGAGAAAATGGAAAAATAGGAACAAAATCTTTGTAAATAGGGAGGAATGGAGGGGTGGAAGGGAGGGATGGGCAAGGGTGAAAAATAAGAACCAAGAGAGACTATGTAAAGGTGCAAATTTCCAATGGTGAATGTCATTATATTATATACTCAAAATGTACCAATGATTAGAATGAATAATTGATAATGCAAAATAGGAAGAAAAGGTCCAAAGGGGTAGGGGTAGTGGGAGGGGCAGGGGAAAGGAAAGAAGGGAAAGGAAAAATGATGAGAAATGGAAAAAATGGAAATAAAGTCTTTGTAAATAGGGAAGGGTGGAGGGTGTGAAGGGAGGGCTAGAAATGGGGAAAAAATAAGAACCAAGATGCATCATGTAAAGGTACAATTCCCAATGAGAAATGTAATTGTGTTGTATACCTACAATGTACCAATAAAATAATTTAATAAAAAACAAAATCAACCAATAAATGCTGGAGGGGTTGTGGGGAAAAAGGAATCCTGCTCCACTCTTGGTGGGAATGTAGACTGGTGCAATCACTGTGGAAATCAGTGTGGAGATTCCTCAAAACACTAGGATTAGAGGTCCCATTTGACCTAGCTATTCCCCTGCTTGGTATCTTGAAACAATTAAAAGCATCATACCAGAGTGATATATACACACCCATGCTTATAGCAGCAGTCTGTAATAGCTAAATCCTGGAAACAGCCCAAATGTCCAACTGATGAATGGATAAAGAAGATGTGGGTTTTTTATATAATGGAGTACTACTCAGCCATAAAAAGGATAAAGGTGAGACATTTATAGGTAAATGGATGCACCTAGAATCCATACTCTAAAGTGAGAAAAATCAGACACACATGTGTAAATATCATATTTGTTTCTCTGGTATGAGAAACTGAAAGTGTAAATAAGGACCAAAATGTAATAGACATTGCGAAATTTGAAGAAAATGTTCAAAGGGAAGGGGCACAGGGGAGGTGGGAGGGTGAAAGAGAAAAGGAAAAAAATGATAGAAGAAAGATAAAACGGAAACAAAGCTTTTGTAAATAAGAAGGGAAGGAAAGATGGAAAGGAGGGGAGGGGAATGGGAGAAAACAATGTAAGACTCAAGATATATCATGTACAGGTACAAATTCCATATGAGGAATGTGATCATTATGTTTATCTAATTATACCAAAAAGCTTAACAGAAAGACTTACACTAGGTAATATAAATCAGAGATAATGCTGTTTGGCAAAATCCATAGGCTCAAGAATGGTACTGCAAACAGTAGCACTTAAGCTGTGTCCTAAAGCCTAAGATTTTCACAGACTGAGAAGATCACTAAGGAAAGACTTAATATAAGGCCAAAATAGGTAAGTAAAAATAAGACTGGAAAGGAAGGCCAAATAAAAAATGAAGAAAGGCAATAACCAGAAATGGACACAGAAAACTAGAAAGTCTCTCAGTTACCATCTGGCACACTGCTTAGCATTTCTTAGCACTGTCCCAGCCACTGCTTACAAGCGGCCATTTTAATTCAAATTAGTTGAAATTAATTTCAACTAATTAATTTCATTTACACTGGTCACATTTCAAATGCTAAATTATCACATGTGGCTAGTGGCTTTAGTACTACAGTACTAAAGAGTATATTTATATATCATTTATATCACTGCAGAAAGTTCTAGAGAGCATAATTTTCTAAAAGTTTGAGAAGTTTGAGAAACCTTAATTTGCCCTCTAACTACAGGCGTATGGTTTTCTACAAAGATAAAAAAAGTCAAAAACATTCAGCTTAAAGAGTTACTTTTAAAGGTTTACATTTCTATTGTAACTTACATGGTAACTAACACAGTGAATAACAAGTATAAGAAATAGCAAACTGGTCCTAAAATACCTTTTGTACATTAATATTCATCCTACATCATAGTTACACTTTGGATGCTATTTTCACTCACAGATTTATGTACTATGAGTTTGGCCTTCAGAGTGGCAATGTTGAGTGGTAAGAAATCTTTAAACAGCAGAGCCTACTAGGAGATCCTTAGGTCACTGAGGGCTGGGGAAATGCCTTCAGAATGACTGTGGAACTTCAATAGCTCCGTTTCAAGATGTGATCTTCCTTATGCATGCACTTTCATCAAGATGTGAGAAGCTAAAGAGCCCTCACTAGAACTGAGCTAATGCCAGGATAATCTAAATAACCCTCTTTAAAGTTAGCCTGAGTTATTCTGTTGTATTAGTGAAAAACAGACTTGTACAATCATGATATATTTAATAATCTTTACATAATTTCAGGCTTCACAACCAATGCTGTGGTGGTTAAGCTTAATTGTATCAACTTGATTGGCCTAGGGCAGTGATGGTAAACTTTTTAGAGCTTTCAACGATAACAGCCCCGCTGGGGCATATGTGTCATAGCTTCACCACCACTGGCCTAGGAGGTTCAGAGAATTAGTCAAGCACACTTCTGGGTGTGTCTGGGTAAATTGGAGAAGTGTGACTTTAGGTGCCATATCTAGTCCCTTGTGTCTTCCTCTCTGAAACTGTTCCCATGCTCTGCTTCCTGGTCACCATAAACTAAGCAGCTCTGTTCTGCCACACCCCTCCACCAGGACATTTCTCTCTTGAAGTCAGCTGATCATGGACTGAATCACCTGAAACTCTTAAACCTCTTCTTTAAGCTCCAAGTGCCTGGTACTGTGTCTAAACAACAAGAAAGCTGATACAAATGCTTTTGATCTTCATCACCTATTCTTAATCACTGCCTTATAATTCCAAATAAGGACAAACTCTTGATTTAAACAGTAAACATAAAGGTTCTCTATAGCTGAACTTACTTTATGCCTAAAAGTACAATTTCTTCATATTTTCAGAACACAGGCACAACATTTTAGATCAAGAAGGACAGATTTATTGAGAGAAAACTCCTGAGAGACAGGAGGGGACCTGAAAGTGGGTTGCCACACAGGACACTTCTCTAAGAATGTTTTATAAAACAAGATCACAAGGTGGGTACAAAATCATGAGGTGAGTGCAACTGGGTCAAACTATATTGAATAAGATTTTAAATATAGCTGCTTAACTAATATTGATCCAGTAGGGAAGCAGTTCACATAGCAAAGGTACATGGAAGGAACACAGGCATTTTTAGGGATGGGTCAGGATACTCTGGTCACCCACTTGGGTGACTGATGTCTATCTGGACTTTACTGGACCAGGTGATACCAATTATAGTATAACCTCAAGTTATTGCATATCAGGCAAGTAGGCCTGGTCATTCCATCTTTATCTTGAGGCCTAGCCTTTGACAGATGTGCCTCCAGCCACAGTTGTGATGTGTTCTTATCTTCTGCACTGCCTCCCTCCAGGGCCTAACCCTATCTGACTGACTATAATATTTCTACTTAACTTAGCTGCCTATAATATTAATAATGTTCTCCCACTCTACTTTCATTGTAAATAGTCTTTTGGCTTGGATAACAAATTATGCTGTCACTACTTGTAACACCTACTGCCTTGTATGTTTTTATTTATTCTAAACTCTTAGCTCTTTAGATGTCTTAGGCTATACTGCTCTCTACCATAAAAGTATAAATACGTAGTACTCATGAGGTATTAAATACATAGTACTAAATATTTAGTGAATGGAATTCCATAAAATTTTAGACTCAATTTGTTCTGTGTATGAATCCTATATTTTGTCCATATTAACTCACTCAGTTTTCTACCAAGGTTTGTCTTAGGATATCTAATCCCTTGCCCCAGTATTTTTAAATTATACTAGTCTTGCAAAATCATAATTCTAGACCATTTTGGTTCTGCACATTTTCTGTACCCACCTCCTAACCCCTGGTGATGTTGGAAGTGGGAGAAAAATCACATAGCCATGCAAATCTTTGCCATTAAAGAATCAGGTTTTAGTTTCATCTGAAACTTCAACAATTCTAGCAATTATTCCTGGTGCTTAATGAGTGCTTGCTCCCTTTAAAATTCTACTGAAAGCTTGTTTATAAATTGATAATAGTCCCATTTTATAGGTTATAAAAAAGGTTGAATTACTCAGAGTTACACTGGCAGTAATTTAGAGATCTATGTGTTCTTGAATGTGGCTTGAAAGTTCATGCTTTTTTATTCTACTCTTCTTACTTATCCACAGTCTCCCCTTTCCACCCTTGAGGTACTGGGGTTTGAACCCAGGGCCCTTCTCACTGAGCCACATCCCCAGCCTGTTTATTTTTTATTTAGAGACAAGGCCTCAGCTGGACTTGAACTTATTATCCTATTTCAGCCTCCACGAGGAGTGTTGGCATTATAGGTTTGTGCCACCATGCCCAGTTTCATCCAGTTGTCTCATTCTTAGGTCTGAAAAGTATACTATCAAACAAGAGGCCCAACATACCTATTTAGAGAAGCCTCCTTTAAACAATGCGTTTCAAATTTTTGAAATTCGTGCATGTTGACACATGTGTGTATATGTGATTACCTGAATTATTATAGAAGACTTAATTTTTATAAAAGCACTAGTTTTTATAGTGTCAGCTTATTCTAACTATGAAAGTTACATGTTGATAAATTCCTTTAAATTTCTAAATAATTCATTAGTAATTAAAAATGATAATAGGAGTTCAGAATGAAGTGGGAATCAAAAGAACACATTCTTAATTGCTATCTTGCTCATGTGTTTCACCTGTTGTAAAAGCAATATTGTCTCTGGAACTGTAGTCCACTCCATCTTATTTCATTCCTTAGAATTCATTTTTTAATTTGTGGGGACAAAAACTTGGCATATCAAGCAGGTTGAGAATTATGTTTTCTCCTATATCATTAACAGTAATTATACCAGAATAACAGTTGTAATCCCAGACATTCCAGGGCAAACTGGGATATAGCACCCTTATAACAGCCATTCTAGTTTAAAGTACAAAGTTAATAAAGAGACTTGAGAAAGGAAATGATAGAAATGCAACAGGAATATTACACATAGAAAGTGAAATTTTCGGGGCCGGGGATTTAGCTCAGTGGTTCCGGCGTCTACCTCGCAAGTGCAAGGTCACAAGTTCAATCCCCGGCACCAAAAAAAAAAAATAGAAAATGAAATTTTCCTTCAATTATGTCACAACTAGTAATTGTAATCTTGTCTCAGTAACTTGTAGAACAATAGTGGCATTTAAAATGGAATATAGGTGTGATGAGTTTTTTCAGAGCAGAGAAAAGGCACTAAAAGAATAAAAAGCAAACCTACAGAAAAAGAAAATACCAACAGTTTGTAGGTGTCAGAAATACCCAAATATCAGTAACAAGGTTAAAAGAGATAAATTCAGAAAGGGAAATTCTTAATTCAGTTTGATAACCTTTTAAAAAAAACTATAATGTATTTAACAACCCACCTGCTGAGCCTTTATGTTAGAGAAGGACAAAAACTGCAAGGAGAGTCTGGAAAACTAAATGAGCATGAAGGGAATTAGGAAATATAAGACAAAAACACTGTCAAATAAATTAGCAGGTATGTCAGGATATTCAACTAGTATTTTACATGCTATACTGCAAAAAAGGAAGCACAGGTGTAGAAAGAGCAATTAATAGATATAAATATGTGACGGTGATCTTGAAAAATGGTCCTTGTAGATGTAATAAAGCTAAGAGTCTCAGAATTAAATCACCTTGGGTTATGTGGGTAGGCCTAAATCCAATGACCAGTGTTCCCATAAGAGATATACAAAGAGAAGAAAACTATGTTAAAACACAAGGAAGACCTGGAGTTGCAGTCACCAAAAGCAAGAAAAAAACAAATAAGGAAATCTCCCTGCAAGAGCCTCTTGCAGAAACAAGGCTCTGACGACAGCCTAACTTTGTATTTCATCATTCCAGAAATGGGAAAGAATAAATTTATTTTACGCCAAAATTTATACTAATTTGTTATAGCAGCCCTAGAAAACTAATACAGGAGACTGCTACACTGTGCATAAAATACCCAGAATAAGAAATAATGTGAATAGAAACAGTGAAAACATCTGGACTTACAGACTGCTTAAAGTACCAGAATCACTGCTAATTTGAAAATATTTTCTCTTCTCTGTTCCAAATCCAGAGAAAAGTTTTTAAAATTAAGACCAAAGAGGGCTGGAGATTTAGCTCAGTGGTGCCATGCCTGCCTGGGAGGCACAAAGTCCTGAGTTCAATCCCCAGTACCAAAACAAAAAAAAAGACCAAAGAAGCAGAATTATAATCTCAGTAGTCCTCAGATTCTTCATCTAGAAAAGGAAGAATCTGGACAAGAACAGTGACTTTCAAGTTTTTCTGCATTTCTAAGTCTAAGGCCATGGCTTAGAGCTTCCATTAGAAAAATTTTACTTTAGTACACATAATGATTATTTTGAAGAAAAAAGGGGAAAGGAAATTATAGTCTTAGAGTCCTTTTCAGTATTATTTGACAATTTGTTTCATCTACATTGTATATAAAAGACAGCCAAAGGTCGACCCTGGAAATTTATACTATAATCCAACCACATTATTCTACCATAATTTCCATAAAGCATCTTAACAGCATGGCAAATGTTCTTATGTTTTGAATGTAGTTAAATTCTTGAATTCAATATAGCATTCAATGTACCAAGCAATACTGCTATACAAAAGTAATCTTAGGTTACTTTTTTTCATTGATGCCAAGACAGAGATATCCTTCCCCTACATCTGTAAAACAGGGAGATAGGTGGCCTGAGCATATACAAACACGGTTGTAATTTCTGATGGAATGAGTGCCAGTATGCAACTCTATGACCTTTAAGTCAATAAAGAACTTATTTCACTAGTTCCTTCTGATCAATAGAGTACCAGAATGAAAATGTGTGAAACTCATCGATAACAAAGGATTTATAAGAAGTCTCAGAAGTAATAGTCTTTTACAATTACAGTCAAAAGCCTAAATTTCTATCCTTGAAAAAGTCTTCTGGCAAGACTGGCCCTTGAGTGGCATCAGGGTGTTCAGATTTTGGGAGGGTTCCTACCATTATCTGGTAATAGTGGCTCACTAAGTCTAAAATGTTTTATAAGCAATACGCATTTTGGTGAATACCTATTTTCCTTCCGGGAGTCTGGAATTTGGGTATGTATTAGGTAAAAAAAAAAATGTCTTTATGATTAGCTCCCAATTAAAATTCCTGTGCATAGAGTCTCCAAAGAGCTTCCTTGGTTGGCAATATTTTACATGCATTGTTACAACTTGTTCTTGGGAGAATTAAGGACATCCTATGGGACTCTGGAAGCTTATGCCTGGTTTTCCTCAAATACCACAAGATCCTTTGCTGTCAGTGCTTATAATATCCCTTTGCTTTAATAAATCATGGCACCTAGTATGACAATATGCTGAGTCCCAAAGAATTATTGAATGTGAGAGTCTTGGAGACCTTCCGATATGTCTTTTAAGGAGGACAGCATCAAAGAACTCATAGCACCAAATAAAATCACAACACAGGCAAAAAGTAAAACTTAAAAGTGAAGAACAGAAATATCTTAAATACTTTCCATTCATATTTTTCTTTTCATGTACACTATGCACAAAAGTTGTATTTTTTAACACATTTAAGCCTATGGATAAAACATTCATAAGTATTATAAAAGTCAAATAAGTATACAATAAGGCACTACATATAAAATACAAATTCTAAGTGATAAGAAAATATCGTCATTGGGTTTTTTCTTTGAGGCACATAAAATCATACTATCTTTTAAATGATAATGATTTATATTCAATGAAATATAACTGTCATAATTTAATACGCTAAAGTAGTAAGTCAACATATACAGAATAAGTACCTCATATATGAGAGAAAGCCATACAAGTTACTATACTCAAAAAAGTAACAGAATAGAAAATGAATTATTTCTATTGTTTCCATAATCCATGCACTTTCTAAATTTTTAACTTAAAAGTTATTGACTTGAATCATTTATAATTCTCAAAGTTTCTAAGAAAGCATTAACACAAATACTTTTACACTACTGGGATGTATGCATTATCAACTTATTGCTTCTCATTTCCAAATGCACCCTCTACATTTGCTCTATGATGAATGGTATTTCTCTGTTAACATGAACATGATTCTGAACAGGAGATGGTACTGAAGAGATACTGAAGGAAGAAGACACTATTAGGATAAGAGTTCAAGTGTGATGACTAATCTTGATTGCCAACTTTATTGGCTCAACAGACACCTAGTATATTAGGAAAGTATACTGCTGGTTGTGTACGGATGGGTCACGGGGCATGGGGGACTATATCTGGTCTCTAATCCTTTCCACTCTGGTTCTCTTCTTTTCTCTGCTTCTCAAATGCCAGGAGTTGAGCAGCTTTCCTCTGCCACACCCCTTCTGCCTTGATGTTTCTGCACTGGAGCCAGCAGACCATGGACTGAAACCTCTGAAACTGTGAACATAAAGCTCTCCTCCTTTAAGCGCAGGTATTAGGTATTTTGGCCCAACAATGGAAAGGTGACTTTATTAATCCCTTTCCTGTCACTGGGTCAAAATATCCCATACTGAAATTTAAAGGAGAAAAGGTTTATTTTGGTTCACAGTAGAGTCTACAGCTAGATGACTCCAAGGCAGGAAAAGCATGGTGAAAAAGGGCAGACCAGGGGAAATCTGCTCAACCTATGGCAGCCAGGAAACAAAGAGCCAAAGAAAAAGGGGAGGAGCCAGGGACAAGAATAAACTCTCCTAGGTCATGTCCCCTCCTCCAACTAGGCCTCATCTCCTAACAATACATTCAGCTATGAACACAGCAATGGGTTAAACCACTGGTGAATCACCTTCCCAATGCTCCATCTCTGCTCACGTGAGACTTTGGGGTGGGTAGGCACATTTTAGATCTAAAGCATAACAGTTTCCAGCATATCAATCCAGAAAATTCAGTTACATTTCTATAAGGCAGCAATGAACAATCTTAAAAATGAAATTAAGAAAATGTTATTGATAACATCAAAGTTAAACACTGAAAATTATAAAGTGTTAAAAGATATTAAAGAAAATCTAAATAGAAAATTATCCCATATTTGTGAATGAAAAAAAAACTATTAAAAGACAATTCTCAAATTACCCTGTAGATTCAATATAATTCTCTACTTAATTCAACCTTAAATTAATATGAAAAGGAAAGGAAATAAGAAGAGCAAAACAAACTTGAAGAACAAGGTGAGGGGACTAACACTGGCCAATTTCAAGACTCTACAAAATCACAGTAATCAAAACTGTGTAATACTAGGTCCTGCAATATTATATTCATATTCCAAAACAAATGAAATTGGATCCCTTCTTCATACCATACCAAAATATTGACTCAAAATGGATCATACACATCAATGTAAAGAGAAAAATTTATAAAAGTCCTAAAAGAAAATATTGTAGTAAATTTTCATAAAACTTTTGTTAGATAAAGCCTTCTTCGATATGATACCAAAAGCACAGGCAACTAAGGGATAAAAGAGAGATAAGGAGAGAGGAAGCAGAACAGAGAAAAGGAGAGGAACAAGGACAGAGGGACAGGGAGAGGAACAGGGACGGCCAAAGAGACTGGTTTTCATCAAAATTAAACTTTTGTGGTAAAATGGAAAATAGTCAAAATATAATCCAGTGAATGAACTAAAATGTATGCAGATCACATATCTGAGTTACTAGAAAATCTAAAGAAAAAGCTGCTGAAACATGGGTAAAGGATGTGAACAGAGATTCAAAGAAATAATAAATGGAGAATAAAAATGAAAAATTGCTCAACATAAGCCATCCGAGAAATGCAAATCTAAACAATGATGTATCATTTAATACTCATTGTGATGGTTATAATCAAAGGCAGATAATAAAGGTAAGTCCTTATAACGATGTGGTGCAGTTACATACAATGTTGGTACAAATGGAAAGTGATGCCCCTCTATAAAGCAGTGTAGAAGTTCCTCAAGATTAAATGTACTTATAAAAGGACTTGAAAATTTCACTTTAGGGTAAATGTCAAAGTGAAATAAAACATGGATGAACCTTGAAAAACTATGCCACATGGAAAAACAGACACAAAATACTTTAGAGTTTACAGCATTTTAATGACAAGACACAAAGCAAAATTAGGGGTTGCCTAGGATTTGGAGAGATGAAGTGAAATGGGAAACAAATGTTTTTGTAGCAATGATAAAATTGACTATAGTGATAGATGCACAACTCTGATGAAATTACATTTAACTGTATCAATAAGGTGTTACGTATTTTTTTTTTTTGGTACCAGTGATCGAACTCAGGACCTTAGGCAGGCGGTGGAACCACTGAGCTAAATCCTCAGCCCTATCTGTTATGTATTTTAAAAGAAAGAAAACTAAACATTTCAGATAAGAGAAATTTTTAATCAACAGACTTGCAGTACTGAAAATACAAAAGATGCTTTTCAGGCAGAAGAAGAATGAGAATTCCAGATGGAAACTTAATTTGCCAAAAAGAAATGCAGAAACAGAAATGATGTTAGAGACTTTTAAAAAATACAGAGAAGGTAAGTACATAGACAAAATAATCATTTACTGCATAAAACAATGAAATGTCTTATTGGACACAAACACACTAGTAGTAATGATGGAGATAAATACAGTTAAAAGTGTTTGATAGGTCCAGTACTGTCAGGAAAATAATAGTGTATGTACTATCAGCACTCCAGATAAAATGGTACAGTATCTGGCCATTCAAACGACTATTGGTCAAAAATATTTGAAAAAAAAGGCCGTATTAAACATGTATAGACGTTTTTCTTCTCATAACCCCCAAGAGATATAACTACTATTGATAGTGTCTACACTGTATTAAGAATTATAAATAATTTAAGAAATGATTTAAAATATCTGTGCATGATGTGTAATTTATATGCAAATACTATATCATTTTATATAAGAGACTTACTTAGGCATCTGAACATTTTGTTATCTGTTGTAGGGTCCTGGGACTCCTTTGTATCTAAATGGTCTCCTCTCTCTAGCATTACTTTTTGCCTTAAAGTTTAGTTTCTTTGAGCCTGTCAAGAATGCACTGTACTGTATACTCTCTATAGTGGCCACAAAGTGAATACAGTCAAAGAATTTAACATTAACAATTTAAAAGGGGTAAATTTTATTTAAAATAATACAAAGAAAGGCAATGGATAGGTGAATAAATGAAACAACATATGGACAAGTAGAGAGCAAAATGTACAATAACTCATATATATGCATATTTATATAAATACGTTAAATATAATGTCAGACAAAAGACAAAACCTAATAGACTGAAATTTAAAAAGTACATTCTACAAAACAAATGCCTTAAATTTAAGGACAAAGAAAGACTGAAAGGCTTGGAAAATGATAAAAATATTAGCCAAAATAAACCTAAATATGGCAATACTAAAATCAACATAGTCTTTAGTGTACGAAGTAATGTTAGCAACTCAGGGCTATTTAATAATGAGTCAAGTCCCAGGAAGAAGCAACATTTACAAAGTTTATTATACTCCACAACCTAATCTCAAATCACAGAGAAAAAGTTCACAAAATTGTAAATAAAAAAAAAAAAATAATAAGCAAATCCACATCTTGGCAAATGATTTTAATACATTCATTAACCGAAAGAAGAAAAAAAGACAAGATAAAGATCTAAACAATACAATAAAGTTAATCTAATTGGTGTACATACATAAAGAAAAACAGAGAGAGACACGTCACACAACAAAATCATGTACATTTTTTTTTCAGTTTTACATAGAATTGCCAATGGGCCTAAAGACTGAATTACAGAGTTCCTTCACAAAATATAAATATGAAAATCATTAAGGACAACTTATCTCCCTTATCTACATAAAGAAATACTTTTTGAAATAATCCATGAGCCAAAAAGATCATATAGAAATTTTAAAATGCTTTGAATTGAATATATACAGGATACAATTTCAAATCATACTTACAGCAAAATATATAGTCTCAAATGAGAAAAGATAAAAGCTGAAAATGAGTAACCTCAAAAATTCAACAAAGAATTGGAAATAACTCCAAGACAAATAAAATGAAACAGAAAATGAATTAGAAAACAGGAGATCAATGAATCAAAAGTGAGTTCTTGGAAAAGTCTAATGAAACTGATGACTTATTTAGAAAACAAAAGAAGGAACAAAATATCAGTATGACAGTAAAAAAGATGAGGCATCATTACAGATTCTCTGGGCGTTAAATAGTAAGAGGATTATTTTTAACAATTTCATATTAACAGCTTTGAAATCATAAAATTGACAAATTCCTACAATGATGCAATGTGCCAAAACATACACAGTAAGAGAAACCTGACTAGTACTATACAGTCATTTAAAACACCCTCCAGGCCCAGATGGTTTCCGTTATAGATCCTACCAGTAAAGAAAAAATAAAGTAAAATACAAAAATACATTTTAAATTTTGAAACAAGATACAAAAAAAGTAACACTTTTGAACTTTTTAATGAGCCCCCCACAGAGTCTTGATATCAAAACTTGGCCAAAAGTACTACTGAAAAAGAAAATTACATGCCAATTTAATTGATAAACGTAAATGAAAAGAAAATAACAACATAAATCCAGTAAAATAATAAAGGATATATTCATCAACACTAAACTGGGATTATTCCAAAAACCCAAAAAAAGAGTTTCATATTTTTAAATCTAATTCACATTATAAAGGGGGGCGTCACACGATCATCTTTAAGACAAAGCATTTGAGAATATTTAACCCCATTATGACAAAAATTCTTAGCAAACTAGGAATAAACTCCTGTGATATGATAAAAAAGGTTCTAATAAAAACAAAACTAAGCAAACATCACATTTAACGTTGAGATGAGGAACATTTTTAACTTCCAGGATTATGAACAATGCTTCCAGCCAATGCTTTAACTCAACATCATATTGAAGGTCCTGTTCTACCAAAGCAATAAAGCAAAGAAAAAGGAAACAAAAGTTTAAGGTTTAGAGAGAACTAGGCTTTCATTACAAAGCACTGTATTATAAATAAGTGAAGTTAAACAGGTCCTTGTACCTGAGACCACAATACCAATATTAATTATATGTGCTTGCAAATAATCAGAAAATATTTTATAATAAAATTTACAATAGCATCAACAAATCAAATAACAAAATAAATCTATAATTCAAATAACAGGTTAAGTTTAATCTGAAGTTTATATTTACAGAAAACTTTTACACACAGGAAAAGCAGAAAGTTTTTTAAAACTACAAAGAAACATTGTGATATTTGTACAAAGATGGGAAAAATGGTCCAATAGAACAAAGTAAAATAAAACACATACAGGGTCAACTTGGTTTATCATAAAGGCAATATGGCACAGCAGAAGATCTTTTCCATAAATGGTGACTAGACAGTAAATAAGAGAAAAAACATACACTCGACCACATAAAATCACAAAAATAAATTCTAAATGCATCCTACTAAAGGCAAAGTAAGTCTTCTAAGAAAAATATTTTTCATGATGATGTGCTAAAAAAATCTTTGTAAACAAGACACAAAGAATGAATCATAAAGAAAGAAAAAGTGGTTTTGGGCTGGGGATTTAGCTCAGTGGTTTGGCCACCTGCTGCGCAAGTGCAAGGACCAGAGTTGGATCCCCGGTACCAAAAAAAAAAAAAAGAAAAGTGGTTTGACTAGCTAGATAGACATTAAGGAACTCCTCATCAAGACATCATTAATAGAGTAAAAAGTTCACAGTTGAAGATATTTCCAATAGATATAAGAAAAGATCAATACCTAACATACGTAAACAACACCTACATATCCTTACAAAGACAAAAAAAAAAACAACACCGTATGTTATGGTTTGGGTCTAGATGTCCCCCCAAAGCCTCATGTGGTCATAGGTTTGATCTAGAGTATGTGAAGCTGGAATTGATTCATGATGCAATGCTAGGCTCAAGGGCACTAGGATTAAGGGTGTGGGTGCTACCCGCACTAAATTGTCTGAATAAAATAAAAGGGGCAGGGAGGCACTGTTAACTTCTCATTACCTTTGCTGCCTATGGGGGCCATGTTGTTTCTGCTCTGCCAAGACTGTTTGCCATCCCTGCTTCAGAGTTGGCTGATTATGGACTGAAACCTCTATGAACTGTAAGCCAAATAAACCCTTTCCCCTTTAACTTTGAGTGTGTGGTATTTTGTCTCAGCAAAAAGAGAAAAGTAACTAATACACCTCACACACACACACACACACACACACAAAACAACTAAATAAAAATGCAAAGAATGAACAGGCACTTCATAACATAGGATATTCAAGTAATCTATGATCCTTAGACCTCTAGTCATTGGGGAAATACAGAGTAAAATCACAATGCTATATACCATCACACACTGATCAGAATGGCTAAAAGGAAAATAGTGACATTACAAAGAGCTGGTAAGGATACAGATCAACTGTAACTCTTATACACTACTGATGAGAATATAAATTACTATAATCACTGGAAAAAACCCATAAAATTAAACAGCAATTCTACTGCCACAAGACAAGCACAGTGATGTTCATGAGTATATTATTCATAAAAGCCTCAAGTAACAAGAACCCAAATTCTGTCCAACATTAAAGTATCATGAAATAATCATGGAATATAATAGTGGTTTAAAAAAATGCTACATGAAACAACATGGATAAATTTCACAATGTCAGCAAAGAAGTATTATATAAAGTTCAAAAACAGGTAAAACTGTGAGAGGAACTTCTCTGGTGATGTTTTATTTCTTGTCCTGGATCATAGTTTCATGGATACCCTGTACTCATTTTGTAACGCGTAGTTCACTGGATCGCACATTTCATGCAGGAATCAATATAAAAGATTTAGTATTTTATGAATCTGTCTCTCAACTCTGTCCAAATCAGCTCAGACTTCCTGTCTTCAAAATGCTCTATTTATTTGGTACTTCAACTTGAATTAAGCCCTGAATCTCAGTTAATACAAACAAAACAAAAATTATCATACTTTTGTTATGGCATGAATTGTGCCTCTCCCCCAAAAAAGATAAGGTCAAACCTTAACTTCCAGTACCTGTGAATAGAACCTTATTTGGAAAAGAGAGCTGCAGATGCAATTCAATGTAATTTAAGATAAGGAAATACTGGAACAGTGTGAGGGCCTTAAACCATGACTTGTGCATTTATAAAAGCAAAATGCCATGAAAGATACACAGGAGTGTCACATGATAATAAAAGGCAGATACTATAGGGATGCAGCTGTAAACCAAAAATATCAAGGATTGACAGCAGATAACCAGAAAATAGGAAAAGACAGTGAAGGATCCTATCCAGAGTCATAAGAAGGAAGACAGCCCTGCTGACAAACTGGTTTCCAAATTCTAGCCTCTAGAACTGTAAAAAGATATACTTTTGTTGTTTTAGGGTACCTAGTTTGTGGTACTTTGTTACAGCAGCTGTACAAAATAATATAAACTTCTATTTAATATTTCATTCTTATCTCAACTTCTCATTCAGCAAATGTTAATTTCTCACTTGCCCAATAAAAAACATCCAAATTTACCTCCCCCCCATTTCTTGCATCCTCAGATCACCAAGACATATTATTTTATCTTATAATAATCTATTTTTAAACATTTCCCCTTTCATTCCTACTACTGCTGTCCTAATTTTTACCTTAATAACTACATCTAGAACATATGGCTTATAATAAAATCAATATTTTTTACATAGTACTTTCCTTACATTATTTTTGTTCCCAAACTGTCAGATACCCTGTAATGTGATAATCAAAAGGTATTCAGTAATCTGACTATAGTCTACTTCCTTCAATACTTAAATGTAATTAGTTCCCAAGAACACATTTTATTTTTTATCAGCTAGCTAATAAATATTTTATTTTTTCATAATACTTAGAGCAATCTCTAGTAGATCCAGTGCTCAATTAAATATTAAAAACCACCAAAAATATTAAAAAACACAAACATTATTATGTCCATACCATCATATACATTTTCTAAGTTCAAGGTATACTAACTTATGCCTTCAACACTGACTTATCATTTAATTCATTTTTACTTGATGTTTTATCAATTAAAAGTTCTATCATAAATCCTAATATAATTCCATACTCACTTATTCTCAAATATATCACTTAAATCACCAAAGGTCAAAGCCTCTCTGTAACCTCCCTTTCACATCTCTACCTAATTTTATTTTCCTTATAAAATATGAGAGACTCTCATATTAAGCCTCTCCTATCTATGTTTTTAATGTTTCTTCTTATTTTCTGTTCCTGGACCATGTCATATCATGGGGCTCTCACTCCTTTCTCAAAGACACAGAAGTCTTGCTACTAAAAAGAAAAAGCTTTTCAACTTTCTATAGCAGACCCCTGTAAACAATGTATGTTCTTGGGCTATGGCAAAAACAGCATCCAGTTTTTAAGAGCTAAGTCAGACATAAAGCTAAAATATAGTGTCTAATACAAGGGGCAGCAAGTAATGATCATGATAGAATGTCCTTCAATGGTATCTTGGCTGTGGTTCTGGTTAAGTTCCAGATGCCTACTCAGTCCTCTCTGTTTCTTCACTTCCATAGTTGAGCCATACAATATCCTTTAGTAATTTTATTAGAGTCAAGTTTCTGATGTTTGCTAACTAAGAACCTTAACTGTTGTCTTAGCTTGGAGTGCTATACTGAAATACCACAGATTAGGTGGCTTAAACAACAGACATTAATTCTCACAGTTCTGCAGGCTAATCTCTGAAACAAAGGTATCAGCAGCAAATTCAGGTTCCTGGTAAGGACTCTCTCCTTTGCAGATGGTTTCTTTCTTGCTATATCCTCACATAACAGAGAAAGAATACATAACACTGGGGGCTAGAAGTTGAATGGAGAGGATACAAACATTCAGTCAGTAGTGATACATTATCCCCCCTAATATTTCTTCTCTTTCTCATCTTTCCCAAGAATAGGCATTACCCTATTACCATTTCTTCACTAGTACTTCATTTGTTGATTACTTGAGGTTTGATACTGAGTCAACAGTATTTGTCAAGTAAACATTTTCCAGATTTCTCTCCTCTCTCCCTCCAACAGCATACCTCAATCTTACAAATGTTCCCACCCCCTCCTCACTATCCCAGGCTTTTTCCTTTTCTTCTCTCTACCTCTTTGTCCTTCTCTACTGTGTCCTTTTCTCTCTCTCAAAGAGTTCATCCAAATACCTCAATCCTGATAACTCTCAATTTTGTATCCTACCCCCTACTTCTCTCTTCTAACTACAGTTCAAAAACATACCCTTAGAGGCACCAAAATTAAAATGCCTCCAAAGAATTAGCAGACTGGTTAAATCAATTCCTTCATCATCCTTTCCTAATTATTCAAGGGAGAAATCCAAATCAGTTCATATCTAACATTTCTCCACTCACAACAATATCCAAACACTATGAATTTTCACTATGAATTCTCAGACCCATTCCTCCCTTCAAATTCCTCTATCAAATTGCCATTTGTCCCTGTAAATCCCTCTTCCCATGGACCATTGCAAGTTTCTCGTTCACCTGTCTTCATGGTGCCAACATATCACTAACACTGCTGCCAGAACTATACAATATTCTCAAATCAGAGAGTTGACTCAGTAGTTACCTGGGCTGTACTGCCTACTATACCAGCGTTTAACCTCCTCAGAAAGAGGTTGGGGGTTCCTCATACCAGTGATCTTTTTATCTTGTAATGCCCTCTTTTTTACTGAAGTTGCCTTGCAAATGGAAATCTAAATTCTTCTTGCAAGATTCAGCTAGAAAATTAGCTCCTTTTTAAGTCTTCCTTCACCTCCATTTAAACTGCTCCTCCTTTCATAATCCCAAAATACAGTTCACATTTCTAACATAAACAGTATACTCTTAGTTGTATTTGTAGAGCCCTTTATTGCAATTTAATATTCACTGCAATTCTGTGACAGAAGTACTATATTACTTAGCCAATTTTACAAGAGATAAAACAGGCAGAAAAATTAACTAGATTTAAAACACACACACACACACACACACACACACACACACACACACACACACACCTCTCTCTTCTAATTCAAATCTCCCGGCATTCAGATTTTATATTTTCTAATGACAAAGTCCAAATTTGAAGCCCATCAGAGTCCTTTCTGTGTAAGAAATACTTCCTGTTTTAAATAAATATTCTCTCTTCCCTACTTGAAAACAACCTAGTTGTACCCAAATGGATACATTCTTGAAGGATACATTCTTGAAGGCATATCTCAAAAGTTTAATCTTTTAATTAGCTTTCTTTGACTAGTCCAGGCTGATCTTTTTATAAGCCACATATGACTTGATATGTTGTATGTGTTCATCTGAGCATGCGTGTGCGAGTTTGTTTCATTATCAGTTCATTATTAGTTTTGTAAGCTTTAAAGCAGCCACTACTGCACATTCCACCAAGACATTCTCTATACACCACATACATGGTGATGCTCTATCACCTGTTTCCTAATTGATCCTTGGTAGTCTCCTATCTATCCCCAAAGCCAATTTCTAAGCCTTTTATTTCTTGCAAAATAGATCAACAGTAGTGACTAAAACAAGCATCAATATGTTTTAATAGTAAATAAGTATTACCCAACTCATTCCCCAAATTTAAAGCTTGCAGGTCAAGGAAATACTATTCTAATCATCTGGTAGGAGAAAAATCTAGAGTGACTATTTTAGATGACTGTAGAGGGCAGCAAAGCAACAGCAGTATCATCAAAGAAAAACATTTTTCTTAGGGAACTTCAGATCTGTTTTTATATTTCAACATACGCTGTCAGGACTAAAGTTTTCTGTGGACAATAGACTTTTGGGAATGCTACATACAAATTTTACCAGCTACTTATACATTTAAACAATTTCACTGCCAACTATACTAAATACAACAAAGAGGTATCAATGTCCAAATCCTTTAATATACATATGGAATATATGTTTGATAATGCATGGCTTCAAAATAGCCACTATAATTGCTGACTCCTTTAAAAAAATCTAGGGCCAGGGATTTAGCTCAGTGGTTTCGCCACCTGCTGCACAAGCGCAAGGACCCGAGTTCGATCCCCAGTACCAAATAAATAAATACATAAATATTAAAAATAAAAAAATCTAAAAGTTGAAAACACTTAGGGTAGGGTTAGGGTTTGGGTTGAAAAACATAAAAATAATATTTTCATTTCTTAATTTTATTGCTTTAAGTTACAGAAAAGAATAGCAATAATCTAACTAGACAGGTCTTATTTTCTGCTAAGAATGTATGTCTTCATCAGTGTTACTACTACTTCCAGTCCTGATATGCCTTCTTTTTGCTATTCAAATACTAAGCAACTGTAGGGGCTAACGAGCTTTAAAAGAAAAAAAAAAATGAATCCTTTACCACTGTACTAATACATAACATCATAGAAGACAGAACTTGAAAAGAAAGAAGTTCCTAACAGTTATTTCAATACTATAGTTCATCCTATTTATGAGCTAGTCAAACTGTGTCATTAGATAATCATATATTTACAATCTCAATTTTGTTTGTAGGAATGAGGAAGCTATAGTTGACACAATACAACTGCAACATTTGCATATGTTTAAGTTTTTGTTGGTGGTAATTTTTTACCTCCTTTAACAAGCAGACTAGCAGAGATTCAGAGTGGCTGCTACAGCTATTATTGTAAACAAACTCATGAGTTAGTGAGAAATGATGCTGATGTTCCAACCCTGCACTCTTAAGAAGGTTAGAACTGTTATCTGTGTACCTTCTCCCACTTGAATCTCTTAAATAATAATGAAATTGAGAAGCATTTTCAAACTTTTCATTTAAAAAAAAGCACTAGTACACCTCTAAGCAGGCTTAAAAAGTAGGCAGATTAGTGTCTGACTTCACCAGTAGCAAGTTGAACTTATAGCCATAAGTGATTATGTCTAATTTAAATCAAATTAGTAGAATCTGAGTCCATAACATCTGTGAAACAAATTCTAACTGAACCCACAGTAGCTATGACTACATAAAAAATTTTATTAATAATCTTTGAATGTGAAATAGGAAGAAAAGGGGCAAAGGGCAAGGGGAAGTGGGAGGGGTAGGGGAAAGGAAAGAAGGGAATGGAAGTAATATGAGAAAATGAAAAAATGGAAACAAAGTCTTTGTAAATAGGGAAGGATGGAGGGGTTGAAGGGAGGGCAGGGGAAGGGAGAAAAATAAGAACCAAGAGAGATTATGTAAAGGTGCAAATTTCTAATGATGAATGTCATTATATTGTATACCTAAAATGTACCAATAAAACAAAATTTTAAAAAATAATAATCTTTGAAAACAATGGTATAAAATTGTTTTTTGTTTTTTGGTATCAAGGATCGAACTCGGGACCTGGTGCTTGCGAGGCAGGTGGTGGAACCACTGAGCTAAATCGCCAACACAGTAAAATGTTTTAATAATGGCAAGCACATCTACTATGGATAATTCACAAAAACAGTTTCTATATGAAATCGATCATACTAGAATTTACCAACATTAACAATACATTAATATTTTTATTTTCCTTTGAATTAAAGTAATTAGAAGTCAAGAACATTTTTAATTACAAATAATGTTTTCAAACAGAATTGGAGCCCTAGCACTGTACACCTATTTTTATATTTTCCCGTTGGTCATGGCTTTCCTAATAGCAGCATTGGTATATTTTCATTAAAAAATAAACTAGGTATATTAAATTTACCCACTTTATTTCTAAAACTGAAACCCAGAGTGAGATGTACCATAATTAAAGTGAAATGCATTGCACAGAAGTTGTTCAAACTACATGCATGCTAGGTTAAATAATACAAAGCTGATTTTGTAATACCACAGAGGAAGACTTGCAGTCCTCCCAAAAGGTTAATTCCTCAAATGCTTGAGATTCAAACTAGGTAACACAATGGGAATAAAGACAGAACTAAAGAGGGCAAAGGGAATTTTTAAAAATCAGTGGAGAACTATCTCAAGGAACATCTTTAGGCCTATCAAACTTTTCTAGTTTATATCTCTAATTTAAAATATATATGCTTTCCAAGACAGGAATAATACCATGAGCATGCATGCACTTCTCTAAATACGTATTTCCCAAAGTGTTCTCCACAACATGGATTCTGCAACATAATAAGCGTTACACAAAAAATTTAAAGTAAAATAGGATATTTTCTGTAGTCATCAGCCACAATACACTTAATTATTGAATGCACTAAATGGCTAGTCCAAACTGAAATGATCTCTACCTATAAAATATCCACAGGATTTCAAAAATTTACTATGAAATAAAATGTAGCATATCCCAATTTTAATATCAGTTGCATGCTGACATATTTTGGTTATCTTGTACTAAACATATTAAGATTTGGCATCAGGAAAACGAAGTATGTAGCTCACATTATATTTCTATTTACCATGCTAATTAAGACTGTATTTAATTTTGCTGAAAAATTCTGCAAGTAAATTTGTCTACTACATGCCAAGCACACAAGAATACCATAGTGAATAAAATAGTGGAGTGTATCTTTCAGAAGAATGATCTTGTCTGGTCAATGTAGTAAATAAAAACGTCACAATGAACAGACTTGTCAGGGAGAAGAATATAAAGGTGATACAAATACTTCAATTGCAAAATACAAATATCCCAATGCTCAGGATCCACTCCCTAATGTTCTAGAAAAAAATATTGATCCAGTGAATCTACAATAGGACCTAACACTTTTTTAAAAAATCCCTAGTGTCTGCGATTTGAATCCACTTGTAAAAGCTACTTTTGCTGACCACTGCTATCTGGGAATAGTGATTTAAATCAGCAGTTCCCAATCTTTCTGGAACCAGAGGCCAGTTTCCTGAAAAACAATTTCCCCATTGATGGGGAGGGGTGGTTGCTTTTCTTCATAGCTTTTTTTTTTTTTTACTAGTATATGTTTGGGATATATAATAATTGTATACCCCAACCCTAGTATCACTGCCTTAACTCCACCTCATATCAACAAGCATTAGATTCTCCTATGGAGTGTAAAACCCAGATTCCTTCCAGGCAAAATTCTCTATTGGGTTTGCACTCCTATGAAAATCTAATGCTGTTTAGTGACTGACCAGAGGCGGAGCTCAGGCAGTAAAGCTAGAGACAGGGAGCTGCTGCTGTTAATACAGATGACAGATAAAGCTTCCCTTGGCTGTACTCCTCTGTTCACCTCCTGCTGTGCTACCCAGTTCCTAATAAATCAGGACTGCTACCTTTCCTGGCCTAGGATCTGGGGACTCTGATCCCTTGATTTATATAGCTCCTCTATCCTCTTCTTTTAAATTTTATACAGCTCCTCCATCCTCCTTTTTTAAAATTTTATTTCTTCTGAAGAAACCGAGCCTGTGAACCTAAAGAGCCTCTTCTGGGTGCAACAGTCAACCTATTTAAAATAAACAAGTTTGATTATTTTTTAATCCTGAATTTAACTGTCATTTCTTAGCTGTTTAAACTAATTATGAACTGGCATGTTTTTGCACATGGCTTAAGTTCCAGTTAATGAATATCCATTGATAAGGCAACAGTCCTTCCCTACGCATCTCAATCAGCAGAATGAATAGTAGGCCATCAACAGGCTTGCAAAGAAAACAACTTCTTGGATGCTGTATTAAAGAAAATAGGTACAATTCACAGTATAGATATAAATTAATATCCTTAGGTAACTATGGTGCATGCAATAGGTATATATCTAGACTCAGAGGAGACAACCTTCTCTAAAATTTTGAATTGCTGACATACATTATAAGTGAGCCTTTTAAGAAAAAAACTTGAAGTCCACTCTGGAACAATGTTTGTAGTAAACTTTAATAAATGGCTAAACTATACCAGACAGAGTACAAAACTAAAAATCATTAATGAAATTCAGGGAAGGATGTTTCAAGAATTTAACATAGTTTAATTTTAAACAAAACCGTATAAGGTAAGGTAATCAAAAGTATGCCAGATTAATGGTGCTCAGATTTTTGGACCTGACTGCTTGGCACACAGAATCATCTTTAAAATTCCATTACTGACTTAAAGGTTATTTGTTTTAGCCTATACTTATATATTAATAGTGATTCTGTTAATTATACGTCTCACTTTTTGCAAATCATATGTCACTTATTGTCAAGTTTTATGGACACTTTAATAGGCTACAGAATAGGCCATAAAATACATTTTTTAGTAATTCTAATAGATAAATTACAGAATATCAAAATACTATTTTTGATTAGGATATACCACAGCCAGTTTGTCTTCAGTAAATTTCAAAAAATGGTAAGTTTTATTCCAGAAATATATAGATACAAAATTTACACCACAGCTATTCAACTACTAAGTTATAAATATCTAAATGTATGTAAGAACAAGCTGAATAACCATGCTCTGAAAATCTAAAATCCAAAATACTCTAAAATCAAAATCATTTTGAACAATATGATACCACAAGTAGAAAATTCCATAAATCGTGTATTATGAAACCTTGCTTCATCCACAAAACAAATTAAAAATTGTATTAAATTATCTTTGGGCTATATATGTAATGATAGGAAACAAATGTATTTCATGTTTAGACATGGGTCACATGCCCAAGATCTCTCCTTATGTATATAAAAATATAGCAAAACCCAAAACACTTCTGGTCCCAAACATTTCAGATAAGGAATATTCAATTTGTTTCCAGAATAATCAAGGTAAATCAGGAAATATATGTAATACACACACATGTAACTCCCAAGCTTTTCCAATTCCTACTTCTCATGCTGTAGCTAATTGAAGGAGTTTATCTTTTCTGCTTGCTTCTAAATTTGATTTACTCTAATATGATTTACTCTAATATACTCTAATAATAATATGTTTAGGATATGGAAAAACTCATCATATAGGCAACATGTACTCAACCCCAATCTGATGCTACTGGTATAGATTTAAAGTAGAAGCTAAATTATGACTATTCTGCCCAATTCCACCTTTTCAGTATAATCACTATTACTCCACAAAGTGACCTTATGGAACTGCCAAATCTTAAAATGCATTTAACATCACTGAGGGAAGATTCAACTAGTTTCCATGCAAATATATGGGTAAATTAATGACTAAATTCTTATGCTCTGAAAACTGATCATCTGTACATTTATCTCAGGCAACCTTAACAAATATTTAAAGACTACATACTAGTATAAATACAGCAAGTCAATTAAATTAAAAACTCAATTACTCTAGACACCAGAGCAGAATTTAAGAATCACCAATAACAGGCTAGTTGGTATATGCTGTAAAACATAATACTAACATCCAAGTGCTACTGCATTCCATACATGCCAAGCATTTACTTAATTTTTTCACTTAATCTATAAAAGAACCAAATTGGGAGATAATATAAATAACCTGCCAATGGTTCATATCTATAAGTGGCAATGTTTTTGTACAAACTGCCCTTTTAGTAACTAAATCATACAGAAAACAGGAAAGTTCTAATATTATGTCATTATCATATGTCTAATCTCAAGACACTGACTCAAATGACTTTTAAAAATGATTTTTATGGTGCTTGGGGGTATAGCTCTGTGGTAGAGCACTTGCCTATTATACACAATGCCCACACACACACACACACACACACACACACACACACACAGAGGATTCCCTCCCCTATATACTTATCTGCCTTACAGTACCTCACGTACAACTCTACCATAACTAACAAACTGCCTTCTAATCACCTTTCTCCTTTATGCCTACCAAAACATTGTAAGAACCTTGAAGCCAGGACTCTCACCATGTGTTTTTGCCTCCAAGAAACTATCAAGTACATAAAGAATATTTGACCTACTTTTAAAGGTCCCCTAATAGATTTTTTTTCTATCATCTTCTAAACAACCATCTTAAAATAGAAAGCTTGTTAAAAATATGAAGAACTGTAGAATCTCAGAGTCAAACGGGACCTTACAAAGGCCAAACTATCTTCTCATTCATCAATACCACATCTCTGTGAATATTCTCTACCTCTTAAGAAAAATGTAGGAAGGAAAAATGAAATAAATCTGATAATGAATTGATTACTGTCATCACAAAAAACCCTGAAATTTCAGAATTAAATAAATGAAGTTTGCCTAGTTAGACGTTGTTATTAACCTAGTCTTCCTGATCTTTGCATCTAGGAATCTTTACGGCTTAAAAAAATAGTGACAATTTGTCAACCTGCAAAATTCTCATTTTAAAAAGTGACTTTTTAGATAGGATAATGTATACCTCCCCAAATCTGACAAATTTTCTATGGATTTCAGATCAGTTGTGAGGGATAATTTTAACAAATTAGCATGAAAAAGTTCACTATGGTAAAAGTAACAGTAAATGTAAGAACATATCAAAAACAGCAGAAAAGAAAAAATCTAAATGTAATAAAACAAAACATTTTGATTAACAAAGCATCAGTCATCTTTTCAAATCTTAAAAATCTTTTCAACTCTAAAACTGGGTCTACTCAAATCTAAGTATGTGCCAAACCTTGTAAGTAGTACCATGATTGTTAGCACCACTAATACTAGTAGTTAGATCAACAAGTTGTTAGATCAACAAATAGCATATATGAAGAAAATTGTTTCCATACTTACTAGCATCTCTAAGTCACAACAATGGGATTCTATTCAAAGACTGAATTCTAAAATACAGATTAATGGAAAAAACTTAGCAAGTAAAAATTCACAAATTAGGGTGTTATAACACTATAAGCCAAAAAAGGAAGCTCTTTAAGTGAGCAGTGCACAGTAACATCAACCTAGTGTCTATGTCTACAACTACAAACAGAATGACTCTTAAAAACTTCCATTTACACTTCCTCTAAATCTCAGTCTATATGTACACATTGCTCAAAAATTTATGCTCTACAATAAACTATCAAGTTCCTCTAATAGCACATTATCAAAGAGATATTTTTTAAAACCTCTTCTTCCATGTGAAAAACCAATGTGTTCCTTCATATGAAAAACCAATGTGTTCTTTCAAAAGGTAACGTCATTTGCACAACTACTGTGAAATTATTTATTAAACAAATTCTAGCCGGGGATTTAGCTCAGTGGTTTCACCGCCTGCTGTGCAAGTGCAAGGACCCGAGTTCGATCCCCGGTACCAAAAAACAACAAAAAAGAACAAATTCTACCTCTTGTATCATCTGTTCATATTACTTACTCAGTCTTCCACAGGGCTTTGCCTATCTGGACAAATATACTGCTAGGGAAGCACAAATATTCTTTCATTCCTTAACAAAAACTAAATCAAGATAATAAACTGTTCATCCTCCTTCCAACTATCTTCAAATTCAACCATAAGCAGCATTTACAGTCTTTCTTAATGGAACATAAGAAAAGCACATAAGTTCAATTTAAAGGGGTAACAGCAATAATATCTGGGGAGTGGCCATACAGAAACATTGTAAATTAGGTATCATGCCATTTTTCATACTACCTCTGTGTAAATCAGAAACTTTCATTTGATACAGCATCATATATGATGCTTTGTACATTCCTGGACATATGTGGTAAATTGGTAGTGAATTCTCAGCCTACAGGGGGTACTCGATCTTCCTCCTTCATAACCAACTACCTTGACACTACCCTAATCATGACATGATCCTTTTCTTCAAAAATCACACTACTCCTTGTAATAAATATTGGTTCAACTTCGGCTTAAGATTTCATGATACACTGGGAACAGGTCTTTGAGGAAGTGTAAGTTTTAGCCATCCACCTTCCCCACCAAGTAAGAGCCCCTGAATGAATGACAATATTTTGATATTACCAAAAGACATTTAGCGCTAATCTCCAAAGAATGGTCTTCTCATTTTCTCAAATCACTGCCGTCTATTTATTACCACTTACCACTATTTTACTCGCATCAAAAGTAGATTTTTTTTTACATCATTAAAAAGTAGGCCTCCAGTCTCAGATATCTGGGTACAGAACACAGAGAGTAGCTCCCAAATGTGACAGGAAAACTGTACCAAAACAAGAGGTCAGTCAGAAAGACACGGGGGAGAGAAGAGGCGGGGGTTCGTTTGATTAGAAACAAGGAATAGTCGATGCATTCAGGTATTTAACACATAAATCTTGATTCTAGAACACATGCGATTTGCTAAAATTACCCAGGGACCGCGTGAGAGATGTCCCACAACTAGAAGGCAGCGACGGGCTCAATCCAAAGAGACAAGAGGCTACCAGGGCAGACTGGGTCCGGAGGACCTGAGAAAACTGGCTGAAGGTGATGCTGCAGCAGGGTGGGTTAAGATGGTGCCTTCACCCGGTGGAAGGCCAGGAGGGCTGGACTCGCAGGCTTCCTTTTGTCGGTATCTGGTCTTAGGGTTTCCGGGATCACAACTCAAGTTTCATCGGAAAGGAAAAAAAAAGAAAGAAAAGAGGCAGCAGGCGTGCCTCCCGGCACCTCAGCCACCACACAGCCCTGAAGTCTGCGTTCTGCGCTTCCTCCAGGAGGGAGCTGGGAAGTAACGGTCCCTGGAGCAAACGCGAAGCTCCGCGCATGAGCCCGGCGCCAACCCTGGCCCTTGGCGCGGCGACCCACCCGGCTCTTCCCGGGCCTCGCCCCGGGCGCGGCCAAAAGTTTCCAACCAAAGTCCGCCGCACCCGCCCCACGGCAGCACTGCCCGGCCCGGCTCGGCTCGGCTCGGCTCGGCTCGGCTCGGCTCGGCCAGCCCGGCCCGGCCCGGCCCGACCCACCGACCAGACCCGGCCAGCCCGGCCGCAGAGCCGGACCCCCGGACCCTCCCTCAGCCGCGCGGGCGCCTCCGTTCACCTACCACAGAGGCGGGAGAGCAGTAGCAGCGGGAAGAGCAGCAACAGCAGCGGCGTCGGCGTCGGGGCCGGCAGCAGAAGCCCGGCCGCGAGGGGAGAAGCGGAGGAAAGTTGTGCTTTGCTGCCTCCGGGACTCAGCGGGGCCGACGCCATCCCCCGCCCGCCCCCGGGCTCCCAGGCCCTAGCGCTTCAGGCTCTGGGCGGCGGCGGCGACAGCAGCGGAAGGTCCGGCGCGCGTGTCCCTAACTCCCAGCTCTGGCGCCGTCACCGGCGGCTGACACTGTGCCGAGCGCTCGCGGTTGCCTCGACTCAGCCGTCGCAGACGCCACTGCTCGGGCTGAAGCGGGAGCCGCCCGCCACAGCCGCCGCCACTCCCCTCCCCCCGGCACCCGCCCGCCTCGAACTCCTGGGAACTCGGAACGCACCACCCCGCCCTCGCGGGAGGGGGAGAGGAGCCGACCCTCAGAGCAGCGCTGGGACTCGCCCGCCCGCCCAGCAACTCCTGCTCCGGTCTGCTCCCCGGGTGCCAGCCGCTTTTCCTCTCACCCCGCCCTCCTAAATACGCTCCTCCCCCTTCAAAAAAAAAAAAAAAAAGCCCTCTTTATCCACTTTGATAACGGGGTTTCTCCCAAAGCAGTGCTTTCAAAAGGACAGGAAAATCTAGACTGGGTTACCCGGCCCCGCCCCTCGTTCATGCCTCGTCTACCCCCCCTTCCCAGCATTTCCAATGGTCTCGCCCACTCCGCCCCTCGCGGGTCCGCGAGGCCCCGGCGCAGACTGAGGCGTAGGGCAGCGGGACGATCTCGTTTGGCGGCGCTCGGCGCTCTCGGGCGGTGCACTTCTTCCGGCGGGGCCCGGGACGAGGCGGGGTGGCGAGGGGAGCCAGGATGAGGCTGCGCTGGCGTGGCCCTCGCTAAAGGATCCTCTGTGGGAAGCTGGACGCGGCATTCTGGATCGACCAGTACCCAGACGCGGCACTGGAAGGAGAGACTCAGTCCTCCTCTCTGCGCCCCGGCTGGGCGCTGCTCTCCCCATGCCTCCCTCCCTCCCAGCCCCCTCCCAGCCCCCTCCCTGCCCCCTCCCTGCCCCCTCCCTACCCCCGTCCGCTCCAGAGGCTCGCAGGCTCGGGCGTTTCTCCTGCTCCTTTCTCTGAGAAAGCGGCGTGTTGGAAGGGCGCAAGGAGCGGGACCCCAGAAGGTTTGCTCTCCCGCCCTCGCTTCTCTGGGCCGCTGGGGTCCACTTTCCTGCGGGCGGCTGGCAACAGGAGCCCATGGCTTTCCCCCATAAGAAGGCTTCGAGCGGTGGTGTCTTTCTTTGGTCATTTGCATGTTCCCGTGTGTCATTTTATTTTCTTGTTTGTTTTCCTTTGAACTAATCGCAGAAGAGTGACCTCGGGAAGTATCAAGCATTTGCCCATGAGCAGTGTCTGTGGTCTACTGTGACCTTCGGTAGACCTCTTCATCCACCCGCCCAGCCCAGCCCGGGTGGCTTGACCTTGAAGCCCCAACTGCCCTCGGTTCTCGGAGAAGGACAGACAGATCGGACAGTCCGCGGGGGTGGAGGAGGGGTGGAGAGGGAAGACACCAGTCCTAAGGTCTGACAACCTTTAATTTTATGCAGGTCCTGTCTTCTCACCACACAGCCACAATTGTATTCCATTAAGATAGGGAACGTTCACCCAGAGATGATCCTGTCCTTGCTAAACTAAAGCTTTCCCGCAGCCCAAATCACGCTGTCCTTTCAATCACCAGGGTCTCCCCACCGTCAGCCCGCTGGCTCAGGATGTATTCTTCATATCCAGGACAGCACATCATTTTACCTCCTCCCTACCTCTCTCTTTTAACTTCCACGTCCTCCCCTGTCTCTCACCGCTGGGTTTAGACCCTCTTTTCCTCCATCCCCTCCCTTCTTTCTCTCTTTCTTTGCCTGCTACCACTGTCATCCCCTGTAAGCCTGTCTCCTGCAGCCACTACTTTCTGTTACCTATTCTCATGATGCACTTAAGAATAAAGCCTGTCCTGTGTCGCTCCAGGAGATCCCCGATGATGATCATAATTGACGAAACTTAGCTATTGTGACATTCCTCAGCTGTGCTGACACCACTGTTTCCCTTGAGAAAATTTCTTTTCCTATTTTCACATTCCCTGAACCTAATTTCACTGCTAAATTTAGACAGCCCACTGCACAAGGACTAGCTAATTATCTGTTTAGATAGCACTTTAACACGTTGTTGAGACTCAGTTAAATGTTAACAACCAAAATTTTAATATCACTAGCCAATTTTATCACCCCAGCCTTTCCCTGAGGGTTCCAGTCTCCAGAAGTAATTTAGCCAACATTTTAAAAGGTACCAAAGGCTTACTATGGGGGCTATTGTGAAACTGCTATAGAGCCCATCAGAAATAAACAGGTTTAGCATTTCTTGAAAGAATGATCTGGAACTTTTAAAAAATGTATTTCCTCTCTCTTTGGAAAAAATTGAATAATAGCTTGCTATGATTACATTCCTCACCTAAATGAAAGCATGAAAGAGCAGTATTTATAGATGTTATATAAGTATTTAAAGAGCACCATCCTGGTGTTTTATGTGCATATATTCATTATGTTCGAATAATAATTTGTGTTGGTATAGTTTCTTCAACTAGAGATGTCAAAGCATGTGCTTACTTCCCACAAAAGACAGCACTACTATTATCTCTGCTTGACAGCAAGAGGAACCTAGGCACAGAGGTTAAATTCACCGCAAATACTGCCAGCCATATGCAGTGGTTTTCCTGCTGGAACCAAGTTCTTGCCTTCCAGGAGGTACCACTGACTGATCCCTCAAGATTCTTTATTTTGAGTTAGCAACAAATTTACTAAGGAAACTCAAATTTTTACTTTCTAAATGTGCCCAGTCTCAAATTACATTCTCCTGGATGAATGAAATTTAGATAAATGTACATCAAGCTCTTATGTTGAAAATTATTGCTGAGTTAAAAAATTATTTTACACAATAAAATTCACTTTTTCAAGGGTTGGAACAGCTGGGGTTTTTTTAAACCTTTAACGTGAAAGTATTGCTAGGCTTTATATCATTACTATTTTTTTTTACAGATAAGTTCACATTATTTGAGTAGCAAAAAGATAGAAGGAAACATTATAGCTAACAGTATTTTGACACCATTGAATACTAAATTATGCATTTTAAAAAAAATCTGAACAAAAATCAACATGATCCTAATGATAACAATGGTTTCATTGTTTTGAGTTGCGAGTGAGTACTGGAGATGTCCATCCAACTTTCTGCCTCAAAGACTATTTGCCAATTATCAAGATTCATTAACTCTGAACTAAAAAACAAAGGTTGTCACTTTCAACAAAAAAGTACTTGCATACAGTGCTGGGCATTTTACACTTACTCCAATAATCCAAATTAAAAATTTGAGACTATTATTAGAATTTCATCACATACTGAAATATAGGTGGTATTTAGTAGTACAGGTAGAACATTATGCACTTTAGCTAACTCCCCTTACCATCAGTACATTTTTTATAATTTGCTGTGTAAAGAAACATAACTCTTCCCTCATTAGAAGACATGAAGATACTTTGTAGAATGTTCAAGTCGGTACCATATTTGATAATAAACTGGTGTTACCCACCTAGAATCACAAAATTATACAAATAGTTAAAGTACAGACCCACAAAAAAACTACCACTTGCAAAATATTTGCCAAGGTTACATTTAACAAAGCAATTCTTCCCTACTGAAAAGATTCTCCTCATACAGTCACACCACTTTCTCCCTCATATTTCCTTTATTTCTTTGCTGAAATCACTTTATTACTGAGACCTTTAGGACTATCCAAAGGAAAGGTCTTTCCTCATCCCAAATCCAATTCCTGAACTTGATTTATTTGCTTCATTGCACTAACCATCTGACATATTATGTATTTATTGTCTTTTCCCCTTCTTAGAATGAAAGTTCTACAAGGGCAAGCAAATATCTGTTTTTCCACTGCTTAAATCCAATCTAAATACTTTGAGTAATGCCATATTGGTCCCAGGCGTGATGATCAAATGCTAACTGTGGTGACAGTATACTCAAGTGCATGTCTAATGGAAAAAAAAACTCAAAGAAGTGTATTTATTTTTTAAAATCTTAAGCATGTGATTGATCACATTGAATTTTTTAAGCTGAAAGGTGGTTACCCTGGCCATTGCTTAAGACTTTGATTTAATTTCCATTAGCATTGCTTTTGAAACTATAACTTCTATATTGCACATTCATACTTCTACATCCCAGCTTTGTAATAATAGGGCTAGGATTCTGCAAATTACATGCATCCTTTACCATTTGGTTTCCTAATTGGTTCTATCAATAAAAGGCACTATAGGGTGGAAAGTAGGAGTATGGGAGAAGGGACTTGTTCCTTTCTATTTGCTTCTTCTTGCAAAGAAGCATTACCTCAACAGTAATAGCCCATTATCCTGTCTTTAGCAGTTGTTTCCAGCTGGCCAGCCTCCCACCTATTTTACCTTCTAAAATCCAGACTTATCCCAACCTCTCAAATTTATCGGCTCCAACCAAACTGTTCCCATTTCTCACAGGTGCAATTTCAAGCTGGATAGGATCCCTCCCCTGAACTCAGTTCTAATAACCAAACTTTTCCCCCATTGTTCCTCTACCTGTGAAGTAAGAACAACTTCCTACCTAGCAGACAAATTCACATCTATGAGTTACCTCAGTGTTCCTCTTTTTCATCTGGAGATTCCTTCCCACCAACTCTGTAACATTCCCCTAATACTAAGTTCCTCAGTTATATAGTTTGGTTTCTATATTTCTCATTAAACCTCAATTAATGCTCATTTTTAATGCCCATTTCCCCAAACCTTCACTGCATGTAATACTTCTGCCAAAATTACTATCCATAGACTCAGAATGCTTTATCCACCGTCATGAATTCCATACAGCATTGTCTCTGACCAAGGAACGTATTGTATGGCCAAAGAAGTGATGCAATGGGCTCATGCTCATGAATTCACTGGTCTTACCAGACTCCTCACTATCCAAAAGTGGTTGGACTGATAGGTGAAATGGTCTTTTGAAGACACAGTTACAGTGCCAGCTAGCTGGCAATAGCTTGTAGGGATAGGAAAAAGTTCTCCAAAAGGCTGTATATGCTTTGAATCATTGTCCACTATATGGTACTGTGTCTCCCATAGGCAGGATTTATGAGTCCAGGAATCAAGAGGTAGAAGTGGGAATGGTACCACTCATCACTACTCCTAGTGATCCCAAAATTTTTACTTCCTGTTCCCATGATTTTATGCTCTGCTGGTTTAGAAGTCTTGGTTCCAGAGTGGGGAAGGCTCATATCAGGAAGCACAACAATAATATTGAACTGGAACATAAGACTTCCCCCTTATCATTTTGGTCTTCTCATGCCTCTGAGTAAACAAGCTAAAAAGGGAGTTACAGTGTTGGTAAGTATGGTTGACCCAGACTATCAAGGGGGATATAGGACTATTACTCCACAATGGAAGAAAGGAAGAACCTACTTGGAGTCCAGGAGATTCTTAAGGGTGCCTCCTGGTATTACCATGCCCTGCTATTGAAGTCCATGTGACACTACACAAATCCAATCCAGGCAGAATGACGGATGGTCCAGAACTTTCAGGAATAAAGGTGTGGGTCAACCCATCAAGGAAAGAACCAAGACCTGCTGAGGTGAATACAGAATAGGTAATAGAAGAAGGTAGTTCTAAATACCAGCTATGAGCCCATGATCAGCTACAGAAACAAGGATTGTAATTAGAATAGTACTCTCCTAATATGGTTCCTATGTAATATAATGTTGATAAACAATATTAGTTCTTAAATATTGTTAAAACTGTGTTATAATGTTCACATTATGAAATATTAGGAGTAAAGATCACCCAAGGAAAACTTGCCTTCAATGCCAGGGAGGGAATTAGTGCGTTTCTGTTTGTACATAGGATAGTTATAACATGTTATAATCATTATTAACAGGCATAATTATGAACTTGTCTTTGTATCTGGAGACTATGGTTTAAAGAAATGTGCCTGGTTATCAAGCTGACAAGGAGTGGATTGTGACAGTTAACTGATTTTGTCAACTGGAGTAAGAAATGTCCGACTAAATTGGGTCAGCAAAGTTCTGGGTGTGGAAGACCTACCCCAGGGAGGATTGTTGCCAGGAGTGTATAAAAGAAAAACAAAGAAGGAAGGCTTTCTTCTGTTTCTTTGGAGGAGCTCCAGTCTGAGCCTTCACCTTAGACAACATCTTCCACTGCAAACTCTTCAGCCTTCCAACACAGACTCTTCAGCCATGTCACAGACCCTTCAGCCTCCTGATGCAGACTTTCAGGAGAAACTGAGCTCCAGGCCTTCAACTGGATCCATCAGGGCTCCAGTGCACACACAGACTTTTGTGCTATTCCACATCTGATTCTGTGGGCTGCCAGTGTAAGACAGTCTTGTAAATTTTTATATATTTGTATATTTTCCATTAAATATGTTTCTTTAGTAAGCACTGACTGATACAAATACAATTTATACTCATAAATTATCAGGCAAAATGTTAGGGCAGGTTTTAATTTATTTCCACTGAATGTTATTCAGTTGAGTCTTTGAGATAACTCAATGAATGTAATAATGTATTTTTAATAGAAGGGAGAAGAGAGGGAAAATAGAGGGTTTTGCTATTGTATTTAGATTGTGCTGAACCAAAGAAGTCTAGTGTCTCCACAGGCTCATTCGGTGAAGAACCACTTTTCCCTTCATGGATGTTTCAACAGATCATATCCTAATATGTTACCTAAAATGTTGTTTTCTCACTTTACCCTTTGGTATCTAACCCTGAACAGATGTTTATCAGCCACCACATGTTCCCCCAATCTAGAAAGATATACATAAGAAGAATGTATGATGTAATGTCTGGGTTTTAGTTCAAATCCTCCACTTTGTGACCTTATTTATTTTTATTAGTACATGTTTGTAGTACATAATGATAACATTAATCATGCGGCCTTAGTCAATGTACATAATACAACTTAAATATTTTTACGTCCTGTTACTCCTTCCTCTTTCCTCCTTCATCTTTTGTTTCCCTTTCCATTTGAAAAAGATATATCTCCTTATTTCCTATTATCCATCTTTCATTTTTCTCTTTAATTTATTTATATTTTAAAATAAGAGAAACCATGTGATATTTAAGCTTGTGTGTCTGATTTTTATTTCAGTTAATATTATGGTCTCGAGGTACATCCATTTTCTTACAAATTACTCAAATTTATCCTTTATGGCAGAGTCATATTCCCTTGAGTATAAATACCACATTTTCTTTATCAATTTATTTATTGATGGACATACATATAGAATCCTTCCAAGATTTCGCTAGTATGAATTGTACTGCTATAAACATGGTATGGTGTATCATTGTGATACAATGTCTTTAATTCTTACATGAAGATACCTAGGAGGGAAATAGCTAGGTCAAATGGAACCTCTACTTGTAGCTTTCTGCAGACTCTCCGCACTGATTTTTATAGTGGCTATTTAGTTTATATCATAGTTATTTTTTCTCAGACACAATACTCAACACTCACAACTTAAAGTAGGAAGGGTTTATTTTTTTGGCTTATAGTTTGTAAAGGTCTCAGTCTATTGTCAGCTGGCTCCACGGCAGGGTGACATGGCAGAGGAGAACAGCTCATGGTAAGCAATAATCAAAGGAGGGGCCAGGGATTTAGTTCAGTGGTTCTGCCACCTGCATCACATGTGCAAGGTCCTGAGTTTGATCCCTGGTACCAAAAAAAAGGAGGAGAAGGAAGTCCTTCCAGGCTATGTCCACAGTGAAGCATATGAAAGCTTTACTGGGGGGGGGCACTTAGATATAAACTATAACAGTTTACATTCCCACCAACAATATAGAAGAGTTTCTGTTTCCCCTGTAGCCTTGCCAGCACTTGTCATTATGTTGGATTTCTTGATGATAGTCATTCTTTCTGGGATAAGGCATACTCTTGTGTTGTTTTAATTCGCATTTCTTTAATGACCAGGAATATTAAATATTTTCATATACAGTATTGGTCCTTTGTACTTCTTCTGGAGAAACGTTTATTCATTTCATTTGCCCAATTTTATTGGGTCTTTTATTTTGGGGGGTCTAGTTCTTTTTGAGTTCTTTATCTGTTTCAGATATTAGTCCTCTGAGGAGTAGTTGGCGATTCTTTTTCTAATTCTGCGGATTGTCTCTTCACTCTGATGGTTGTTCCTTTTTCTGTGCAGGAGATTTTTAATTTGATATAATCCCATTTCCTGATTCTTGATGTTATCTCTTATGCAATTGGGGTTCAGTTCAGAAAGTCCTTGCCTGTGCCTATGTCTTTAAGAGTTTTTCCTATTTTGCCTTCTAGCAGGTTGTTTCTGATTTAATATTTAGATCTTTTATCTGTTCTTATTTTAGTTGAGTACTTGGTGAGAAATATGTATCTAGCTTCAATCTTCTACATGTGTATTGCCAGTTTTCCCAGCATCATTTACTATTAAGACTTTTGGGTTCATCATATGTTTTTGGCCCTTTGTTAAACAATGAATGGCTGAATATTCCTGGAATTGTTTCTGCATCCTCTATTCTATTTCATTGATTCACATTAGTTGTGTGTGTGTGTGTGTGTGTGTGTGTGTGTGTGTGTGCACTTTCTTTATTGCTGTAGCTTTGTAATATAACTTGAAATCTTAATTGTGATACTTCCTGCTTTGTTCTTGTTGCTCAGAATTGCTTTTGCTATTCTGGGTCTCTTCTGGTTCATATTAATTTTAGGATTGTTTTCTCTAGATCTGTAAGAAATCCCATTGGGGTTGCATTAAACCTATGTATCAGTTTGGGGAGTATAGTTATTCTGTCAATATTGGTTCTGCCTACAGGGACAGGGGATATATTTCAATTTTCTGATGTCCTCTTTGATCTCCTTTTTCAGAATAGTACTATAGTTATCTTATAGAGGACCTTCAGTTCCTTTCTTAGATTAATTCCTAAGTCTTAAATTTTTTATTGAAGCTACTATGAAGGGTATTTTCCTAATTTCGTTTTGGTGAGTTCATTATTGATGTACAGGAACACTATGGATTCTTGTGTGTTGACTTTGTATCCTGCTAACTTGTTGAATTTGTTTATTAGTTCTAGGTGTCTTTCTGTGGAATTTTTTAGGGTCTTCTATACAAGTGATCATGTCATCTGGAAATAAGGGTAGTTTGACTTCTTCCTTTATTTTTTTACACATATCTCTTTTATTTTATTCTGTTGCCTGATTCAAGTATTATATTGAACAGAAAATAGTGGACATCCTTGCCTTGTTTCTTATTTTAAAAGAAAAGCACTCAATTTTTTCCATTTTATTATGATGCTGGCAGTAGGTTTGTCATAAATGGCTTTTATCAGATTGAGATAAATCCCTCTATACCTCTTTGCTTCATGATTTTTTTTTTTAACCATGAATGGATGTTGGATTTTTATCAAAGGCTTTCTCAGTAGCTGTTGAGATAATCATGTCCTTTTTGGTCTTGTGTCTATTTATGTGACATACTACATTTGCTGATTTGCATATGTCAAACTATCCTTACTTCCCTGGTATGAAGCCAACTTCTTACCTTTAATATTCCTTACTTTTCAAACTAAATTAAGCATAGGCCCATCTCTTAATATTTAAGATCTTTGCATCCTTTTCTATAAGAAAGATTCTGTTTTTCTACTTCTTTCAAATGTTGTTGCCTGGAGGTATAACTAATTTTAGACTATTGTGTGGCTTTCATTCAACAACCCCGCCTCTTTTTTGGACCTCTGCTTTCATGAGGAGCTTGACTTTAATACTTCAATATCTTTCCACCTCTAGTGAACTTTTGATTTCAACAAGAATTTCTCATTTAAGAGCTTTTTCTAGCTTACCTTCTCTTTTCCTGCAGCTTATCATCATTTGAATTTATTGTTGAGTTTATTTTTTGCCTTTCAATTTTGTCTTCTAACACATTTCCAAATCCATTAGGCCCATACTGGCTTTTCTGCTTTCCCATCCAGAATGGACTTCATGATAAATTTCTTAGTAATGCACTTATCAACTCTCATCTGCTTTGCTAACCCTTCTTTAATGACATTCAGCATTCCTGCTATAGGTCAAATTTGCTTGATAAAATCTCAACAGAATGTTCCTGAGATTTCTTGGCATTAAACTTTCCCTTAGCTTTTCCAAGTTATGTACCAATCCTTATATTAATTATTACTAAAGCCTTTGCAGTGACTGCTCCAAATTTTTTCCCTTTGTCCTCAAACCTTTACCCTCTTTGTTGGCCCATGCAGTCTCATTGGTTAACATTGTTTCTAATTTTCCTGAAAAAATTGAAGCTTTTTTAGATAAACTACATGAATCACCAACTAATTTAACTTGTCAGCCATTCCTTTCAGCAACAATATAAAAGTTCATTGACAGTACTCGTATCTCCAGCCTCTTCACCAATAAGAACCTGTGGATGATTGTATTCTCTGAGAGCTGAGGGTGGAAAAGTATAGATGCAACTCACTTTTTAAAATTAGATCAAGCACTTTAAGTATTAGAATTCTTAAAAATTGAACTTCAGAATCTGGAACTCAGCTTCAAAGATAACAGACACTTGATAACTCATATGCCCTGTTGTACCTTATGGTCTTTCTGTTTGGGGAATAAAAACATTGAAGGAGTTAACCTAATTCATTGAACTGAATAAGAATTCCACCTGCTTAACTCCTTGAATTTATTTTTCCTATTTCCATAACCATCTACATAGTTACTTAAATTACTCTGCAATATGCTATATTATTAAAGATCTTTTTGCAAATGGGAAGGGGGCCAAGAGATGGAGGAAAGGGGTAGGAGGAAGTGAGGGGAAAGAAAGGGAAGTGAAAAGAACTAAGATGTGCTATGTACATGGAGCAACTCCACATGATGAATGTAATCATTGTGTACTGCAAACATGGACTAATGAAAATAAAAAATAAGATAAAGTGATATGTGGCATTTATACTTTCAGCACAATACTCAGAGAAACTAATATTTTGTTTCTGTCAATCTCTGTATTTATAGCATAAAAGAAATCCCTAAGAAACTGACCCATTTGCTTAAAGGTAAAATAAATTTTTAGAACTAGTAAATGTTTTGTCCTTGGAGGAATCATTGACAATGAATGAAGGAACTATTCTTTTGATTGCTATGACAAAAATACACTTCATTTATTCAACAAATATGTATTCTGGATCTTTCATGTTCTGTTCAGTGGAGATACAGCAGTGAATAAGTCATATAAGGTTCTTCAGTTATTTTTCAGTTTACCATGGGAAGTAAATACTAAATGAATAATTGTTCAATTAATTATTTAGTCTCAATTTTATTAATGTTATGAGGAAAGACACAGGGTGCCAGAGATTATATATTGAGGGACCTAGATTAATGTGTTGAGCCAAAAATAGCTTTATTGGTGAACATTTATTTAACATAAGACAAAAGATAAATGATTAATTAGTATTAACCATATAAAAACTGTGTGTGTGTGTATGTGTGCGTGAGTGTGAATATATGTGTGTGTGTCTTGAAAGGGCTGAATATAAAAGCCAAGAGCTTGGTTAATATGAAAAGTTAAGAAGGAAGCATGTGCCTCCTTTCAGTTCCATTCCTGACACTCTGTGTTTTCAGCTAAGACACAGGCCTGCCTGGAAACCTGCAAACTAAATTTTACAGGCTCATTGGCCAAGATACTTGCTCTTGATTTCTGCCACTGGGCAGCATTGATAGGACATTAGCAAGTGGAAGAAATAAGCTTTTATTTTTCTGCCTCTTGTAGAACCTTTCATATCAGGAAGAGAAGTAGTAGAAGACTCTGGGCTCCAGTAATTCATAGAAATTTTTAACATCCTCTGTAGAAAGGCAGATTCCTGTTTAATTCCAACAGAAACAGGCATAGTGCCTCCAACTTATAAAAGGAAATGGAGGCTAATGGGCTCTAGTACGGGGGGGATTGCAGCTTCCTGATCACCAGGTAATATCTCACTCATTTAAATGGTTCTTGGATTCTGTTTTTTTTTTTTTCCTGGTTATACACCAACTAATTCAGAATAGAAGAATGGCATAAAGGCCCATCAAGGTGAAAAGGGGACAGATAAAGGAGATTCTTGTAGGTCGTGTTAAGTATTTTGGACTTCATCCTAACAATAATGGAAGCCATTAAAGAATTCTCAATAGAGAAATGGCATGATCAATTTTCCATTTCAAAAGGAGAAATTTGACTGCCATAGAGAGAATTAATTGGTGAGAATAAAAGTTTTAGGAATTAACTTTACTGAAATCAGGGATTAATTAAGTGAATAAAGGAATTCAAGAAAGAAGTGTAGCAGTTAGATCCAAAGTTATAAAAATGGAGAATTGGATAGAATTGAAAAGGAATTTGTAGAACTTAGGGATTGGTTGGATTTAGGGCATGACAGGAAAATAGTAAAAAAATGATTCTAGGGTTTATAACACACTGGGCCAATGAGTTCACTGAGATACAAATAATGTTAGGGACAAATATCATAACTTTGCGTTTGCATTGCACACTGGAACATCCAAGGAGATATGCTGAGAACAGTTAAATATGTAAATACAGAGTTTATAAGTCTATGCAAGGGAAATAAGTTTAGAAGTAATCAACAAGCTGATTGCACTTCAAGCCATGTGAATGTATGAGATCACTTCAAACATGAATGTATCGTGAGAAGATAAGGCATTGTCCTGAGAAGTGCTAATATTTTAATGACATCTTTAAAGAAAGGCTGTGCCAAAAAAGAGAGTGAGGAGTAGCCAAAGAAGATAAAAGGAAACTAAAAATGTGGTGGAGCAGACAGCTAAGCATGTATGTTGTTAGAGGGAATGATCAGTTAGTTGTTGATTAAATGAGAATATTTAGGAAAAAGCAAATAACAGGAAACAACAATGGCTAATATAATCAGACCTCAACTTTAGAAGACAGTTCAATAAATCTCTGGAAGGTGTGATTAGCCAGATTGGAGCCCAGCAGTCAGAAACAATGCCCCAAATCACAATGCAGTGATAATCAAGAGAAGACATTATTGGGCATGGTAGAACATGCTTGTAATCTCAGTGACTTGGGAAGCTGAGGCAGGAGAATCATAGGTTCAAGCTCTCCCTGATCACCATATCCAGATCCTATCTCTAAAATAAAACAAAACAAATAAAGCAAAAAAACTTTAAAAACATTGGAGAGAATACTCTTGATGTGGCCACTGGATACCAGTTGCCACACATGGCACTAAAGAGAAAACTTGAACTGTACATTAGATACCACCTCTTACACAGCTTCCACTGTCACCCCTGCAGGAGAGTGACCCTGCCCATCACCATCACCCAAGAGAGTTTCTTGAGTGCCACATATTTACAGGCCAGTGGATCTGACCTGCTTAGTGTCATGTCACCACCCAGACTGGAAATAATGATGAAATTAATGAAAGATGAAAATATGAGGAGAACAAATGTAGGCAAGTTTTTCAAGGGATCTGACTGTGAAAGTAGGAGAAAGCAGTAGATGGAGAGCAGTATAGTACTCTCAGAGAGTTTTGTGAGTTTAGAAGGATTTGGAGAATAGAAGCTGATAATTTCAGAGCATTAGAAGACAATCTAAAATGGAGATTTCCTGAGTAATTAGGCAAGAATGCTGATGAGCACACTCCCACCATTATTTTGGGAATACTAAGTTTAAAGAATAAAAGAGAAAATTGTAAGGTTTAAATGAAAAATGAAAGAGGTTAAGTTATTGCTACTTGCAGGCAATATAATTGTAAATATGAAAATTCCAAAACAATAAATTAAAACCAATTAAAATCAGAGAGAATTCAGTGACTGACTACAAACAATATAAAGAAATTAATAGTCTTCATGTATTGAATTGTTTGAAGACCTAATACAAGATAAGATTCACTTACAATAGCAATAAAATAATAAAATAAATAGAAATGATGAGAAATATTTAAAGTCTACGTGAAGAAAACTTTATAATAAGAGTCATAAAGTTGACACAGAAAACTATGAGGTTTTTTTCACAATAGTGGAGTAGGGAAGAAGTTTCTAAGTATATCAGAGGATATCAAAGTAAAACTTGAGTAAATCTCAGTATACAAAATTTTATGTATAGCCAGAGAAAATTGCAACACATATTACAAAAGCTATCTTTGTTTTTCTAAATATCTGAAGATGCTCATATAAGTCAAAGGCTAATAAATGTTATATTACGGGGTCAGCAAAACACTTTGTGATGGTTTTCTGTTAGATGACTGTTGTTACTCTCATATATTTTTGATGGAAGGATAATTTGGCAATATCTATCAAAATTGCAACTGCATTTATCCTTAAGCCTGTAATCCAACTACTGGTAGTTTAACCCACAGAACTATTTTTACATATATGAAATAATGTAAAAATTAGTAACTGCAATGTTGTTTGTAATAATAAAAGTTTGGAGTCAATTGAAATGTCTATCAAGAAGGCTACATTAAATTATAGGACCTTAATAGTTCAACCAGTTATTAAACAATGAGCCAATACTTTATGAATTGGTATTACCCCCAAGATAAAATTTTAAATTAGCAAACCAGGATATGTAACAATGTACAAAGTGCACTTTTTTTAAGACTCAAGAAAAACATACTTTTATGTATTTATTTGTGTGTGCACAGGGTATTTCTGGTAGTACATGTCTTTGAGAGGGGATAGGTGACTGGAGCCAAGAAATGGAAAGACTTCAAATATTCCCTTTAATAATTTTTGAACTTTAACCATTTAAATACATTACATATGCCAAACAACTAAAACTTGAGAACAAAAAGCGTGAGGTTCCTAGAAACATACAGAGGAATAAAATGCACAGAGCATGTGGAAAGATAGGTCTTAAATAATAAGAGGAAACACTTCCTCCATTATTAAAAGTCAGAAAAAAGAGAGGTAAAAAATAAAAGGTAGCATCAATTTTGTCCCCGAGGTTTAAAGGTTGGAGAAATATTCCATGTGAAGCCTTTTATTCTCTCTTAATGTTGTGAGAGTATACACATAGCAAAGATAGAGTCTGAGAAGAATAGAATATTCAAATCATGTGAATATAAAGAGTAAGCTAACCATACCAATGCTAAATTGGCAGTTGGCAGTAGAGGTTAAGCATTCATATCTGCTCAGTTTTGTGATATTTATTCAACTCTTAGCTACTTGGGATGAGGCAAAAGGGTTATAAAAGTGAGATGTTTAACTTTTCACTTTTCTTGTTAAGAGGAGGACTGAGGACAAGATGATCTCTGTGAGTGGAAGGACACCCTAAGAATGTGTGATTAAACAGCCATGAAATGCCATCCTGGAAGGGAAAACTACCATTTTACTATTTGTCACCATCTGTCACACAGAGACAAGAACAAATTTGCTAGGATTTGCTTACACAGAATCAACACAAATTCTATTTGATTTTCTCAACTTCTCAAAAGTTGTGTTAGATCCTAATAAGATGTTCAAGCTCTATCTACAAAAACTATAAACAAGTTGTTAGCTTAGTACAAAATCGTTTTTCTACTTATTCATGTACCTGTTTTGTTTTTTAAATAATATTTAGAGTATTAAAATTTTATTAAAATTTTATTAAATTTTTAAGTATTCTACCATTTAAACCAAATGTAGAACTATGTCCTGAACCATGCTGATTTATAATTTTAAGAGTAGAAAGGCTTGTGTATCTGCTGTTCTTAACATATTAACTGTTTAAAAAATTGAAACAGTGAATGGCACATTATTAATTTTAATATTTTTACCTTAAATATAGCACTTTGACCCTTCACCCTAGAACTGCTTTTTAAAAACCCTAATTTTTAAGATTGAAAGTAAGTATAATTTCTCAGGCATATAATTTTCTGATATAACTGAGACTTTTCTATTTCCCTATCACGTTTTCATTCTATTAGTTTTTAAAAAATGTTTTAAATTTTTATTAGTACTTGTTTGCAGTACAAATTGTAGTAAGGAGTCAATAAATGTGCATAACACATCTTTATTATTTTTACTTCCCTTCCTCCCTTCCCCTCCCTCCATCTCGTAGCCTCCTTCCAAAAGCCCTATCACTTAAAACTTAAAAGTATGTGTGAGAAGACACAATAGTTTATTTTTATAATGATAGCATAGCCTCCTATTGAAAATGAAGGTAATATTCATTTCCTGAAAGGCTGTTGCTGCAAATTTATTTAGGAAGTGTTTTAAAAAGCCCTTCCTTCTGTACTGATGCCTTTGGAGGTAGTTCCTTGTCAGTGCCCAGGCATTATTTCCTATAGAGATCTTTAAATAGCAAAATAAAAAGGCTTTTTCTTCACAGTTGTCATTGGAATAGGTACTTTCCTCATGTTGAGCTCAGAGTAAGGACTTTATTGATAGGACTTTTATAATTAAGTTTTAGTCCTCTTAAAATAGATACTCTTCATTGATGGGCCAATCATTTTATATGTGTTTGCATGGAGGAATGTAAGTTGTACATTCTTATAATGACCAAGATTCTTTAGCTTTCCACACAGGTGCAATGGAAAAGATTGTTAAATAGGACTCATACCATGAAGAACTATGAAAACAAGGCATTTTTACATTAAAATTATATAACTAAACAGTAAGCAACATCAAACATTCTTAAAATACAAGCCATTTCATATCTTCATGGTACTACAAAAGCAATACTATTTATAAATGTAAAAATAAAGTCTTGAAATGTGAGTAGTATCTTTATTTCTGAATATAATAAGACTAATGTACTTTTTGAATCAGAGAATTCTTAGATCCAAAGGGTTCAGCCTTCTTCTATTTTATACATAAGGAAACTTAGGCTTCAGAGGGAGAAAATATTTCTATTCTCACTCATTTTTGGGTTCATGTTTGGGGCCTCTATAACAAAAGATAGATAAATAAAGAAGTATATAAATTTATTTAGTATGAATTTTATATGACATAGGAATCTTCATAAGGAAATGAAGGCCCAAGTAAATAGGTAAACCTGTGTGTATTTTATGCTACACTTGATGGAAAGTGGATAGTCATACAAAAGTATGATTGGACAGAGAGGGAAAATGGTCATAACTAGGAAGAATTAAACAAAGGTCTTTTGTTCAGATTCTTTCCCTGTCTGTGTCTTCACAGGTAAGGATTTTCTTTTCCTTTGGGTATGGGGAGTCAGTCTCTCATTCTCTCTCTCTCTCTCTCTCTCTCTCTCTCTCTCTCTCTCTCTCATACAAAGGCCTCATGGCCTACTTAAAATGAAGGTCAGAGAATCCTTAATGGGGTGCTTCAGGGGAGAGTGATAAGAGATAATTAGAGACCTCAGGCTTCTATTGTGTTCCTAAATGCCAAGGTGGGATATTTGGGGTAGCATATCCTGAATGTCATTATTTGCAAGTTCTTGCCTTATTCAGGGACTTCTATTCTCTTTCTTTTACAACCTTCTTTAGGAAAGATACTTATGATATAAATGTGTTTGTGAGACTGTGAATCTTGCTTAAATCAAGTTTGCTTCTGCAGATGCTAATCACAAAGTAACTCAAAACCATGTTAAAAGTTAAGGCTTGTCTACCCTTCTGCTCTGAGGTGAGATCCTACACTGAGTTCCCAAGGAAAACTAGGACGAAATGAGGTTTTGCTTCCTTGGATTCCCTAAAGTGACATGGCAGGAAGCATGACTGTCCAATTGACACTTCAGTGTGTGACACCTTACTCTGTCACTCTCCTCAGGTCAGCCTCAGGGGTTCTCTAACTCACAGTTTGGGCTCAAAGTGTGATACAACAGCAAGACCATTGGATTTGCTATCAGAAGACTACATTTTGAAGCTCGTTTCTCTCATTAATTCTTTATGAGTACATTTCTTAAATTGTTTCTTTTCTTAAAATAGGGATAATACCTATATCAAAGATTTGGTTTGAAAATCCGATGGAATATATACTTAGTTTTACAGAAAAATATGGTATCCTATAAAAATTAAAATTGGAGGTACAATTCTAGGCATATTGTCTAGAATGCCTAGAATTATCTTCAGTTATTTTTCAGATATAGACATTTATTATTCTCTCTGAGGTGTCCCATGTATCTATATCTATCTATATCTATACATCTATATACATCTGCATTGTAAAAATGAGAGTATAAGTTATAAATGTTTAGTCTTGTTAATTTAGTAATTTCATTAATGGTGGGTCCAATGTTGGCCTCCTTGAGGTAGACAATATTTCTTGGTTTTACAACAAAGTTCTAAAGTTTAAGCAAGATAATTTCTAGAAAAATTATTCCTTCATGTTTTTATGTTTTGTCTCCCTTTTACATTGCTTTTGATAACAATAAAGTTCTAATGAAAAAAGGGTTTGAGTCTGTTTATCATATTAATCAGACTCCCTCTCTCATTCAAGTTAGGATTTTAAATCTCTTTCATACATATATAAAAGAAAGTGTATCTGGCCCACTGCTTTTTTTTTTCCATTAAGTTTATTGGTACATTTCAGGAATACAGTACAGTTACATTCATCATTGGGATGTTGTACCTTTACATGATGTATCTTGGTTCTTATTTTTTCCTGGCCCTCCCTTCACCCCCTCCACCCTTCCCTATTTGCAAAGACTTTGTTTCCACTTTTTTTCCTCTTCTCATATTTTTTCTTTTCCCTTCTTTCCTTTTCCCTACCCCTCCCACTTCCCCTACTCCTTTAGATCTTTTCTTCCTATTACACAATATCAATTATACATTTTTAAAATTACAATATCAAAATTTAGAGGATATTACCACAGATTTTACAGAATTTAAATTTTCTAAATTTAAAATTTAGAATTTAAAAGGATATAGAAAGCATATTATAAAAATCTTTTTTGAAATATATTTGACAACTTCTAATAAGTACCTTGGAAGACAAATCAATGAAACTGACTCTGGAGGAAATATAAAATTTGAATAGCACCTATTAAAGAAAGTATATTCCCAGCTTGAAAACCTACCTATATAACAGCAGGCTGATATACATTTTAAATGATGAATTATATCAGACATTTAAAGCAGAAAAAAGAAGAAATATTTCTCCCCTCATTTTAGGAAATCAACATTGTGCCAATACTAAAACTGGATAAAGATAATAGAAGAAAAAAGTATGAACATAGATAATTTGTTTAACAAAACAAACTATTAGAAGTCAGATCTGGCAGTGTGTAGAAAGTGGTTTTATTATAGGGATGGCAGTGTTGGTTCAGCATCGGAAGATCCACCCCCATAAATCATCGTTTTAACAGAGGAAAGGAAAAAGCCATATGATCCTGTCATTAGTTGTAGAAAAAGTATTGGACTAAATTCTACAGCTGTTCTTGGTAAAAGCTATCAGGGGACTAGAAGTAGAACAGAACTTTCTCAACAGATAAGACATGTACTCCATACTTTCAGCAAAAATGCCTTATATGAATGGAAAAGACACAAAGCTTTCTCCTTAAGGTAGGGAACAAGGGCAGATATGGCAGATATGCCTACTCTTCATCTATCCTTTGAAACATAGGCCCAAACCAAAATAGTCTGGCAATACAAAGAAACAATTAGCATAGGATTGGCAAGGTAGAAGTAAAATCTTTATATGTAGATGAAATGATCATCTACAGAGAAAATACTAAGAAATCTCTAGGAGCCCCTAGAACTTGTATCTAAATTTAGCAGAATTAGAAAACACAAGGTATATATAAAAATTCAGGTCTATGTATACCTGCTATAAATGAAGGATTGGGTATTGAAATTTGAAAGTTATGTAGAAGTACAAAGGACCTAGAAAAGTAAAAAGAAAAAAAAAGAAAAAAACAAAAACAGTGTTGGAAGACATTTATTTTGGTACCAAGAATCAAACCTGGGACCTTGCGCTTGCGAGGCAGGCGGTGTTTATTATATAATTCTAAGACTTCCTCTAAAGCTACAATAATCAAGGCAGTGTTGGCATAAGGAAAGACATATAGATCATTAGAATAAAACAGAGAATCTAGAAATAGAACCACACATATATGGTCCACTGAGTTTTGAAAGATTATTTAACATTAACATTTTATAGAACATAACCTCAACCCAAGAGCAGAGGAAAAGACAGTGTTTTCAGCAAATGGCACTAGAACATCTGGTATCCGTATGTAAAAAATTAACCTCAACCCTTTATTTCCACACATAAAAATAACTTGAAAGGATCTATGAACCTAAATATGAAAGACTAAACTATAAAACTTTAAGAAGAAATTATGAGGGAAAATGTTCATGAATTTAGGGTAGGTGAGAATTTCCTAGGATACAAAAAACATGATGTATAAAAGAAAAAAATTGACAAATGAGATTCCATCAAAATTTAGAACTTTAAATGACATTGTTAAGCAAATGAAAAGTCAGTTGCATGCAAAACACCGAATCAGCCCGCTACAGATAGGCAGGTCTGCAGATGCAGTCCTGAGGTCGCCAGTCATGCTGAAAACACCAAATCAGCCCATGACCCGGCAGCAATCCACTGGACCCGCCCCCCATTACTTTGGCTTCTTCTCTGTACAGTCACCTGGTTCCACACTACAAAGACACAGAGGACACCTGACCAGCACATGACAGTACTGGAGCTAATCAAGTTCTCAGCATTTAAAGAATTCCTGCCCAGAGGTAGGGGCTTCTGAGCTGCAATCCCACTGCTCTTGGTCCAGAGGAAGGGGCTGCCCAGCCACCATCCCTCCTGCCACTCCCAGCACGGAGGAAAGGGCTTTTGGGCTGCCATCCAACCCGTCACTCCAGGCCCAGAGGTAGGGGCTTCCAAGCCACCATCCCACTGCTCCCGGCACAGAGGAAGGGGCTTTCGGGCCACCATTCCTACTGCCACTCCTGGCCCTTGGTCCACCTCTCCCAGTTCAACCATGAGCCATGCAAACGTCAACAGCACCCACCGTCCCCCCCGTTGAAATGAGAAAACATGTAAATCAGTCTCAAAACCAGACTTCCAGATCACCTACAGCAACCCCAAAGGGAAATGAGATGCAACACTCTGATACTCAACCACCTGGACCCACTGAACTGGAAACAAAAGGGGATCCGGAAAAAATGAAATCAGAAATAATTTCTCAGATA
>NW_004624731.1:37615272-37626088 GCF_000247695.1 Heterocephalus glaber
TGGTGACCGGGAAGCCCCTTCCTCTGGGCCAGGAGCAGTGGGACGACGGCTCAGAAGCCCCTACCTCTGGGCCAGGAACAGTGGGACTCAGTACCTTGGTCTGGTGGTATGGTGTCCTCTGTGTCTTTGTAGTGTGGAATCAGGTGGCTGCCTATCTGCAGTGGGCTGATTCAGTATCTTCCCTGGACTCAGGACCTCGGTAGGGCATGGACAGTCCTGCCTGTCTGCAGCAGGCTGATTTGGCATGTTCTGTGTGACTGAGGACCTAGGTATGGCATGGGCAGACCTGCCTGTCTGCAGAGGGGTGATTCGGCGTCTTATGCATGACTCAGGACCTTGGTAGGGCGTGCACAGACCTGCCTGTCTGCCATGGGCTGATTCGGCCTGTGTTCTGCATGACTGGGGACCTCGATAGGGTGTCAAGGTCCATTATTTTACAGTTTCACATTGAGATGTGATGATCAATGATGAGTTGCAGCTTTTCTTACACAAAGCAACAGTGTTGGAATAGCTCCAAATATATGTATCTGAAGCTACGAAATCCCCAGAAAAGAGGACACAAGAATGTACCTATTAGCCTAATAATTTATTTCACTGACACAGGAAAATATTCCATGTATATAAGTTTTTCATTATATTTCTATGATTTCCATAGTACTTACCTGTACTTTATCAGGTTATATATAACTCACTATAACTCTAGATAGTTGGAAAGGTAGATATTATTTCTTCTTGAAAAGAGAAAATATAAGACTCGGTGAAATAAGGCATTGAAGTTAAATAGATAAGTGTTTAAATTCAAATCTTAATCCAGGGTCAGCTTCACAGGCTGTGATCCATGCAGTGGCCCTACACTCTGCATACAAAAGGAACTTGTGCTTAGTTAAATGCTCTATTGCCAACATTTTGAAACTTTTGACAATTGATTAACAAAGGGCCCTACATTTTCATTTTGTACTGTGCCATGGAAATTGTGTACCCCATCTGACCTCAAACCAAAATCTTGTTCTCAAGTAATATGTTCTTTTCTTTCGTTCTCTTAAGAATTCTTATGATGTTTATTCTTCATATCATGATGTCAAACTAGACCACGACATGTTTAATACATTACCTTCAATTTTATTCACACTCATTTATTGTCTTTAGAAGACACAAAGAGATTCTTTCAAAATTCTGATGAAAATGATTTTTCTCCCTGGAATTCTATACTTAACCAAAGAATCAAGTGTGAGAGTAGAAAGAAGGAAAATATCTTTGCTCTTCAGAGTAAGAAAATTTTCTTCCAGCAATACAGAGGAATAAACCAGGGAAGAGAAAGAAATTAAACCTGCGAAAAGTAATGCCTGTAAGCCACAACGGTAGTTCCAGGTCAGCTATGGAGCAGGCCTGGAGAACAGCAGCCCCAAATGAAACAGGCAGCTGAAGGGGAATATTTCTGTGGTTGGAGTGGGAGAGAGAGGACTCATTTAATAAATAGTTGATATATATTTCAGCAAAATAAATTAAGGAAGGCTATGATGAAGAAACAATTGAAAAACATAACATAATTACAGAGTCCAGAAACAAAACCCCAAAACTGGGTAAAAAAACTACAGCTATTGTGTAATACAAACTACTTGACTTCATGGTGGAAATTTATATAGGCTCAAAATATTATAAACAATGTTAGTTATCATATATATTATATATATATATAGAGAGAGAGAGAGTGATTGTTTTGGTAAAGCCAAATCGTCAGTTAGTGGAAAAAGACAATACATAGTGTCTAACATTAGTAAATCAAGAATAGCATTATAAATATATTATTTATAAATATAGAAGCATTTAGTTAAAAAGAGCTTTTACAGAGAACAGATGTGAGTTTGGGGTGATATGGAGTAAGAAATAACTAATATTATAATTCAGTATTATTTTTGTAAGCATGAGCATGTATTACTTTTATGTAAAAATGAGTTTTTAAAAATAATTTTTGAAAGTTGGAGTTCCATCTCCATGTCAGCTATTAAAATGATGTATGGGAATAGGCCGGCTGCACTGTGATCTGTTCAGTTTACTCTGATACATTCATTTGAAGCCCTTATTACTTAAACTAACCAAGGTGGTTTTTAGTCCATGTGTTTTAATTCTTACTTCACTGATGGAGATGTTTTAAAATTTTATTAGCTAATGCCTATAAAGAGATTTCAGGTATTTAGATGAAAGATTTAGCCAATATTGAAGCTATTTTTTTCTAATGAGAAATTTTAAGGTGCATATAGTTATGACTTCCATTTGACATCAAATGACAAGGAGACATAAAAATTGGAACATTAGAAACTACCATGGTGACATTTTATTATAGTCTGCTTTGCCTTTTAAAACTTTATGTATTTTTAAAATTAAAAAATTAACATTTTATATTTCTAGGGATTGTCAAAATGGAGGAAAAAATATACAGAATAAAGTCATACTTTACACGTATCAAAATGTACTCTGACGATATCTAAAGGATTAAAAAGCTAGATGATTTGAACATATCTTATGCCACTGTCTGTTATCAGATAGTATTAAAGAAAGAGAAGCTGGGCATGGTGGCACATATCTGTAATCCCAGCACTTTAGGGGGCTGAGGCCGGAGAAATGCAATTTTGAGTCCAGCCTGGTCAATTTACTGATTTAGCAAGACGCTGTCTCAAAGTGAAAAAATACAAAGAGTTGTAAATGTAGCTCAGTGCCCTGGTTTTCATTTCCAGCATCAGCAAAACAAAACAGACAAACAAACAAAAAGTGAAAGAGAAGAATGTTGTAATATAAAAATGCCAGTAACATTTACTGAACACCTACTCTATACCAGACCTTGGTAGCTTTTTAAATACATAATTTCTCCCAGCCCATCTCATTTTCATGGTGCAGATAATGAAATTAATTTCTGAAATATCAAGTTACCTGTTCAAAATTACTCAGGTAGTGTGGTAAGTTGATAGTCTAAAAACATGGACTCTAAGTGTATACCCAGTTCAATATGCTATGAGGTTTTCAGATAAAGCATATAAGACAAAAATGAATATAATGAACAACATAATACTAAAAGGGTACAGTGACAGCTGTCTCAAATTGCTACCAGATTAAAAAAGCACTGAGTTGGTGACACTGTCATAGTAAAATTGAAAAGCAGAGGTTAAAGCTGGAAAATCATTTGTGAAGATTCCTACTCAGACTTTTGTTGTCTAGTAGAAATAATAGAAAAGAAAGTGGGACAGGATAGTGGCATAAATTGAGAGGATAGTTAGAAGTGAAGACCCAAACCGGGCATGGTGGCACATACCTATAATTCCAGTACCCAGAAGGCTGAGGCAGGAGGATCACAGTGAATAAGAGGCCATCCTGAGCTGCCTAGTGTCTAATAAAAACAAAAACAAAATGAAAGAATCTGAATAACCAGGTGGACAGGTAGAGCAGTGACACGAAAGTCACCAGGCTAAATAGTCAATGCATGTATAAAGGTTCATGTTTGCATCAAGTGTTTATGTTAGGAGATGACCTAGGATTTTCCTGAGCAGTCCTAGCTTGGTTTTATTCATGTTGTATTTATGAGGTATGAAACATGATAAGGAAGGAGATCTTTTTATCAGGGATTGAAGCTAGTTTTATCCAACAAGCTATGAAACACTGGAGGGAATATGGATCAGGTAGAAATTAATTTTGAATTTTGAACATATTATTTTTTTCTTCCAAGGCAATTCTCAAAATGGGAAGTGTGACCAAGACCAAGACAACATTTTCTCATCTTTTTCTTCTTATTATGAAAACAGAAGAAGCAGTGCCCAGGGCCATAGAATGGGAGGGAGGGGGGAACAACAACAACAAAAAATCAAATTGCACAGTATAAAACATTTCTAAAATAAATATTTAAAACAGAAATATTAAAGTACAAAACATAGTTTAGTCTTTAAAAAAATTCCATAGTCTCTTACATCTTGCATCAGGTTTCTACCATTCAAATTTCACACTCAAATTTTGAAAAAAAAAATTGAAGTCATATTTTCAGACTCATCTAAAATTACATTCTTTGTAATTTGAGGATCATATGTAACAAAATATCTCCATACCATAATTTAGAAATTCATAGAAAACTATCTCCATTGTCTATTATATATTTTTGTGATAGTCAGTATAGAGCAACTTTTCCCCTTCTTTCAGAGAGAGAACAAAGATTCACAGAATTACAGAGTGGGGACGAACACTTTGGACACTTGAAACCTGTTCCTTCAAATCAGAGCAGAAAATAAACAGAGGAAATTAAGTTTTGCTTATGCACCCCACCTATTAAAAGAGAACAAACACAAATCCTAAGCATCTGAATTAGAGAGAAGCCATGAAGGAAAAGACCTCACTCTAGCTGAGGTGTTTTTCAAATAGTCAAAGATATTGGAAATGCCGTCAAATGTTGGTTTTTAAATCTATCTTCCTTTGGATTTCTCTAGAAAGACCCTAAAGTAAGGGTTCAAGTGCAAGGGGTTTATTTGGGGAATGATCTCAGGACACACTGGTAGGGAAGTGAGGAAGCAAGGGAGAAAGGAAGGCAGACATTAAATAGTGCATTATCAAGCAAATTACCAGTGAGGATAGAAGGAGCTGAGCCTGCTGGGAAACTCTGAGTGAAGTGGAGACCAGGGGCCTCAACATTCTCCCCATCTCCTGCAGCCCTTATTCAGGGCACTGTGAGGAGGGCGCGGATTGATTCTCTGGCATTGCTGGTCGGCCATGCCTGTGGCAAAAAAGTTCTACCCAGGATCAACTTGGTGGGGTTAAGAACAAATACAAAATGAAAATTTGAGAGACTTGTGGAAGTAGGATTTTTATATTTTCCTCTCCCCACCATTGCATTGTGTTTGTGCTTGCAGTTTAATGTCACATTCCCTCTGGCACAGCGTTACTTACAGGCAAGTGCAGTTTGTGCCTGTTCACGGTTGGTCTCTGCTCCTTCCTGCCCCACAAGTGGCAAACGGGGTGTGCTGTGCCTATCCTTGACTCTTATCTCACCTTGTGCCCAGGGCCTAAGGACAGCAGGCGGCAGAAGTCACGGAATCAGGGTAGCAGAGAGGTACAGAGGCAGCAAAAATAGGTGTGTGTATAAATGGAGGTTCCAAGCGACCTGAACATGTTCGATTTTACTAATAGGCTTAATTTACAGAATGCAAGTTCAAAGAAAAACGTTAAGGATTTCAATACAGCAATTTGAGAGACTCAAGCCCAAGCACAGGGTATTGCCTTCCGAGTATATGGCCAACACTGGTAATGCACTCATGAATCCAATTCTGGTTCTTCCAGCCAGATCAACCTTCTAGCACAGAGATGAAGCTGCTAAAAGCTAAACAGTATAACAGACTATAATAAAAGCCCATAGGAATATGGGTATAACACCAACAATAAGTGTTACATGTACAAAGATTTATTAAAATCTATTTACTGATTCGTATAATTAACTTTACCTTCTAAATGAAATCATAGGAAGTTCTTTAATTGGCCCTGGAGAGAATTACTCCAATACTTCCAGATAATCTTCCCTTTTGGCTCCCTAGCATATATCAGGAACTCACATTTTCATATATCTTGCAATAACAGCTATGGTAACATGTACAATTTTCCCAAAAAGGCTGAATCATGCACTGAATTTTGTGAGCACCTATTATTGACTAGACATTGTGCTGGATGCTAGAGATATACTGGTATACTGAAGACCAACAAGCTGCCTAGTATGGTGATTATGTTCCTTCATTTCACTCAAGGAATCTGCTGGTTGAATTACACTGAAGTTCTCCCCACATCTTGGATGCAGTACTGGTATGTGAAAAGAGGAAAACTTGATACCTTTCTTTCATGTCAATTATACTCCTTAAGAGATATTCATGAAAAGGTAATGGCTACATTCTCCTACCTTTTGAATCAATCTGGAATCCTTGATAAGCTATGATTTCAGTGGAGGATCCCTTCGGTTAATTATAGATTTTTGTAAAAGTACAGTAGTTCTATTGCTTTCTACAATGACATGTTTTCCAGTGCATCATCCAGGATGAATACATAACCAATTGCTGATAATATACTGTGGTTCCTAATTGTCATATGGTTATTCTAAATAACAACTTCATTATATGTAAACTCACACCTAATGCATGGGGTTCACTTTTATCTATCAAAGTGCATTAACATGGAAACTTTGTCTTTGCTTTGTGACTCAAATAGTTATAATCCTAAAATTGCTTCTGAATATTTATATCATTCTTTTCAGTGTTCCTTTACTGTATGAAAATAGCACTACAGTGATGGGTCCCTCTTTCTTTCTGTCTGTTTTTCTATTCTATCTATATTGTGAAGATTTTAAGAAATAACTCACCCACATCAACAAGGCTTTCACAACTATGAAAGAAAAATTGTATCATGAAACAAAATAATACTCACTTTGTTCTTGGCAGAAAATGGTCACTGCTTCTTATCTCTGAGGTAGTTCTTGGTATGATGGCTGAAATGTCATGAATAACTGAGAAAAATTGCTGTATGCATCACAAAGCCCAAATGCATCATTTCTAGTATGTAAATAATCATCAGCTCTTAGTAATAGCTGATGCTACATAGCAAGTGAAGATGTGTTTATATTCCTAGATCTGATGTGAAAGCCTCTTATTTCTCTTTCACCATTTGTAGTGATTAAAATGCCATTTGCTGCATGCACTACGTATATGGTACACATAGAGATGTAACATCTCTTAGACCATACCTATTTCAAATAAAGCTGTTGATAAACTATCTTTACATGTTATTCTTCTAAAAACTAACAAATAGCTTATCTAAGAAATACTAAAATAGGTAAAATCACACAGAAATGAATTTGCTTCCTAGTAGTGTTGAAATATACATTGATAGTATCCATATCTGCATACTGATAAAACTATATGGAAAGTTTTAGATAATTTTAAATTTTATTTTGTAACATTCTAGAACATTTTTTTTACTGTTATACAGAAAAATAATTCCAAACATTCCACTTGTGAAAAATGGCAATAGTGGGAAACAATTTCCTGTCTCATTTATAAAATGCCTGAAACCACTGAAACATGCAGAAATCCTACAAGAACTATGAATCAAATAAATTTTAAATGAACTTTAACCTTTCTTTGGAGAATTCTTTTTCACACCGGCTGTTGGAGCATTTCTAGTCCTTTGCAAACTTTCTCACAGTTATTTTTGAAGGGTCCTCTGGGATACTTAATTGTTATTCCCAAATTTTATCAGTTATTATATAACATCTTTCATTTATCTCTGCTTTCCTGTCTCCAACTCAGACTTGCATTTGAGGATGCTTGAAGCTGACAGATCTGTTGTGCTAGGCCACATGAAAGTGTCCCATGATAATTGTCTCTGTCTTCCACAGATGTCCTGCACATATCTTATGGTGATAAACTGCTATAATAGGAATGACTCCCACTCTTTCTGGGCATTACTATACCTTGTCAGTTATCTCCTTTTCTTACTAAGCTTCCTTCAACTGATGTGACAGAGTCTTTTAAGTCAAAGTCTTTACTAATAATAAAGTACCTTCTCTTGCTCTTGCTGTAAGTATATTTTGTTGTTTCATTTTTTTCAGTTTCAGACCCTGAATTATCCTTAATTCTTTCCCTTTTTCCTACCCTTCATCTAATCCACAAGTAAACGTACTTGATATTAGCTTTAAATATATCCAAAAAGGCTAGTTTTCACCCCATTTACCTCTGCTACCTTAAACCAAGTCTTTCTGGGCTATTATGATATTTTCCTAACTAATGTCCTTGCTTCCAACTTTGCCACTAATACAGCAGCAGAGTGATTATTTAAAAGCTATGTCACACTTCTACTCTGAACACGTCTGTGTTTTCTGTGTCACTCAGAATGAAATCCCCAGGAAGTACCTATTTCACATTGGCTTTAGAAATCTGTTCTCTGGCTATTTATGACTATAACTTCTTTAACTACCCACTGCCTACTCACCCATCTCAACCAACCCTATGTTCATAAAACTGATTCTCTTACTTCATTTTCTGCTAACCTAACCTAATCTATGGTAACCTAATTTAACCTAGCTAACTTTTCATATTCACTGTATTCAGTTCACTTTCTAACCCCTTAATTGTCTTCCTTTTTCATCCTAGCACTTTTTGCTGTCTGAAATATTAAATATTTATTTGATTAGTGTGTATGGTCTGTTACTCCAAATAGAATGTTAGTTCTTTGAAAGTAGTGATGTGGTTTGCTTTGTTCATTTCTGTTTACCTAGAACCTGGAAAATAATAGGTACTCAATAAACATGTTGATGCAATGGGTAGATCTGTTACTCCTGCTAAAGCAGAGTGGTTACTAGGTTAGCATTTGGCATTTCTGGATCTTTGGCTAAATATTACTGTAGTAGCATTGTATCCTACTATCTGCAAGCTATGTTTTCCAATTAACAATGCTACCACTAGTGATTGGGAAATAGATATTTGATACTGAATGAATAGCTTAAAATATTTGACTACCTTTTAGGGAAAGGCTGCCTATATGCCTGAGTAGCTGTAATGATAGTATGTTAGGATATGTGGTATCTAAATTTTATTCATAATGCAACTCATATAAAGGGTGTTTCTCTATTAATTTTAATTCAATAATTAAAGAATCTAATGATACTTTCAAAGTTAAAATACTAAGAATATATACTTTTAAGATAAAGTGGTTTTAAAAAAGAAAATTTCTTATTTTAGTTTAAGCCTAAAACAATTTTTAAAAATGAGCAGTAAATAGAAGAAAAACAAACTTATTTTCCTTCTCGTATACTTTTATAATATTCACTACTTCACCTTGTCACCAAATGGGTCCCACATCAACAAATTCTCTGATACTCACTGCATATTGTACAATTCAATTCAATTCTAACACTTCCCTGAGTTAGAATAAACCCCACAGGTTAAAGGCTCAGTCCCACAAGACTGCCCCCACTTCAGAATTCAGTCACAAATAATTCCCAGGTCACCCACAACTTCTGTCTTGGCTACAAACAGGAGGTTCCCACAGATGCTCCACACGTTTGGTTAGTTGTAAGAACAACTCACAGAATGCAGAGAAACATTTTTCATACTTCTTAATGAAAGGCTACAACTTGGGAACATCCAGATGGAAGAGATGCAGGAGGAAAGGTGCGGAGAATGGGTTGGGAGGCTTTTACGGTCTCTTTAAGCACATTCCTTCCTAGTACCTTCACATGTTCACTAACCCAGAAGCTCTCTAAACCTGGCCTTTGGGGTTTTGATGGTGCTTCATTATGTAGCCACAATTGATTAGATCATTGGCTATAGCTGATATTCAACCTTCAGTTTCTCTCCTCTCCCCACAGGCTGGGGAGAGGGATGAGGCTGAAAGTTTCAACCCTTTTGTCACAGGTTTAGTTCCCCTGGCAACCAGCTTCCATCCTGTGACTATCCAAAAGCCCATAGCCATCAGCCATCTCATTAGTATTGAAAAAGATACAACTCTTCAGTGACTCCAAGGGTTTTCATAGCTATGTGCCAGAAAATGGGGCAGAGAATAAATACATATACAGAATTCACCAGAAAAATGTGTACACACTTCAGGAAATGAAAAACTTGTATAAATATTTTAATACTAAATTTATTGAGACATCATGAGATTAATACAAGTTATCTTTGGCCTCTACAATTACAAGAGGTGCTCAAAGTGGTGGCCATTAGCTTCTAGAAATGTATTAGTACAGCAAACTGCTTCTTGAATAATCTTAGTCATTGAGATTTCTGCTCATGCTTTTGAATTTCTTCTCTAAGGGCTAGCAGTGTAGTGGGTTTTATGTGATATATGATATCCTCTAGGGTCCCCCATGTGAGGGTAACACCATGTGTTGAAAAAAATCATACTATTTTTCTTTTCCTAAAATACATATTTTTGGCAGACTCTATATCACATTATCACATACAGAACTATTTTTTCTTCAACTATTTTTTTCTTTTTACCTAGCTTATACAGGTTTGTTAGTGGGAATATATCTTCTTGCCTTTATCTGCAATGTTTTTCTCCTTTCTAATCAAAGTAGTAATTTATTTTCTTCATAAATGACAGTGCATCTAAAACTCTTTTTCAGAATAATGTAATTTTAATGAGCCTATTTAAAAATGGGCCGTTTGTCTTCCAGAAGTTGATTGAGCCTAAACAGCTATCCAAACACAAGTATTTTGAAAGTCTTGTAAAAGCCTTGTTAATGTCCTCAGTAACTCAAATTGGTTTTCTAATCCATAATTGGCTTCATTAATCCCTGGACAATATTATTACCTTTTCAGAGGACTCTTGTGGACCCATAAGGGAGATCTGAGAAGACGAAAGAGATACAAAAACAAAAAAATAGATGAATTAGACCATAAAATAGGTAACAATCAATTCCTTTCTGTTAATTAGCATTTGTAACATCTCCCAAAGTTCTCAGAAGCTCCATGCCTAGGAAAAGCAGGAAGGTGAGAAAAGTGAGATACAAATGAAGGGTTATCTCTTGAAACACGGAATACCTTTAAGTAGTCCCGCTAATCCATAAGGGATACATTAGAAGAGAACCTCAGATGGTGCTTGAAATTTTGAATAGCAACATACTCAATATATACTATGTTTTCTCTATGTTTACATACATTTAATAAAATTATTTTATGAAAAAATATTTTATGAATTAGGCATAGTAAAGAATCTAATGATACTTTCAAAGTTAAAATACTAAGAATATATACTTTTAAGATAAAGTGGTTTTAAAAAAGAAAATTTCTTATTTTAGTTT
>NW_004624731.1:37626188-37643835 GCF_000247695.1 Heterocephalus glaber
TATGAATTAGGCATAGTAATAGATCAACAATAATAGCTACTAATAAAATAGAATTATAGTATAATGTAATAAAAATTATATGAACTGGTCTTTTACTAGTCAAGTGTCTCTCTCACTCTTCTTGTGATGTGAAAGGATAAAATGTGTATGTGTGGAGAGGAAGTGAGCTGGATGATGTAGGGAGATGGTGTAGAGTTGTCTAGCCTAATATAAGGGTTACTTGGACACAGGCACTGTGATGCCGCCAGAGTCAATCTGATAGCTGAGAATGACTATCAGGCAGGTATTGAATACAGTATGGATTTTGGGACAAACAGATGCTTCTCATCCTGGACTGGATGGTATGAGATTTCATTACATTGCTCAGAGTTGTGCACAATTTAAAACGTCATGAATTATTTATTTCTTGAATTTCCCATTTAATATTTTCAGACTTTGATTGGCCCCAGGTAACTGAAACCACAGAAAGCAGAAAGGCCAGGTAAGGGGAAGGACTACTATATAAAATTCCTTATGCCAGAGGAAAACTTACTCTGAAATTTCAATTTAAGTTCTTGAATTACATATTCTCATTAAACAAGCATTCTCAGTCATAACCAGAGTTTTATTTCTGCAGTGCTATGATTATAAAGAATGCCATAATTAGACTCTTCCATAGCAAAAAATTATTGTAATACTATTATAATACTTTTCACTTGAAAAATGAAAGTCTGTCTTCTTTCATCTAAAACAATGTAATGCTTAAAGGATGTTGAATTGCAATTATTTTGCTTAATCTTTATATACCAGGCTGAACAGTTAATCCATTAAGGCTAAAAAATACATTTGCAGGTGTTTTGATGAGGAGTTAACTTTTATCAATGGTCTAGATTAGCCCCTGCCCCTTTGCCAGTAAAGGTCATTAGATTAGAATGGTTTAAAGCTTTGGCTCTCAAACTTCAGTGTTTATTGAGTCATCTGGAAGGCTTGTTAAATTCATTCTCAGTTTCTGATTAAGTAGGTCTGAGATGGAGTCTAAAATTTTACACTGCCAACAGATTCCCAGGAGTTATGTGACGGCCTGCTATCACACTTTAAGAATAGTAAACTGCTAGTTTAAATTAAGGCAAGTGGTTGCCCCACAGATCATTTTGTTTGAATTTTTGCTTTGTTCTTTTATTGGAGAGATATTATTGTCATCAAAGGAGAATGTTTAAAAGAGATCTTTAAAATGCACTGAACTGTTTGCTGTGATTTACCAGCTATTATTGGGGACTAATCTGCGGCACACTTTCTCAAGATTGGAGACCTCTGCAAAGTTGGAAGTCCTAACCATAGAAAAGCATCTATAAATTTAAAAAAGTATTAGCCTATGACTTCCATCTACTAATACCAGTGAAATTAATTCAAGGAAAGTATAGATAATATTAAAGATAACAAAAATCTTCTAGGTTGGATTATACTGTTTGTCAAGTTAATACCTCACATGCACTGTACCAATTTCTGGAACTCTCTATTAATGGTTTGAACCTAGAGGACTATGAAAGAATTCTTATTCTAGCTTGTACATTTTTATATCTCCCATGTCTAAAAAGGTGTTTGTGTGTTCAGATGCACAATGTCAATCTCTTAAAATGTGATTCACAATGGTTAGATTCACATTTATTTATAAATATTTATGTAAATATTTATAATATTTACATTATTTATTGTAAATAAATATCTCATACCTCAAATATCTTTTGTTTAATTAAACATCCAGGTTGAAAGCTAAGACAGGTACTGCTGAAATAAAGATGAGAAATAAAAGGTTGAAAATTCACTTCCAGGTTCATGAAAATAAAAAAAAATTATTCTCTTAGCAGATTTCCCCCCTAATTTAGCCTATCTGCATTAGTTTCTCTATAGCTAACATTGTAAATTTTAATTTTATGTTAGAAAATGGTTTTTATTGATTATTTTTCCATACATTATATATATTTTTGGCACAGGGTCTCATTATGTAGTTCAGGCTGGCCTTGAACTCATGGTGATACTCCTACCTCAGCCTCCTGAATGTTGAGATTACAAGCATTCTTGTCCATACATTATCTTTATAAATGCTCCTAATGCTTTGACTTTAGTTTTCAGCCTGTTCCCTACCACTCCAGACATGCAGCCAAGTACCACAGACAGTGTCCTGTGTTTAGAGGAAATCAGTAGCCTCTCTTTGGGTACATCACCATCTGGCTTGTTTGGAACTGATAACTATCCATCTTCCCATATAGTCCTAGGGAAACTTTACATTCATTTTTCCTGAAGGTCACAGGTATTTAATGTTAACTAGTTTTCTCCCAGATTTCTGAGTTTGCAGAGGTTGCAGTCTGTGGCTGGCTGGCTTCAAGGCAGAAATGACATGATGGAGGAAAGGTGCTCACTTCATGGCAGCTGGGAAACAAGAAAACAAGAAGAGCCAGAAAGAGAGCTGTACGTTTCAAAGGCAGATTCCAGTGACCCACCTCCTCCATCTGGCCCCCACGTCCTAGTAGCCCATTCAGCTATGAACTTATCAATGGATTGGCCTATTGATGAGGTTAGCACCCTAATGATCTAACAGTGTCTGAAAGCTCCATTTTTAAACCTATGACTTTTGGGGGACAATTTAGGACTCAGTCATAATTCTGCCAGTCCTGTACTTCCTTTGCTCTGAAAAAGCTCAACTGAGTGCAAGAGAATTTCTATTTATTGCAACTAATGCTTGACTATATACACAGATGTTTCCTATGACAGGTTTTCTTTTTAAAAATAATATAAGTTAGAAAAGTAATGTATGGTCAGAGTAAAAATTATTAAATAATATAGAAATACTGAATAGAAAATGGATGATACATATTTCAAGTTTCATTGTCTCCTAATGCCATGTCTCTAATGTAAATTCCTATTAACCGTTGTTGCATATCTTTGCAGACATTTTTCAGTAAGTGTAAAAAAACCCCATATTAATCTATCTATCTATCTATCTATCTATCTATCTATCTATCTATCTATCTACCTATCTATCCATTCATTGATCGTATTTCACTTTAAATATAATATATTTTATTCTTCTCCAGCCACAGGAAACATCTGCTAAAGTCTACATAAGCACTTCAGGATCTGAGCCCAGTCATCAATTACTTTTTACTTTTTCTTTCAAGCAATTTAAATTTCACTGACTTTTCCTTGGTAAATCTGTTTAAAAATCATTTTTCCCTCTCTCTCTCACACACATGGTCTATTAATTAAGTGCTCTAATAAAAATTTAAAACTCTAGTGTTATATCATTCATACAGGCTTATGCTGTATGAAAGTCTCACCATCTGTGTAATGGTCTCACTGACTCATCCAGTTATTTTTGCAGTCTAATTTTGTTTGACATTAAGTTGATTACTCTCAGCTATACTACAGTCATGTGTAGTGGCATGCCATTTTAGTTAATTCATTGTCTTTAAGTTTACCCTAAATGGAAACATGGATTTCTTATTTAACAAGATGTGACTACCTAAAGTCAAAGATGGAGAAAAGATTTTCTTTAGAGATATACCCACATTTCTCCACATGCCTCCTACAGTGGTGATTATCTAATCTATTCACTGTATATTCACAGTTGGATACTCACAAACCTAGAGCAATTTCTTTCTTAGTACAGTAAACATTTTTTAGATTTGATATTTATGAGGTATCTAAATAGAAAACAACAACAACAGTGGCTTCCCTTCAATTATTTTTTAAACATTCTGTTTTCAAAAAACTTGAAATATGCACACAAAAAGTACATAAAACCTATCTTCAGAGTTTAAATAATAATAGCTGTACAGCAACCACATGAAGTTAATAAATAGGACATGACCCACAATTTCAAGGAAATTTTCCAAATGCTTATCTGTTACTCTCCATGAATTAACCTACACTATATACCTTTTTTTCTCTTGCTTTTTTTTTTTTTTTTTTTGGTACTGGGAACCGAACTTGGACCCTTGTGCTTGCAAGGCAGACAGCAAAACCACTGAGCTAAATCCCTGGCCCTCTCTTGCTTTTTTGGTAGTTTTGTTACCTAAAATCTATCCTTAAACCTTATTATTATATGGCTTTTCCAAATTTTAAACTTAATACAAATTGAATTATACTGTGAATTGATGACTTCAACAAGATGATTTTGAGATTTATTCATGTTGATGAATGTAGATTTAATTCATTAATTCATGAATAATATTTCATTATATGAACATTCTAAAATCTATGCATTGTAATTTGATAAATTTTGGGTTGCTCCTAATTTTTCTATTAGTAAGAATGCTCAAGAAATTCTTAGATATTTGTCCAGCAGGGAAATTGCTTAGTTCCATAAAAATCTTTTTAAACACAAAGACAACCTTTGCATATAGCAGGGCCTGAGAAAAGCTTGAGAAGATTAATTTCTAGTACATACAAAAGTCTTTTGAATATTTCCTAGCAAATATATACCGATGAACAGATACGAAGGACATATTTGCAGTTGAAATGCAAGGGAAAGACTTAGTAATTATTTGACTTACCCATTCCAAAAGGAACTAAGTCTTTGCTGAAGAAAACATAGCACAACTGGTTAAAGATAACTCATTGTCATTATGTACATTACTTGCTAGCCCACAAACATATTTACCCAGCTAAGCCCTTTCAAAACCTTCTGGAGCAAGGACAGATGGAGGCAAGTACAGTGAGTCAAATATTTGCCCAGCTGAGCTCTCCTGTCATGTTGGTGTCTATATGGGTGGCAGACAATTTTCCCTTCAAGTCTCTTTCTGGTCTTTCTATTATCATGCATTACTTTCCAATTCACAAAGCATTTATTAAATGCTTAGTTACTCATCGTAAAGCAAATGAAATCATGGCTGCAAAGTGGATTATCATCTTTTATTACTGAAGAAAGCATGTTAAACCCATATCTTCTGTTAGAACTCTACTTGTAAGATCAATTTGTACCAAAGAATTTGAAGGATTTGTAGGACATGAAAAGCTTACACATTAAGAACCTAAGGGCAAAAAAATAAATAAATAAAATAAAAATATATAGACAAGAAAAAAAATTTAAAAAAAGAACCTAAGGGTAACCACGATAACGATAATGTCCCTGCAGTCAGTTATAGCCTCAGGAATGCCTGAGTTTGTTCACTATCTTCCCTCTGGAATGAATATTAAGAACCAGGTGCTTCCCACCTTTGAATGAGGCTCTTCTGTGTTCTCATGGCAGTATTCATAGATAAGGGCACTTTTCCAGATTCCACATTTGCTTGCTTTGACATCAGTGACCTATCTCATTTCTCTCACTTTTCTTACTTCAATTACTTCTTCCAAAAGCTTAGGTTACACCTTTTGTTTGTGAATAATCCTTACTGTCTATAGCCTAAATAAATCAAAAGTGATCTCCAGGTGTGGTGGCATATGCCTGCAATCCTAGCAGTCTGGGAGGGTGAGGCAAAAGGATTGCAAGTCTGAGGCCATTCTGGGCAATTTAGGGAGACCTTGTCTCAAAATTTAAAAAGGTGGGGTCAGGCTGGCATGTAGCCTGTAGGTCAGAGTGCTAGGTTCAGTACTCAGTACTGATATAGGAGAAATACAATTCTCAACTTGTTAGATGTCAAATGTGCTGAGTTTGTGGTCCCACAACATTGAGGAATGAAGATGAGAACCAAAGTAAGTTAGGAGAGTTTTATGGAGAATAAGAAGAGAAGAGTAGCTCCTGGATTTCTAGGAGGGGTCCCAAGTGGGTGACCACCAAGGCCTTTATCAGGGATAATTAATACAGAAGAGTTATGATGTAGGTACAATGGGAGTCAAACTACAATCAAACTATAGGATTACAAGTATAAGTGCTTAGCTAATATTGATCCAATAGGGAAATGAGTCATGTAGCAAGGGTGCATGGAAAGAACAAAGGGATTTTGGGGAAGGGATGGGTCTAGATGCTCTGGTTGCCCACCTGGGTAACTGATGTCTGTCTGGGCTTACTGAGGCATGTGGTTCTAATTATAATATAATCTCAAGTTATTGTTTATCCCTTAGGGAGGCATGCAGACCTGGCCATTGCATCTGTATCTTGAGGTCTGGCCTTCATATGTACTTCCAGCCATAATTCTGATGTCTTTATTTTTGTGCTGATTTCCTTGAGAGCCCAATCCCTCTCTGACTGTATATTAATTTCAAACTTAGCTGTCTATAATAGTACAACAAAAATGTGATTATAGTGTATGTAATTGGGGGTATCCTTATTTAAAACTTGAGCATGAATCACATTTCTAAGTATTATTATTTCATATCACCAATTTTTATTAGTGGGTCAGCAAGAAATACAATCTCTTTCTCCCTGATAGCCACCCACCCTTCTTTTTGTATTCCAAGTGCCAGCACTGTTTTGTTTCTATTTTGCTGCTAGCTTCACTGCTTTTATATTTCTTGCAACTAAACAGCCTAAAACAACTCCTAAGGTTAAAAGTTTGTCTTTAATTAAATCCAATGAATAGTGACTCCTAGCTCAAGGGTATTAGGAACCCTCTTACTAGAGGCATATCTGAGCTCAGCTACCTTATCTCTTATTTTCTCTGCTTTGTAATATCTGCTTGTTAAGGCATTAATACTGTCATGAGGTCTAACTCAAATGTTTTCTATAGTAATATTTTAGGGCTGGAGAAGTAGCTCAGGAGTAGAGTGGTTGCCTAACACATGGAAGGCCTAGCACAAAAATAAAACAATAGTAAAAGAACAAACAAAAAACTAAAAAGATCTAAAGTTATAAAAATGAGAAGTAATATATGCTTATTCTGGTACAGTGGGGATGCAGATCCACCACTTGATAGGATTTCCAGAAAAAATAGAGGATACTCAGTTAAATGTGAATTTCAGATAATAAAAAAAATTTCAGTATAAGTTTGTCATCCTGGGCAACATTTTGGATACACGTATATAAAAAATTATTATTTATTTAGAAGTAAAACTTTACTAGGCATCTTAGATTTTAGTTTGCCAAGTCTGGCAATCCTACCCCTTCAGCTGAAGAACTTCATAAATGCTGGCAGACAGTGTTACTCTTTCAAAAGCTACTACTTACTCTAATACCATGCTGCCATATTATTGGGACTGCAGCCAAAATCTGAGTAAAATTTAGTAAACTTTGAGGGTGCTTGGTGTCTGACAAAGATGCCTTTTCTTCTTGGCCAAAGTATAGTTAGGTTTCTGAACCTTCTCTGAGGCCTATCTGTGTACTTCTTTGAAAAATCCAGTTTTTGGAAAAATCTTCGAAGTCCATTTAGCAAAAAATTCTCCACCTTCAATCCTTATCATCCCTCATACCTGAACATGTTCCTCACCCCACCCTCCACCTTTCCCCAGCGTTACATCATTAGCTATACCAGAGTCCTGTTAGGTTCAGTTGGTCAGAATCTTCCTTAACCCGATGTTTCCACCTAGTAATTTTCTACTCATTGACCTCACCTGCTCCTTGACTATAGCTTTCCATTTGACCACACTTGTGTTTAGAGTTGAGTCCAATCTTTTCCCCCACCCTGCAAGACATCATGGCAGTGGTCCCTATACTTATTACCATGGCACTGAATAAAGTTTTCCTCACTCTGCTTTACCAAGTGTGTTTGAAAAAAATTTTTTTTTAACATATTGACAAGGATGAAGCTTTTGATGGATTTTAAGTGGCAGTAGATTTTGCATTAGTCATTGATCATTATCTGGTGATTCTTGTGAGACTTCAAAGAATCACCTTTCTCCCCAAAACCCTCTGCAGGACTCTGTGAGGACACTGGTGCTTCATGGTAAAATTGTCCTGAATTATCTATCTACTTTATCTAGAGTAGAAGTATCTACTCTAGCTTTTCATACCTGTATCATAGTTACTAAGGAAGACATGTGCCAGCCTATGGGAAAGACTGACCAGGATAGGCCTGGCCCTCCTCACCTGTGCAGAACCACTGTTTTCTAGTTAGTCATGCTACTTAGTTGTAGCTTTTTCTGCCTTCAGGAGAACTTTATTTCTGTGACTTTTTTGCCTCTCTTTGTTACTGACCCTCTGTTGGGCTACTTTACTGTAACAAGATTTTTAGTCTTGATAGATAAATCCCTGTGATTACTAACCATTGAGAAGGTAATAGTGCTTAGGTGAATTTGTGAGAAGCCGCCTGTCTTCAAGCATTCAACGTGCAGAGGGAACCAGCCAGTGTGCTTTGTAGAGAATGGTGAGTGCTGATTAATTTAGAAAACTGAGTATATAAGGGCCAGATAAGGGAGCCTATTGTTTTCTAGTAAAGTTAAAACCTATTTACATTCTCAATTACATGGTAGGAGAATTTCAGGTTTTCTTGCTTTTGGTAACACCGAGTAATAGTATGTCAGACTTGCAGTCTACCAGATTATATTATATAGAAATTATCTGTTGATTATAGAAGATTATATATTGTTATGACTAATGAGACAAAATTTCTTGTCATTTTGTTTATTAGTATCTCTACTTCTTTGTTTCTTTGTTTGTGATTTTAATGTGTTTCTACACAGTTGGCAACCAAATTCACTGACATGCCTTTACTTGAAAGTTTCTATGGCCTTCTTTAAAATATCTGTTAATAACTCATATGACAAATTTGGGGCTGAACTTGTCTTTTTGAATCAGTCCCTGTCCAGTGACTCTCAAGATGAAGATTGTAAGTTTTTTCTTTACTTAGAAAGGCAGATTCAAAAAGAAACAGATCATTCCTCAATAGGAGGGAGGTTCAACATTAGGATCATAAACAATATGTCCAAATAAGCCATACTACTTACACTTATTTGATCTGTCACCCATGTCCCTTGCTTCTCTACATCACCTCTTGGAGTTGTGCTGGCCTTCCTAGTGTTTCTCTAATACAAGGACACATTCCTACCCAGGGCTTTTCTGCTGGGCAATTCCTTTGCCAGGAACATTCTCTCCTGTTTTCTGCATGGCCAGCTCCCTTACCCCCTCCAAGTCTTTGCTCTAGCTTTTATCCTTGCACTAAAGTCTGCACTATTCTACTTACAACTGAATCTTACCACCCTTGACTTCTGAATGTCCTTGTTCTTTGTTTTCCTGTATCATAAGTTTCCTCATATTATACCACTTACTTGCCTATCACAGGTATTGTTTAATTCTGTATCCTGTTACTATAGATAAAACTCCACACTCTAGGTAAGGGTCTTTATCTGTTTTGTGTTCTGACATATTCCAATATCTCAGGGCAGTCCCTGAAATGTGATGAGTATTCAAAAAATACTTGTTAAATGAATAAATCCATTTAAAAGGTCTCCAGTCATGTAGAGGAGAGACATAGGAAGAAGCAATCTCTACCAGGGTTCTCTGTCTATCTATAAAACATTAAGTGTTTTAATTAGAGCCTTTTAAAAATGTTGCTGCTCCTTTCATAGACCATCTTATAGAAATGACTTTGGACCTTCAAGTCACATAGGTTGATCCTGTGTACCCAGTTTATCTAGGCAAGCATGTGCTTGTGTTACATAAAAAGTTACTTCATAACTGAAACCTCCCTAGATTAGAGATTCCCACACTCTAGTGCTGAATCATTATAAGTTTTACTACTCTTAGGAATAAACTACTTGACTACTTAATACTGAGTGATCAGGACACTAAATTCTGTAGCCCTGGTATGATAAACTTTAGGGAACACTTCCCCCATCCTTTTTTGAGAGCTCATCAGCTGGATATCTGGTCTAATGCAATAATCTTTTTTTTCTGTGATCCTTTGAGGAGGAAGTCAGACAAAATGCTGTAGGCAAAGACACTGTTGTTCCTCATTTCCTTTCAATTCATTGAGACTATTACAGGTTGATTTCAAACATTTTAGCGGAAGATTAAGGATGTTTTGTTTCATACAATAATGAAAAACTGTATGTTCCACTTCTGCTTAAAATGTAGAAAGGTACAAAAGTGTATCCTATATTAACAACAGGAAAAATCCACGTAGTCTCAAAAATGATATCTATTCTAAAACGTATCAGAGAACTGAGTGATTGGCCTCTCTGAGCAGGAACAGGTCACATTAACTGTTGGATATTTGGCAGAGTATGAAGGAAAAAGGTGGCTTCTACATGGAAGCAAGTGAGAAGAATCAGCTAAAATTTTACAAATTCTTGAAGACCAAATGTGACTAGCATATCAATTTAGAGTAAATGGGAGCCACACTTAGAAGGGTAGTGTACAGTCATTTCCACAGTCTTTTCCATAGGCTTGCACTGGATGTTCACAAAAGAGATTGGGTTAAAGTAGGAAACCAGATAAGTCACAGAAACAAAGGGAATGAAGAGGGAATGCAGAAACAGGAGTGCTAAGGGCCCTGCCCCCCAAGGCCCAGATACACAATTTTTCTTTACACTAAGGCTAGACCAGAAGAATAAAAATCTATCCCAGTCCCCAGCATAAGCCCAGCACCAAATAAAAACAATAAATATCTACTTGTTGAGGGAGGGGGTGTGAGCTTGGAAAGACATGCTCTCTAAGACACTGTAGGGACTGACAGAATTGTGGGGGGGGCATTTCAGGGACCCTGAGAAAAGGCCTCTGTCACCTTCATAATAAGTTAATAGGCTTCATTATAAGCACAGAAACATCACTGGAGAAATAAGAAGACTAGTGCTCAGAGTTAATGATCGCCACACCAAAATTCCAATGTAACTTTATAGATTGGGAGAAAGTGTGAGAAAACAACTACTTGACAGTACACATTCTCAACCTTTCCTTTCTCACACCTGGATCAAGGCTTTTGGTGTATGTGAGTATGAGAGTGGTTATTTATTCTGTCTAAAAGAAAGGAAGAATCCAATTAGGAGAGTCCTGTGCCTGCTTCTATCATTTGATGTGGTTGTTATGGTCTGATTTTGATTCCCCTTCCTGGTCCTTGCACCAATATGTATGCTGTTGCAGCCAGACTAATGACTATGGCTAGGATGTATTAGAATAAAATCCATTTATCATCATTTTCAGTGGGTTGGGGTTATTCAAATACTACATGCTGGAAAGCATGTACAGGCAATTTGGCTTTATGAAACTTCTTCCAAGAAAAATCAGTATGACACAGATGATGTTAAATGTTAAGCTTATTTTTTAAAAAACAGTGTTCCCCTAGATTCTAAAGCACATTCTGTATAAATTCTATACATTCAGCAAACATTCAAAAGAGGCTATAGAATAATTGAAGTAACAATTCAGTTTTCAAGGTGAAAGTTATTTATAATTCCTCTTCTATGAAGGTCCACTGCTTTATATTTTCATGTAAACACAATAGCGCAGTTAGGAAACACAAACTTAAGCATGTTGATTGCAATATAATTTCCATTACTTCATATATGAGTATTCCAAAATTTCAAATTCAAATTTAAACTTAACACATACTCATAACAGAAAGAAAGAGAGCAGTAAACATTTACTCATACTGTTCTTCAGAATTTCAACTGAAAATATCTTGATTACTGAATCACACTTGGGATTCAAGATTACCCTGAAAGCATACAGATGCAAGTTTTCCTAAAAAAAGCAAGCACCACCCAAACAATTGTTTTCTACCTAAATACTGAATTAAAAGCAACTGACAATTTGACTTGTTTATACATTGTGACATAGAAAAGTAGAAAAATGACCTCAATTGCAAAGTTTCCTTCATATTCTAGAGGAGCTGGAAAATTGATACCATTAAAAAATTAACATTTCCTTTTTGCCTGTAAAGGTTGATGGTCCTAAAATTCAAGTTGTTACCTATATTAGACCCTTGATGCAAGAATCTGAGGATTTGTCAGTGTTTCAAGATATAATGAGAAAGGTAAAAGAAAGAAAGGAGACAATCACCCCTGTTGCATCTTTAGACATAAGCCTTCATCATAAAGTACTTAGGGCAAGAATGACCTTAGCTTTATGTGTATATACAGATATAATTTTTTAAAAAATAAATAAGATACTTAATATATAAATATATTATATTTTTAGAAGGAGGAGGGTTGCTTCTACATTCAAAGATATTGGCAACTATGAGAAGTAAGAACTGGGAGCTTGAAGAACAGAGGGAAACGAGGCATAAATTCCTGTATAATATGAGATACTATTATTTAAAATTTTCAGTTAGGTTTAGAGCAGCAGGTCCTTAGCTAGTCCACTGCAGGCCCTAGGAATCACAAAGACATTCCTTCTGGATGCAAAAGTCTTTATAGAACAATCTACTAACTCAATTAACTGACTTCTTGGTCTTCTTGGAAGGTAACAGTTCCCTTCCAGCTCTCTCATTCGATCCTCTCAGGTAGTAGGTACTTAGCATCCTGGTCTAGTCTCCATAGAACTAGAAGGGAACTGTCCACATGCTGTACATTCTAGTGCTTCTCAGCCAGCACTTTCCCTTCGCTTTTATTCCAGCTTGTGCCCAGGGTATCTGGCCAATGGCATGATATAGTAGAAAGGACATTAACTTTTGATTCAACCAGAAAACAATTTTAATCTAGTCTTACCCATCATAAACTCTACAACATGGGCAAATTCATTAGCTTCTGTGAACTCCAGTTTAATCATCTATGAAATGAGGAAGAGGTACTAATATCATAGAGGTGTTGTGAAAAATGAATGTGAGAATATGCCGTCATGCGTAATATAAAGGAAGTGTCCATTATGCTATTAGACACTAGTTATCTTCACTTTCTTCTGGCCACTATCAATTGCTGAATTCCCAGTTATTCCATAACCATAGAAAGCTTCTGTGCCTGGTTCACTGGCTACTCTTCTTCCTCAATGTCTGACATTATCCATTCAATCCCCCCATAGTATTGTTCCTTTAGTGCTTCTTCGTAGCCAATTTTCAGGGACTAACTTGTGCCCTGGTATCAGATGTGATTCATCTCACCATTTTGTTGGTCTTCTCTATGTCTTAAATCTTAAATTCCAAGCAATTTTCTGGTTATTTGTCTACTTTTCTCTATTTTCAATTTTTTCTTGTGCCTATGGTAGCTTTCAGAAAAATTATAACTTTAGTACAATAACCACTTGCCTTTCAACATACCAAGTTCATTCTCTGATTATCTATCCTAGACCTGGTGGCATAACCCCTGAAACTCATACAATATTCTCTTCTCTTTTGCTTCTTGTTCTTATAATGTACCTGCTCCAAAAATTCCCAGTGTATCTGCAATCTAGCTTTTCTGTTCATGCAATATAAATCAGATATATTTATTTCAAATATTTTCTCAATCTGTCTTGGTTATTCATTTTTTTTCTAACACTTGTTTAATTTTTTATTAGTACACATCTGTTTTTATTAGTACACATTTGTAGTACATAATGATTACATTCATTGTGGAGATCTGGTATGTGTCCATGAGGTATTTTAATTCTTTTTTTATTCTCTTCCCCTCCCTCCATCTTTGCACCTCCCCTACATGTTTTCAGTACATAATGATCAGGTTCCTTATAGGGACTTGGTACAGGTATGTAATACATCATATTTCCCTTTTTTACCTCCTTCCTTCTCTACCCCCTCTTTCCAATCTTTTGGTCCCTTTCCCATGTGCTAAAGATCTAAATCACTATGTGCTATTATCTCTCTTTTATTTTGCTCTTTATTTAATAGAAACCATGTGATATTTAAGCTTATGTGTTTGATTTATTTCACTTAACATTATGGTCTCAAGGTGTATCTATTTTCCTACAAACGACTCAAGTTTATCCTTCTTTATGGAAGAGTAGTACTCGGTTGTGTATAAAAAGTATGTTTTCTTTATCTAGTCATCTGTTGGTGGACATATAGGTCACTTTGAAAATTTAGCTATTGTGAATTGTGCTGCTTGTGTATCACTGTACAATGATATGATGTCTTTAACTCTTCAAGGAATATACCTAGAAGGGCAACAGCTGGGTCAAATTGAATTTTTAGTTTTAGTTTTCTGAGGAATCTTCACACCCACCTATGATTTTCATAGGGATTGTAATAGTTCACACACCCACTAAAAATGAAAAAGGGTTTCTTTTTCTCTGAAGCCTTGCTAGCATTTGCTATTATGTGATTTCTTAACATAGCCATTCTTTCTGGCATAAGATGAAATATCAGTGCTGTTTCAATTTGCATTTCTTGAATGGCCATGAAATTAAACATTTTTTATGTATCTATTGCCATTTTTACTTCTGATAAAGTATCTATACATTTTAGTTGCCCATTTTTATTGAGTATTTTATTTTGGGGGGACTAATTTTTTGAGGTCTTTATTCTAAATATTAGTTCTGTCTCTGAGGAATAGCTGGCAAAATATTTTTCCCATTCTGTAGGTTTTCTTTTCACCCTGTTGGTTTTCTTTACTATGCAGAAGCTTTTTAATTTGGTAAAATCCCTAAATGATGTCTTTTGTTGAATAGAAATTTTTTCCTTATGGAGTTGAATTATAAATTTTTCTTTCATAGTTAGTGCTTTCTGTGTCCTAAATTTTTTTTTCTAACTCAATAATCACGAAGAATTTCTTATTGGAAAATCTTACGTTCATTGGGAAACTAGATAACAAGTATTTTTGGCACATCTACTATAAAGACTTCTCTGTCCCTGTTAAATTTTTTTGGTACTTTCATGGAAAATCAATTGAGCAAATATATGTCATTTTATGGATGTTTCATTCTATAACATTGATGTATTTACCAATATTTATGCTAACACCTCTGCTAGAAGATCAATTTCCATGGTCTATTGTATTTCTGCATGTCTTGTGAGCAGGGACACTGATCATCCCTTTGTTCTGTAATATTTATTCAAAGATTTTTATATAGCAAATAGCTTTGGAAGATGAAGACAGTATCTATCTCCACAAAAATAATCAGGCTAATTACTGCCCAGTGTAATAAAGACACCAAATATCCTGGGTCCCTCCTAAGTGTCAGTGAGGTTTACAGCCTACTATGAAAACATTTGGGTTCCCTAAACTCAGGGTTTTCCTTCTGTAATGTGCTCCATTGTGTGTGCAGGTATCACTTGACCATCTTTGTGTCTCCATCTTGTACCTGGAACTGGTACTCAGAAAACTAATGCTAATGCTAACATCTGACTATAGCAATTTCCACAGGGAAGAAAATAATTCATTTTTGACCTAGAAGTATTATCTTTTGCCAGCATCTATGAAATTTTGGCAGCCTAACTAGTTAGCTTGCAAGTAGAGTAAAATATTAGATCCTTACTGTTCCTTATAATTGCTATCTTGTTTTATGGCTTTATAAGTTTAGAAATCAGATTATGTATGATAATATCACTTTCTTGTTATGCACAATGTGTTTATTGAGGTGAATTTATCCCCACAATCTATATTTTTATGCTACTGTACATGACACTTTAAATGAATCTCCTTTTAATTCTTCATTGCTAATGGATAGAAATACAAATTAAATTTGTGTAATACCTTTTATCTTATATCCCTACTAAAATCACAGTTCTAGCAGCTTTGTAAAAAAATATTATTAAACAGATTCTGTATACTTATAGATATCATCTGTAAGTAAAGATGGTTTTAAATATTCCTTTCAAATATTTATACTTTTATTTTTCTTATTGAAAAATACGATGTTGAATAGAAGTATTGAAAATGGAGATCTGTTCATCTTAAAATGAAAATGAGTTAATTCTTCATTAAATGAGTTGTCATCTGTAGGTTTTTCCTAGATTTATTTATTAGACTAAGGAAGTTTGCTCTAATTTCCAATTTTTAAAAAAATTTTTAAAAATGAAGAATGGTTGTTAATTTTGTTAAATGCTTTTCATCCATAGAGATAGTTATTTTTTTCTTGTTTCTGTTTATATGGTGAATTTACTGAATTTCAAATGTTAAACTAAATTTACATTTCAGACTAAATCTCACTGCTGATAATATATTATTATTGTTTTACATTTTGCTAAACTAGTTTTCTAAAATTTTGTTAAGGAATTTTGAGATTATGTTTATGGGACTATATCATGTTCATATAATTTTCTTTTCCTGCAAAGTGTTGATTTGGTTCTAGTAATAGAATAATAATAGATTTGTTAAATGATTTGGGGAAGTTTCCTTTTTCTATATTTTGAAAGAGTTCTTATAGAACTGGTATGATTTTTCTATTAAATGTTTGAGGAATTATATCTGTGAAGCCATTTGGCACTGAACTTTACTGTGTAAGAAGATATCTAATTAAATTTCTTCAATTTATATGTAGTTATTTAGATTTTATATATTTAGGTAATACATTTAGTCACTTGTTTTTCAAGAAATTAGTTCATTTCATCTATGTTCTCCAAATTACTAACATAAGGTTACTCATCACCATATTATTATCATTTTTATATCTGAATGACCTCATGAGCTCTTTCCTAATATCTTCCAAATAATCTCTTGTAGGATATTGATGTGTTATCTATGTTTTTCTTGATCAGTCTAACTAGTCTAACTAGAGAATTATCAATTTTATTAGTTTCCACATTTAGTTTTGATGAATATATTTTATTACACCTCTATTTTTATTATTGGTTGACTCTACTCTCATTAAATTCAATTTGGTCTTTAGCTCCTTAAAGTAGAAATATAAGTCAAGGGTTTCAACCCACCTTAAAAGGTTGTAAGTGTTTCTTAAAGCCTTGATTTAGTTACATTTCATAAGTTTTCATATATTGTTTTCATTATCATTTAATTAAAAAATTTAAATTATACTCATAAGTTTTCCTTTGTATTGCTTTTTAAAAAATATTTGTATATATTTAAGATATCTTAACATTTTATTTAATTCCATTGTGTCAGAAAAGAAACTGTATTTGGGGTATCTCCATACTGATTTCCACAGTGGTTGCACCAGTCTACACTCTCACCAGCAGTGGAGGAGGGTTCCTTTCTCCCCACACCCCTGCCAGCATTTGTTACTGGTTGTTTTCTTAATAGCAGCCATTCTTTCTGGGGTGAGGTGGAATCTCAGTGTTGTTTTCATTTGCATCTCTCAGCTGTTCCCCTGCTGGGTATCTTTGCAAAACAATTAAAAGAATCAGCAGACAGGCAGGTCTGTGCACACCCTACCGAGGTCCTGAGTCCCATAGAACACACTGAATCAGCCCGCTGCAGACAGGCAGGTCTGCCCATGCCCTACTGAAGTCCTGAGTTGAACAGAACATGCCGAATCACCCCACTGCAGACAGGCAGCCACTTGGTTCCACACTACAAAGAAGCAGAGGACACCAGACCACCAGACCAAGGTACTCAGTCCCGCTGCTCCTGGCCCAGAGGTAGGGGCTTCTGAGCTGTCATCCCACTGCTCCTGGTCCAGAAGAAGGGGCTTCCCAGCCACCATCTCTCCTGTTGCTCCCAGCCCACAGGAAAGGGCTTTTGGGTCACCATCCCTACTGCTGCTCCCGGCCCCTGTCCCACCTCTCCCAGCTCAGAGGAGGTAATTGTTGCATGAGCCAACAGCTCCCCCCAGTCAAAATGAGAAAACACATAAATAAGTCTCAAAACCAGACTTCCAGATCACCTACAGCAACCCTAAAGGGAAATGAGATAGAACACTCTGATACTCAACCACCTGGACCTACTGAACTGGCAACAAAAGGGGATCTGGAAAAAATGAAATCAGAAATAATTTCTCAGATAACAGGAGAAATTGTGCCCCTAGTGCAAG
>NW_004624731.1:37648555-37660598 GCF_000247695.1 Heterocephalus glaber
AGCATCCAAAGCTGTTGGGGTAGTGGGAGGGGCAGGGGAAAGGAAAGAAGGGAAAGGAAAAATGATGAGAAATGGAAAAATTGGAAATAAAGTCTTTGTAAATAGGGAAGGGTGGAGGGTGTGAATACAACACATTGTTTTGTATACCTACAATGTACCAATAAAAGAATTTAATAAAAAAAGAATTAAAAGAGTCACATCACAGTGATATATGTGCACCCATGTTCATAGCAGCACAGTTTGTTATAGCTAAAGGTTGGAAGTAGCCCAAGTGCCCATCCACTGGAAAATGGATAAAGAAGATGTGGTTTTTTATATAAAATGGAGTACTACTCAGCCATAAAGAATGAAAAACTATAGTCATTTATAGCTAAATGGATGCATATCGAGGCCATACTCTTAAGTGTAATAAATAGGAGACACATGTGTAGATACCGAATAGTTTCTAATGTGAGAAACTGATAGTGTAAACAAGGGTTAAAATGATTAAAATGAATAATTGATAATTTGAAATAGGAAAAAAGTTCCAAAGACGAAGGGGTGAAGGGAAGGGGAAGGGGAAAGGAAAGGAGGGAAAGCAAAAACTATGAGAAAAGAAAAAAAAATGGAAATGATGTCTGTGTAAATAGGGAGGGATGCACTGGTAATGGGGAAAAAATAAGAACCAAGATACATCATGTACAGGTACAAGCACCCAATGATAAATGTAAATGTGTTGTATACCTAAAATGTACCAATAAAAGAACTTAAGAAAACAAAAAGAAACTGTATATCCTTCTGAGTTTTTGAAATTTATTGCTTTAAAGTCCAGCATATGTTCTATTTTGGTGACTATTCCATGTATATTTGTAAGAATGCATATTCTCCCATTATTGGATGTAGTTGTCTATAAAATTAGTTGTTTTAATGTGATAACTACTAATGTAAAAATATTCTGTATGCTTTTTTTTTCTCATCAATTGTTTTATTGGTAACTTTGGAAAGTTTTAGAATCTTCCACTCAATTTATATTTCTATTATACTTTTTTAGGTTTTGCTTCATGCATTTTGAATCTCTGTTATTGGAACATAAACACTAATAATCTTTATATATTTTTGGCAAATTAATTCCCTTATGAAATGTCTATCTGTATCTATAATACTTCTTGTCCTGATTTCTGATTTTTTCTCTTTTATTAATCAATTCAAATGTCAGCTCTTTAGATTCTCATGGTATTTCTTTTTCCCTCTGTGTCTACTTATTTCAATTATATTTCCTTTAGACTGAATATATCTTTGATCTTACATTTTTAACCAATCTGTTAATGTTTGCTTTCTGTTTGTATAGTCAGTATTCATATATTTAATATAATTATTGATACTTTGAGGTTGAGGCCTGCTGTTTCCCTTTTCACTTTTTTAGTTTTTTCATTTGTTCTTTTTTCATTGCCTTCCTTCCCTTTCTCCCTCCCTCCCTCCTTCCCTCTCTCCTTCCTCATTCTCTTTCTCCCTTCTGCTCTTTTTCCTTTCTGCCCTTTCTCCCTCTCTTCTCCCTCCTTCCCTCCCTCAGATTTAGTGTTTATAAATCTTTCATTGTGTCTCTTCTTTTGGCTTTTTCACTATTAACTCTTTGGTTTACTTATTTACTTTTAATAGTCTCTTCAGGGTTTGCTATATGCATCTTTAATGTATTACAGAGTACCTCCGGTTAATATAATATCGTAGGATGCATAATTTAAGACCCATAAACTATTATACTTTCATTTGTTCCCTTCTGGATTATTATGCAGTTGCTATCATCTGTTTTGCTTGACCATATATGCTATCCCCTACAATTCATTTTTGTTACTCTTTCTTTTAAAAAACAGATTTTCTTTAAAAGATATTCTGAAACAGGAACAAAAAAATCTTCTGTTTACCTGCATATTTACCATTTCTACTGCTCTTCATTTCTTGGTAAAAATCTGAAATTTTATCTAGTTTAATTCTATTTCAGCCTATGTAAACTTAAGCATATTTATTTCTTATAGTAAAGGTTTACAAATAAAAATAATACCTTTCTTTGTTTTAATGTGTCTCAAAATTCTGTCACAAATTTTTGTTCAATTTGTTTCCATTGAAAGGTAGTGATTTAAAAAAACTAATAACTTTAAAGTTTTAACTTAAAACTGTGACACTTCAAGATGCAATGGTCCAGGATGCATATTCCTTTCTGTTTTCCTTCTGAAGTTTATTTCTTTTGCAGTGGTCTATATTGTTTTATTGTCTTGTTTGTTTGTTTCAGTACTAGGAATTGAACAAATGGCCTTTGCACTGAGCTACGCCCAGCACTTTTTATTTTTTGAGATGAGCTTGGCTTTAACTTGTGGTCCTCCTGCCTCAGCTCCCAGAGTGCTGGGATTATAGGCTTGTACTACCATGCCCTTCTATTCCATGTTGTTTTAAAGTATCCATCTGTGGGGGTTCCAGCAATTCCAGTGGTTTCCTTTGAACATCTCCAGTCACAACTGGTCAATTTACATGCCTCTTGCTTTCTTGCTAATATCTTAATAGTAGAGTTCTGGGCTCTCAGACACGTGCTTCATGTACTCTGTTGCTTTATGTCCAATTTTAAATTGAGCATTAAATGAATTCAGTATATTAATTGTAGGGGCTCAGTGGTTCTGCCACCTGCACCACAAGCGCAAGGTCCTGAGTTCAATCCCCCAGAAAGAATGGCCATGATCAGGAAATCAGATAACAACTGCTGGTGAGGAGTTCTGGTGGCTGGAAGTCCAAGATCAAAGTGTTGGTAGGATTGCTTCTTCTGTGGTCTTGCTGTAAATTACAGATGGCTGCTTTCTTGTACTTCCTCACTGTATGTGTCTGTGTACAAATGTTCCTGAAGTTTCTTTCTTTTTATGCCCACAGCCACTAGTGTACTCCCAGAGTCATCAAATCTGCATTATCAGAAATCCTCTACTACCCGGCTCCTAACTTGTCTTTTCATTACCAGTTTCATCTTCCTGCTATTTGTTCTTCACATTTCTGCCAGGATCCTCCATTCAAAATGTGTGTCTAATGGTCTCAGTTTCTTCTTAAAACCTCCAATGTCTCTTAATAATACCTTTTATGATAAAAGACAAACTCTTAATCTTAAAATTCAAAATTCTTCACTATCTTGTTTATCATATATATATATATATATATATATATATATATATATGGTACATTGTCTTGTAATTCTGTGACCTGCATCCCCTTACAATACCAAATCAAACTCTTTTGTGTTCCTATGATTTTAGGTGTAATTTGCTTTTAGTTACATGTTTTTAGCAATGCTGAAGGTAGCCATTTTTTTATATAAGATAGAAAAAAGGTTCCAAAACAAGAAAAATTTATGTTATTGGGCAAAAGTATAAAGTAATATTTAATCTATAAAGAAGAAAATAGAGCAGATTTCTCCCCCCCAAAAATTGCCAAATTTTCCCATCACCAAATTTATTTCCTTCAAAGCAGACAAGTTCCTGCTTTTAACTGAATACCACCAAGTGTTGACCCATTGCTAATAGTTGCCCTGTTGTACAAGTTAATTACAGTCTCCACTTGTTATTTCCCATGATTTAGAGCATCTTCCTATAAATTGAGAAATATAATAATTTGCCTCAGGTTACACAGAGGTAGTAGACATTATTTAACCTCAGGCCTGTATGACTATAAACCTGGCATGTTTCTTATTCATGATGCTGGAAAAGCAGAACACTTTCTGTTTTCATTCTGTAAACTGTTGTTAATCTAGATAGCTGTCAATACTAGATAAACATGAATCATGAATGCAAAATCTAATGTAATCTACTGTTGGACATGTCTTAGAACAAAACTCTTACTGGTAAATAAATCCATCAACATTTCAGTTTTCTTATATGTAACATTTTATTGATAATCATTCCTTACAGGTGAGAATAAAATTCTTTAATAATAGTAATGCCTAATATTTGTAAGAACATATAAATAATTTATAATAAAAATGAGTGCTTTATAAACTCCAAGTTGCCTGAAGAAATTTGTAATACGAAGAAAAATTATTAGTGGTTGAAATGTGTTTTCCACAGTCTCATGCTAACAGTTTGTTCAGCCAAGATTAACACAAGCCAATATACACATTTGTAGAAAAATGTGACCCAACTAATTCAAGAAACAAAGACATATTTTAGATCAAAATGCCAAAAAATTTATTTTTTAATAATTAGTTTCAAAAATGACATATTTTAGAGAAAAACTCTTCCTAAAACACCTCTTTGCCCTTATGTGACATCTATTATAGCAGACACTGAGTTACATAAATGGGCAAAATTAAGAAAAACAGTTTACTTCAGTAATTATAGCTTTTTTTTTCTAATTGACATATGCGGCTAGTTGCCTTAAAGGTCAGTAGTCTCATGTTCTGCAGATAAATCTTGCAACTATTGCTGCTTAGCTTGGCAGCACTGTGCAATATTAGAAAGCACTGATTCAAGTTCTCAAAGTTTCTGTAAAGCCTTAAAATTAAAAAATTTGAAGTTTTGAGAGTATTTGTTCATGCTTTTTTCATGTAAGTTCAAATAACACCAACTTTTTCTCTTTTCCTCAAGTACAGTTACAATATCCTTTTTATTGTAGTAGAGAAAGACATACACACACATGTATACACACACACACACACGTGATTTTTATTGAGACTTTGGGAGAATGGAGAAAAAGCCTTGAGAAATTTACTCATTGCATTTATTTTAACCAGAGATTTTTTAAAAAAAGTAAAAACGAGATCAGAGGACTGGGTGAGTGGATGAGTAAACTTTAACAACATACTTTGGAGATGAATACTGGGCAAAGACTAAAATTATTGTTTCAGATGCTGACTCCATAAAAAATTTGAATTGCCATGTATAGCAAAGGAATTAGAGCACGTTAGAGTTAAGTGTGCTGAAGGGAAAGAGAAGAAACTTAGGAACAGATCAATGTTAGATTTAAGCCACCAGTATAAAACATACATTAGAATTTGAAGTTATTTGGTCACAATTTGTATTATCTTTCAGGCCACATATATCTTTATTTCCCTGGACCTGTGTCACAATCTTCCTTTTTCCTAAATTCCCAGAGCCTATTTATTCTTCATCAGCAAGGTTACACATCACTCAATCCTTCATCTAGATAGCCATATTACTTCTCATCTATACTATTCACGGCTTATTGCCTTATGGCTATTCCTCACCTATTATCTCAAAGAACAATTTGATTCTTAAGATTTTTCAGGACAGAAACTCAATTTTACTGCTTGGTATGCTGCTATATACCTACCATAGTATAGGTACAATTAAAATTTATTGGACCCTGTTAGGTAAACATGGCTGATTGAAAACATATGTTCATCCTTGTTTACTTTCACATTTCCAGCAAAATTACAGAAAGGAATAAAAACAATACTGATTTGTACATGGTCAGATAAGGAGAATGGGAAGGTATAATTTGGATGTCATTTGAGTGTATCTGAGGATCTATGTGGTAGAAGGTTTGGTCCTCACAGTGCCACTATCGGTAGGTGGTAGAACCCCTTAAGAAGTGGGTCTAGTGGGAGGGCAGTGTGCGGGTGAAAAGGAGTTCTTGTGCAACACCTTGAGTTCTCAGGAGAGGGTGTTTTAGAGGAGTAAGTGGGCCCCATCAAACTCACTCTACTCCTGTAATGCCATCACTGACTTGCTCCACCATTGCCCTTGGTGCCCTGAGGTGATGTAGCCAAGGAGCAGCCCTCACCACAGAGCCTGCACTATGCCATTTATATTTCAACCTCCCAAACTGTGAGCTAAATAAACTGCTTGTTAGAAGTAGACTTTGTCACGTGTTTTGGTGTTTTTTTTGGTACTGGAGATCGAACTTGGGACCTTGAACTTGTGAGGCAGGCAACAGAACTACTGAGCTAAATTCCCTGCCCTGTTACATGTTTTGTTATAGTGAGGAGAAACTACCTGATAAAGGGAAAAATGATAGCATTGGAAAGCAAAGATAAAAAAGTGACAATATGGCAAGTGGATGAAAGAAATAGTAAAGCAGGGGAAGATGAGGCTTAAAAGCAAGCAGGGAGAGATAACAATGTGCAACCCTATTAATTTGTCAAACCACAGAAAGGCTCAGACACTAGGTTCCAGAAGAAGATGTACTATAGGGATTAAAAACAAAAGGCATGATTTAAAATATTGAACTGATAGAAAATATGAATTAGGAAAAATGTAACTATAAAGACTCTGCATATATGGATTCTAAGAATCAAGATGGATGGGGGAAAGTTGGTTAAATTAAAACAGGTTACATGAAAATATAAACAATGAATGATGAGAACATATCCTTCTCTCATTCTTTGCTCAACTCCCAAAAAATCAGTCAGTCATCACCTTATCCATTAGATTGGGATCTCAGGGATCATTCTCAAGGAAATAGAAGTGACAAAGGGAAAATAACCACAGATACTGACATTGTGTATACTTCAACCAAAAGGCTAACTGGTCACCCGCTCTGTATAGTGAAGCACACAGCCTCAAAACGACTCACTGTCTCATGGAGTTCCTTATAAATGTTATGGTATGTTACTCTCAGATATGAATGAACCATCGAGAACCATCTGACATAAGGGGAATTACCTTTCTATTCCCCATGAAAGAGAAACAAAACAAAGAAAGGGAACTTGATAAAAATAGGAATCTGGAAATCAGAGAAAAAAGTTAACAAAATTATGATTCATACTCAGAGAGACAAAATGATGTTATTGTCATGAAATGGGAGCTGGATGCTAAAACACTCAATGATTGAAAATTAAGAATGAAGTCTTAGAAACAAAAATATTATACCCCAAATTAAAAATTTAATAACCTGGTGCAATATAAAACCAAGGAAATAGCTGAGAATAAAGAATGAGAAGGAAAAAGGCGAAAAAAGATAAGAAAAATCAAACATCAATCTAGCAGTTGTATAATAGATGAGAAAAACATTTCTCCTCGATTGTGTATGAATAGTAGATGATAGATGGTCTACAAAGGCTATAGCAAAAGTGAGAAAATTATTTATATTTTTCCATTAATGAAGGGGATAGATTTCTAGATTAAAAGAGCCTTCTGAAGGATGAGGATAATTAATTTAAAAGAAAAAAGTAAGATAGGCCCAAACCAAGGCCCAAACCACCAGAACAATAAGAAATGCTAAAATTCTCCATGGAACTAAAGAGAAAAAGATTGAGATTAAGAACAACATCAGATTTTTTCAATAGGAGGAGGAATGTATTTAAAAGTTTGGTGAAAATGATTTTCAACCCCTTGGATTCTATCCACAGACTATAAACAAATTGTGAAGACAGAAAAATGTCATTTTCAGACATGTAAAATCTAAGACTTGTACCTTCTGTGTACTATTTTTTGATAGTTTCTCTAAAGTGAGGAATTGACTCAAGAAAAAAGAAGACATGAAACCTACATCCAACACAAGAGAGGTGGAAGCATTCCCTAAGATGATGGCAAAGGCCAGTGATATGATAAGAGCTATGTAGCAATTCTAGAGAGCTGCAAGTGAAGAGAGGGCAGAGTGACGTCAGGAAAAGCTCAGAACAGATAGGTATTTTTAAAAACACGTTTGACTATGTAGAAATGCAAAACAAGAGACTGTTGGAAGCTGTGAGGAAAATTTATCAGTGGATAAAAAAGAAAAGTTTAAAACATTAAAAACGTGAAGAAATTATTAACTCTAGGGAAAACCAAAATTTGACTAAGAAATAAAATTCAGTAGTATGTAGTTTGGCAGAAAACTAAATACTAGCATTTAAAAAGTTATTATACTTTTACTTTTGTGGGATAAGGGAAGAGAAAGCAGGGCAAGAATGATATTGTCTTCAAATACAGGGAAGTTAAGAGCCTAAGATGATGAATCCAGGCATAACATATTAGGCATATTGTTTGTCAGCATGAAGTTAAGTGCCAGGAAAATGAGTCGCAACACTGAACATGACTATCTCTGGTAGAGCTTGGAAATAGCAGGTTGATAGGTTGGAGGCAGTGGATGTTTCTTTTCTTTATTTTAAATTCCGTGCATGTGTTACTTGGAAAATATAAAAATTAATGACTAGTTATTGGATATTACCATAGTTACAGTAAGAAGTTTCAGTCCAAAGGATCAAAATATTCAAAGGTCTCTGGTTTTCTCAAGGAGACATGAAAAAAAGAGTGCACCCAGACTTTCTGGAGTAGATATTACAAACCTCTGCAACACCTGTATGCAATAATTTCCATAATCAGCCCACCCTTTCTCCCTAGAAAGGCAGAATTGTTCCCAGAGACAAAGCTCAGAATCCTATTGGGGGAATCTTTTCTTTTTCTGGTATCAGTTTTTGAACTCAGGACCTTTAGCTTGCAAAGCAGGCGGCGGCACCACTGAGTTAAATCCCGGCCCCCTATTGGGGGAATCTTTATGTCTGCCTTCTCTAGTTTCACTGAGGAAGATATTCCTAACATTCTAACTTCTTTCCCAAGAAGAATACAGGATTTCTCTTTTTTGGAAGATTTGAAGAAAAGGAGGAATTGGCCATGTCAGGTTCTGATCTTTCTGCTCATCTTGGGGGTGTGAACTCTTAAAGATAGGCAATTGGAACCTTCTCCTCCAAGTAGAGTCTTTTCTACCTGAAGGTTCCCAGGAAGCCCAGCAATTTGTCCAATGCTGGTGGTGATAAGTGGGGCTACTCTGCCCAGTGTGTAGTTCACAATGAAGAAGCTTACTGTTGCCCCATGCCTCTTCTGGAGCTTAAGTGGTAGTAAAGGTAATGCTTTGGTACCATTAACTAGCTATCCTGTTGTCCTTGGATATTATTTATGGGCCACAGCTAGTTTAACATTACCTCTGACAAGAATGTAACTGTGGTACCTTCAGTTCTCTCAGTTTTCTTGTGGGATTTTCTGTGGTCAGTATGGTGGCAGTGTCTAAATACCACCACAAATTTTCAATTTTATGGCTTTACAGAAAATTCTTTGTATCATTGGTATAAGAAGTCAATTACTTAATGAGAAAAATAAAGAGATAATTTTAAAAATTTACCAGTTACCAACATTGAAAGTATAAATAAATGTTAGCTAAAAGAATAAATTTTAAATTTGTCCCCTAGGGAAACATGGACATTATGAATGTGAAGATTCAGGAAAGGAAAAATTTTGTGAAAGTAACAAAACTTTTCTCATTGCATTTGAAGAGAATGAGCTAGCTCACATTAGGAAATTGATTTATATAACAAATGTGCTTTATAATAGAATTATTGAGAATCTTCTGTGTGCCAGGAACTATTTTAATACTAGGTATACAAGAGTGAACAACACTGCAAAATTCTCTGCCCTTGTAGAGATGACTGTCTAATGGGTAAAAAAGACCACGACTAAGTGATATACATAGTATGCTAGAAGGAAATGAATGTTATGTAGAAAAAAAAGAGCAGGGAAAATGAATATGAAGTGAGGAGGTTAGGGATGAGAATTGCAGTTTTAAAATAGCATGTTGTTTGAGTAAAGACCTAGAGGGTAACAGGCAGCCAGTCATGTTATTGTAGGATATGAGAAATTTCACCAAATGTATTAATGGAAATTTATTTATTTTTATTTTTCTAAATTCTGCTTCTTCTTCAATGCTGGAAAATAATTTTATAGGCTGTCATGTGGTCATGTTTGTTAATCTCACTATTATTGGGTGCCTCTGAGTGTTGCTGATACCTCATAGTTCTGCCATCATCTACTAGTCATCAGTGTTGACTGTCACTTTTATCTCCTTCAGCTATTGAAAGAGTTACTTTGTTTTTTTGTTTGTTTGTTTGTTTTGCTTTGGTGACCTCCTACAGGCATTCCTGATCTTTTAATTGTAAGAAGAAGTAATTGTTTACCTCATAAAGATATTACATGTGTCTGTTATAAAATTTACCAACTTTATTTCTTTCTAGAAGTCTCTATGTTTTTATGGATCTTCTAAACTGTTTTTGTAGTTTATTCAGCTAATTTTTCTGTTTCAGAGATACATCCTTTTTTTCTTCAATGCTGGTCTTCTTCTGTGTAGTCCTATAAACTTTATCCTGTATTAAACCTTGTATAAATACCATCTCCTTTTATATTTGCTCTTTATCCTGGACCTATACATTTTGTGAGATTTTCCCTGTGCTAAGACAAAAAACTGAACAAGGACTACTAGCACAAAAATGTTTCTATTACTTTATTTTTCAGCTTTTTTCATTATCTGACCTCATATCTTTTTTTAAATGAATTTTATTGGTACATTTTAGGTATACAATAAGATGACATTCATCATTGGAAATTTGCACCTTTACATAATCTCTCTTGGTTCTTATTTTTCCCCCTTCTCCTGGGCTCCCTTCAACCCCTCCATTCCGCCCGATTTACAAAGACTTCATTTCCATTTTTTCATTTTCTCATATTAATTCCATTCTCTTCTTTCCTTTCCCCTACCCTCCCACTTCCCCTTCCTCTATGCCAATTTTCTTCCTATTTCACATTATCTATTATACCTTTGAGTTCTTTACACTTTCAGTTTCTCACACTAGATAAACTATTCAGTATTTACACGTGTGTCCTATTTATTTAACTTGAGTATCACCTCAATATGCATCCATTTACCTATATGTCTCTAATTTCTCATTTTTTCTGGGTGAGTAGTACTCCATTTTATTAAAAAATCCACATGTTCTTTATCCAGTCTCCAGCTGATGGGCACTTGGGCTGCTTCCAAGTTTCAGCTATTGCAAATTGTGCTGCTATGAACATGAGTACACATATATCACTGCGGTATGATTCTTTTAATTGTTTGAGGAAGATACCCAGCAGGAGAATAGCTGAGTCAAATGGAACTTCCAACCCTAGTTCTTTGCGGTATCCCCATACTGATTTCCACAGTGGTTGCACCAGTCTACACTCCCACCAGCAGTGTAACAGGGTTCCTCTTTCCCCACACCCCCACCAACATTTGTTATTGCTTGATTTCATGATAGCAGTCATTCTTTCTCGAGTGAGGTGGAATCACAGCACTGTTTTCATTTGCATCTCTCGAATGACCAGCAATGTTGAACATTTTTTCATATGTTTATTTGCTATTTCTACTTCTTTTTCTGAGAAATGTCTGTTCATTTCAGATGCCCATTTTTGGATTGGGTCTTTAAATTTGGGAGGTCTGATTTTTTAAAGTTCTTTATAGATTTGAGATAGTAGAGCTTTGATGAACAGCAGGTGAAAATTTTTTCCCACATTGTGTGTTCCTCTTCATTCTGTTGGTGGTATCGCTTGATGTGCAGAAGCTGTTTAATAAGAAGAGATCCCACTTGTTGATTGTGATAGTTCACAGGCAACTGAGGTTTTGTTCATAAAATTTTTTCCTACACCAATGTCTTCAAAAGTTCTACCTAACCTCTGTTCTAGCCGGTTCAGCATTTCTATTTTAATATATAAACCTTTAACTCATTTCAATTTTAGTTTAGTGCATGGTGAGAGATATAGGTCTAGTTTTAATCTTTGGCAAATTGAAACCCAATTTTTCCAGCACTACTTATTAAAGAGGCTATCTTTACTACAGTGAGGGTGTTTGGCTCCTTTGTTGAAGATGAGGTGACTGAGTGTGTCTGGAGTTGTTTCTGCACTTTCCAATCTGTTACACTGGTTCTCAGGTCTGTTTTATTGTCAGTATCATGCTGTTTTTATCACAGTAGCATTGTAGTATAGTTTCAAGTTGGAGATTGTGATATCCCCTGCCTTGTCTCTGTTGCTTAGAACGGCTTTTGCTATTCTAGGTCTTGTCTTGTTCCAAAGGAATTTTTGGATTGCTTTCTCAAGATCCATGAAGTATGCTGCTAGAATTTCAATTGGGATTGCATTGAATCTATATAGCAATTTTGGAAGTATGGTCATGTTCACTATGTTGATTCTTCCTACCCAGGAGGAAGGGATGTCTTTCCATTTTCTGATATCATCTTCAATCTCTCTTTTCAGAGTGCTATAGTTTTCAGAGAAGAGGTCTTTGATTTCTTTTGTTA
>NW_004624731.1:37663199-37700061 GCF_000247695.1 Heterocephalus glaber
TTTTGCAGGGTACATCAATCTGGGTTGGAGGCTGTTTTTCTTTAGGGCTTGAAATAAGTCACTCTAAGCTCTTGCCTTGAGGGTTTGCATTGAGAAGTGTGCTGTGATTCTGATGGTGTTTTCACTGTATGTGATTTGTTTCTTTTCTCTGTTTGTAGAATGGTGTTCTTCTGTTGTGTTTCTGGAATCTTAACTATTATATGCCAGGTGTAGATTTTTTTTATTTTTGATCAAGGCTAGTTGTAGTCCTGTATGCCTCACTTATCTGTATGTCAGGTTCTTTTCCCCTGCTTGGGAAGTTTTCTGCCATCATTTCTGCGAACAGTTTTTTGATGTCATCTGCACTCTCTCCTGTTTCTTCATTGACTGTAATCAGTCTCATGTCATTCTTCTTTGCATCATCTAGAAGCTGCTGGATTGATTTCTCATGGTCTGTCACTATTATAAAGAAATTTTTCTTTTCATGGTCAATAATTGCAATCCTATCTTCTATATCTGACATTCTGTCCTTACATTGGTTCATTCTGCTGTGTAAACTTTCAGTTGAGTTTTTAATCTTCTGGAAATCTGTTTGCATATGTTTTATGGATTCCATTTTTTTCCTATGTTGGGATTCCATCATGTTCCTCAGCTCCTCTATTTTTTTATGTGGGTCCCATCTAGATTTATTAATCATGTCTTGTACTATGGGCACACTCTCTCCTGTTATCTCAGAAATTATTTCTGATTTCATTTTTTCCAGATCCTCTTTTGTTGCCAGTTCACGATGTCCAGGTTGTTCAGTAACAGACTGTTCTATTTCGTTTCTCTTTGGGGTTGCTTTAGGTGATCTGGAAGTCTGGTTTTGAGCTTTGTTTATGTGTCTTCTCATTTCAATGGCAGAGGCGGGTGTGATTCTGGTGCCCCTGTGGGTCACCTCCTGGTTCCTGGAGTGGTGGCACGGTGGCCCAGAAGATTCCTCCTCAGTGCTGGAGTTGGCTCTCCTCATTTTCTAATATGTTTTCATCAACAAAAATAATACATATGTACATCAGAAAACTTGGCAAAGAGTTCAAAGAGAAAAAAAATCCATAGTTGAGCAATAAACATTATTATGAATATTTTAATGTATATCTTTCATTATTCTTTTGAGACTACATATATTTCTGTGACAAATATACCATTCAATTTTAGTATGTCTTATAGCATCCATTATAATTTGTGATATATTGGCCTCATTCTTTTTTAGTGTTTTTGTTTTCTACAACTTTATTTTAATGACAGCATAACATGTATATGTACCACTGTATATAAGTATGCAAATTTATATAGTAAATTTATAAGTTTTCTTACCATTACCAGAAATTATATTATATATGTATTATTTATTTTTTTATGGTTTCTCCTTATATTAGAATAGAAGGTCCATGGAAGAAGGAAACATGATTTGTATTTGTCTTACTCCTTGACATCCAGTGCTTAGAACACTTCTTGGTGCATGGTAGCCACTGAATGCATATGTATTTACTAAATGCATAAATGTATTTACATATTTAATTTACATAATATTTTTACCATTGTAAACAAAAATGAAAGTTACTGTACATATTTGTAAATATTTCTTTAGCATAAAATCTTACAGGATGAATTTCTAATTTGAATTATTCATAGATTAACAGTCATAATAAATTGTCTCATATTCTCCTGAATGTATACTTCCATTAATTGTGCATGAATGTTTCTATTCTAGCAATCTCTTTGAAAATTGCACTTTAATCTTTTTAAAAAATTCTTTTAAATTTAGTAGATAGAACATATAGCTTTAATTTATAATGTGCATTTCTTTGATTATATGAGAGATTTGAGGACATATTTTATACAATTTAAGTCCTTTGTAGTATTTGTTAAGTTTTGTTTTATAACTCAGGACATGACTTGTCTGAGTGAATGTTCACCTCTTGAAAATCACATGTATTCTGCTGTTACTGGGTAGAATTGTTTGTAAAGACAATGAGGCCAAATTGTTAGGTTTTCTATATCCTTATTGATTCCTTGTCCACTTATTCCTTTAATTACTGAGAGAAGACTATTGAAATCTCCAACTATATTTACCTATTTCTCTTTCATGTCTATTAGTTTTTAATCATATATGAAGCTCCATGGTGAAAAAACATTTGGATTATTATGTCTTTTAGAGAATTTATCTTTTTATTCTTGCCTAATGTTTCTTTATCTTTGGCAATCTTTCTCATTCTCAAGTATGTTTTAGCTGATAATAATATAGTGACTCAGGCTTTCTTATTTTTAGTGTATTCATGATAGATCTTTTACTTCCATCCCTTTAATTCATTTATCATTTTGTATTTAAAGTAGATATCATGTAAACAGCATTTTGTGTTTTTTTATACAATATCATAATTTATCTTTTAAATTGATATATTTGACCCTCTGTGTGTGATGTAATTATTGAGAAGATTGAAATCTGTCATCTAGCCAGCTGTTTTCTATTTATTACTTTCTACTTGTTTTCCTTTATTTTGGCCTTGTTTCAGATTAAAAACTTGTTATGATTTAATTTTTAACTGTTACTGGCTTATCACTTATTACTTTTCATAAAACTTTTAATGGTTGCCCTAGCATTTAACATTTGTCAGTTTTAAAACCAGTCTATATATTTGCACTTATGGCTTATATCTAGATGTCCCCTAAAGCTTCATTTGCTTCATCTTGGGGAGATGGGTAGCTCATAGGAATATGATATTTATCAGTGGATTAGGCCACTGATGAGATTGTAGAGAAATGTGAGGTTGGGAGGTGAAGCCTGATGGCAGCATGTGGGTCACTGCAGGCATGGCCTGGAAGGGCATGTCTCTCCCACTCCTCCCTTAGTCTTTCTCTCTGCTTCCAGCTGCCATGCCATGAGCTGTTTTCTTGCATGCCCCTCTTCCCTGCTGTCCTGCCTTGGAGCCAGCAGACTGTGCACTAAAACCTCTACAAACTATGAACCAGAATAAACCTCTCCTTTAAATTATGGGTTTCTGGTATTTTGTCCGAGCAATGAGCAAAAAGTAATGAAGATAATCTGTCTGGAGAAATTTCTTAGGCATTGTAGTCTGTTACATCTCTGGTGTTCTATTTCATATAGTTCATCTATGTTGGCCATGGCCATGAATTTTCTCTAAGTTTGTCTGTGGAATTTTTTTATTTTTGGAAGATAATTTACTAGGTGTACAATTCAGTATTTTTTTCCTGCACCTTCAAGATACCACTCAATTTTTTTTCTTCCTAGCATTGTTTCTGATGAGAAATCTGCTGTACTTCTTACCTTTGTTCCTCTATACAAAACGGATCCCCCCACCCCTGTTACAGTCAATATTTTCTCATTGGTTTTCAACAGTTTTAATATGATTTGTCTGGTTGCTTTCTTTCATATTTTTGTATTTATCTTGCTTGATGTTCTCTGATCTTTTTGGATCTGTAGTTTTAAATTTGTATTTAGTTTTGGTAAATTCTTAGCCTTTTTTTTCCTGCCTGATTTCTTCTCTTTTCCTCTATGACATGTCAATTTCATATTTTTTAAACTATTTGATTTTATTCCATGGCTCTTTGAGGTTCTGTTTATTTTTAAAATCCATCTTTCCCCTTGTGTTTCATTTGATTAATTTATATAAACTTAAATTTCACTTATTCTCTTCTCTGCTCAATCAAGTCTGTTGTTTTGCTTATTAAAAATATAATTCATCTCTATTATACTTTAATATCTAGCATTGCCATTTGATTTTTTCATTCTAGTTTTAGATTTACTATTGAAATTACCCATCTGGCCTGGCAGGTTGTTTCCAATTTCTCTAGAGTCTTATATATATTAATCCTACTTATTTTTAATCCCGGTCTGATATTTCCAACATCTGTTTCATATCTGAGTATATTTACTGCTTTATTTCTGGACAATTTATTGTTACTCCCTTTATTGGATTCCTCCTAATTTTTTTTGTTGGCAGTTGTATATCTTATGTAGAATAGTTAAGACTGAGATATATAAACTTTACACCTTAAAATAGTATAATATCTTTCCTTCTGCTAGTTTTTGCCATGGAGGAAGTTAGGTCAGTTAAATTAGAAGTTGGGCTCTATTTACATTTTGCTATTGTTATGATAACTTTTTGTGCATTACTTTGTACTTGTGATTGGAACTGATTTGCCAAGCTCTTTTGAATGTCTGTTCCACCCTTTCTTTTAGATTCTCTCTTTGATCTGTGTCTCAGAGAGCTTTTCTCTTCATGATATTGCTTCTTCTCCAAAAATAGAATGCTGTTCCTTGTTACTTTAGTTGCATGATGGCAAGTGTATGTGTATGTGTGTGTTTTGCTACTGCTGCTAGGATATTCTCTGTTCTGATAAAACTTCAGACTTTGCCAGGCACTTAGCCCTGCATCATTGGCATTGGGACTTTTCATGTTGTGCTGGGTCTTTCTCTCAGCTGGAGGAGACCTCTATCTATCTATCTATCTATCTATCTATCTATCTATTTTCTGTTTATTTGAGACAGGGTTCACTCAAGTTGGCCTTAAACTCACAATGTAGCCAAAAATGTATTCAAACTCATGGCAATCCTCTTGTGGGTCCCGCCCCGCCCCCACCAAGTGCTGGAATTATAGTAATGTACTACCATCCTGAGCTAGAGGAGACCTTCAATGTTGTGGGCCCAGCAAATGTTCTTGCCCCACCTGTAGTAGTGGAGAATGTTTTTCTATTCCACTCCTTAGCTAAAATTGATTTTCAATAAAGCTTTAAGGAAAACAGGATTTGTTTCTGTTGTCTCAATGGTTTAATGGTTTATGGGCTTTGTCTCTGGAGAGGTAAGAGAGAAGGATACACATGAGTTTTACTCTGAATATTATTTTTGTGACCATTTTCCAAGGTCTGTGGAGAAGAGCCTGTAAGCAGGTAAAAGTTCTCCTTCTGTCTGCAGCTCACAGGAATTCTATACTCTCCAGATAGCTCAAGTCTTTAGATCTTTGTAGCTGAATTCTTTTTACATTGGTACATCTCCCAGGAGCATCTGCCTCAGGTCAGCAAGTTCTTGTTTTTCATTTATCTTTGGAGGTGCCTACTTCTCCTTAGATCTCAGGTTTATGTGTTGCCATACAAGTTCAGCTAAGTGATGGGTTCAAGTTTTGAAAGTTTTCCCACATTTTATTGTTATGCACTCAGTGTGAAGCTATATGGAACTTAAATACTGAACTACGTATCTGGAGTATAGAATTAAATCAAGTATTGGAGGTACAAAGACTGAAGCAGTATACCCAGTCCATCTGCCTGTTCTATTCATAGCACATGGTCACTGGAGCATTGTGCTTTTAACAGAGAAGTTAGATCTAGTTAAGTTTCTGCATGTTGGAGGAATTCTTCATGTAAGAAGTTGTAAGAGCCATCTTTTACCTCTTTAGTGATAGTGTAGTAAAATAATTTATACTTTAAAATCCTTGTTTTCAGTTGCCTCTGATGATTTTTTTTTTGAGATAAAGACAATTGAGCTTAAAATAACACTAGACATAGGGCTGGGGATGTAGCTCAGTGGTGCTGTGACTGCCTCGAAAGCACTAGGTTCTGAGTTTGATCCCCAGTGCCAGAAAAAAAAAATGCTAGGAAGTGCTAGAAAACCTAATGTCTTTCAAAGCTGTTTTTTGTATATATAAATTAAATAATATTTGATTAATTTTAGCATTGTTAATATATAATGAGATGCTAACTCTTTGGCTTGTATATTTATACCATCTGGCCATACAGAACTGGAGTCCTGTTGATCACAGGATGGTACAACTATGATTCATTGTGAAATTTAGTCATCTCATTATAGGTGAATGAAACTCAAATTGTGAGAGTATCAAGTACAATAAAAGCTTTATCTATTTTCCTGTCCTTCTTGACAAACACATTTGGCTTTAGGAAAAGACTTGAAAGTTCTCTGAAGTGAAATCTATTCAAAGGTCTCTAGTTTCTACAGTGAGAAAACACAACAGCAAGGCAATTTCAGATCAGAGTGATCTTCAAGGTAACAGGATATGCTTTATATCCTTTGAACTCTATCTCTTTTGTATATAACACTACAGAATTGTCACAGAAGAGGAAGGAGAATCCCATAGTATGTTTGGATCTTAAGTTTTAAAAATTGAATTCATTTTATGTTCAGTCATTTTAAAATGTAGGGTCTTAAATCCTGATCTCTAAAATTTACTTGATGGGATTCTATTGGTACTGAACACAGTTAGTGATGCTGCTTAAATAGCAGTCTTCTTTATTCTATCCTCTCTTCCAACCTTTGTCATAGCAAAGCCCCTCCTTTTTCCGTTAAACATTTTGTAAAAAGATCACATGAGGTTACCAATTGTGGAGGAATCTCCTATTGGTCTTATTGGGCCAAATAATGTAGTTGCTAAAGAAATTTCTGCTAAAGATAATACTTAAAGCTATTATCATATGAAGTGTTTAAGAATAAAAGTAATAACTGACAATAAGTTACATTGATTTACTAAATAGTTGTCTTAGACACACAATATCCTCTAACTAGGAGTGAAAACTTCTATTTCAAGTAAGAGGAACTCAAGGAGATGGAAGATGGAAATGGAAGAGATGACAGATATGAAAGGCTCATCTTTCCTGTATATATGGTGTAAAACAGAGATTTAGAAGCACCTAGAAAACTTAAAAATCCCAAAGTCTGGATACAGTGGTCAGCATCAATGGTTTTTAAAGAACCCCATGTGATTCTGACACAGAAACTACCATAGCACAGAGGGCAAAACTTCTGGGCCCTTAACTAGCTACTCATTAATAGGGTGGTTTGTGTTTGTGTTTTCTACTGATGCAGTCAGAGACTTAAAAGCAGTTTTTACTAAAAAAATGACTCTTCTCTTGGGCCCACAAATGCCTAATGGGTAACTAAAAGGGCAAATCTTGATCTTCATTTATTACCTTAAAACTTTAGGTCAGATCCTTGCTCAGGTCTATATATAGGCATGGCAATCATTTAGGAAATATCTGTCTAAAAGTTGGCAAAACAAATTTGATTAGTCCTAAATTTATATAACCAATCTCAACCTCCTTCAAGACTGAAGACGCCAAGATTAGAGATTTACAGGGACACTCTCAACTATCAATGAGTACCAAGAAGTCTCCGGTTGACCTAAATCTACAGTCACCTCAGATTCCAACAGAGCTTTCATAAAACAGACTGTCCTAAGCAGAGATAATCATCTCATGGAGACTTAATTGCCCTTCAGCCAATAAGGACTTCCCCAGAATCCTCTTGCAAACAGGAACTGAGATAATGAGTAACCAGACTTCAGCTCATCCCAGGAAATCCATAAAACATGACATCATTTTTTTGTTAATGGGTCAATCTGATCCCTTTTCTCAGAGATGTGTCCCTTAAACTCCTCAAACTAAAGTCTTTTCCCTGTTTTCTCTTTTAACTTCTGCCTGATAAACATACATTTGCCTCTCACTGATGTGTCCTGTAATTCTTTTTCTGTCACAAAAGTTGACAACTTATTCCATGGGGCAAGTTAAAGTCTTCATTGCTTCCTTGGGGCAACTCCTGAGATACTATCCAGTAACAATTCAGTGGAGCAAATTTGAAAACTGCTGGTCTAGAATTGTGCCACTCAAATTGTGCTCCTGGGTGTTTGTAAGAAATATGGAACCTTGGACTCCATTCTAGGTCTATTGAATCAGATTCTCATCTTAACAAGGTCCTTAGGTGGTTCTCAAACACATTAAAGCTCATGAAGCTAAAGCTTGAGAATTATCTGAGGAGCTTTTAAAATAGTCATATTCTGGCCTCACAAAGACTGCAGTTCATTTGGTGTCAGATGAGCACACTTTGGTGTGCTGGAAAGCTCCTCAGATCACTCGGCCCAGTCATGATTGTGTAGTAGAGGACAAAGCTGAACACTGAGTAATTTAGCATAAAAAGAACCCAGAATTTGCCCAGATAGACTAGAAGATCGAATTTAAGGACTAAAAAAGAGAAATTTATGGATGAATACAGTGAGTGAGGAAGCTGGGCTTTGAGAAGGCATGTTTTCCAATGAGAAATTTCCAAGGGGGAGGAAGGCAGTGTGACGGAGGAATACAGGTTGAGTGAAGGACTTCAAAAATACAAATGTGTAATATTTGATGTTAGGTTGTTGGTGCTGTCATGAAGCAGAAGAAGTGTTCATGAGAGCATTAGACAGTAGAAATTCTTAGATTTCTTGTGAAAAGTGTAAAAATCCTTGCAGGCTTGCAAAATGTGGAGTTTTTGAGCTATTTAAATATAACTAAAGAAAGAGCAATCAACAAAAACTAGAGGGCTTAGAATTAGTTGTATCTTTTCATTAGTTATTTTGGAAGCAAATATGTCATACACACAAATATTTCTGCCTTTGACCAACAGCTTCTTACTGAGGAATGAGTAGTATTTCTCTAGGTCTGAGTCTACCCCGTGTCTCATTCTTGCTCTTTGTTATCCGGCCTTTTTTGCTCGTTCACAGTGCCTCCTTGAGTTTGTGCTGTCCTGTTGGAGGAACTTTCAGATTCTATGTCCAGTTATTAAGCCATTAGGACTTTGCATTATAATGAAGAACATTTAATGCTTCCCTTTATCTCTGGTTTCTTGTTATTGCATCTAGACACTGCTGAGCAATGATTAATCTTTTCTGGGTGTGAGTATAGAATATCTTCCTTCTAATAAAGGAGACAAAATGAAAGAAAGCCAAAGGATAAACCCAGAACTTTCTCCTCTAGAATAAGAAGAATCATTTGTCTACACTTACTGACTTTATGGGAATTGTAAAAACTCCTTTTGATATTCACTGAGGTTGGGCATACAATTCTATTCAATATATCTCGCAATAAAAACTCTTTAACCAAAGGAAATATTAGGTATAGTAGCAACAACTTTGTTGAGTAAGCAAACAGAATTTCAAAGGGTGTGATGCTTTCACTGTATTCTTTTACCCTCTCTTGCCCCTTTCTCAAAGAAGGAAATGTGACCAGAAAATGGGAGTTGTGGAAAATTTTGTATATAGAGGCTGTTATGGTTTAGATGTTGAATGCCCACTCATTGTCCATGTGTCAGAGGATTGATCTTCAAGGTGGTGTTATTGGGAGACACAGTAGACCAATGTGGGAGGTTTCTCAGCTTTCTGGGTCATGACATTGAAGGAGATGGTAGAACCCTGATCCTATCCTCTTTCTTTCCTTGCTTCCTGTCTCATAAAGTGAGCAAGCTTGCTCAGCCAAGTGCTCCCACCCAAACATGCTGCCTCTTGAGAGGCCCAAAGCATGTCTCCTCCCCAGCTTGGACTGGAACCTCTAAATAAGCCAAAATAAACCTTTTCTCCTTATAAGTTAATTGGCTCAAGTATTTTATTATAATGATGGGAAACTGCTAAAAAACTGATGGTTCCATGTTCCAAAAGTATTATTTTTGTGTCCATGCTATCCTGACCCTCATAATAGGGTAAAGCTTTTTTGGAGCTTTAGCTATAACATAGAAGTAGCAACATAAAAAATATGAAAAAATGGGCTGAATATGAACAATCTGAACAAGGGTGAGTGTAAGGGGAAAATGAGAGATAGGAGAAGATAAGGTGGTATGACTAAGGCTCACCCTCCCTTGTATACATCATGTACTAAATCATTTTCAATACCCCAAATCTACCAGAAAAGTTTTCTAAGAAAGAATATAGACCATGCATGAAGTCTATACATTTTGCTAATTGGCAGTGTAGAACTACTTTCCCTCCCCCTTCTTTCTTTGAGTCAGTACTATATTAAATGACACAAAACAAAATAAAACTCACTTTTCCTAGCAGTCTAATTCATGTTTGATTCCAACCTGAAAGTGAGCAAGGGATTGTCTAGGAAGCCAGCCTAGAATTAAAGGAAGAAGTTGATTCAATAGCTGAAGCAACAGATAATCTGAGGACATTCAGTGTGGCAGCTGTCTGCTGTAGCACAGGAATCACCACATAGGAAGAGATACTAAAAACTGACAACTACAATAGGCTCGAATTCAGAGGGAATCCACTGAGGCCAATTTGAAATATGCAGTTATCCATGAGCCTTGAATCATCCAGAACATTGATGTGGATGGTGTTCAGGAAAAAGACTCTGAAGTTTGTATATTTATTAGAGCACTTCTCTGTGATTTTCAACAAAATGATTATATTGTTTTATAATGAGATTTTAGGGAATAAAATTTTATTATTTTAGACATTAACTTATTTATAGGACCTTTCCTCCCTCTTCCTGAAATTATCCACCTTGGATAACTAAGGTGTCATGGGATAAATAATTTGGTGCTCTCTTATTTACCAAATAGCATGTTCTGCTGCTTGTATTAGTCCTTGTAAGTTACTAATATCCCCATCACAGGAGCACAGGTCATACCTCAGTGGTAGAGGACTTACTTGGTTGTCATGAACAAGGCCCTGAGTTTGATCTCCAGCACCAAAAAAACAAAACTCGCCATTACAAATTAATAAATTATATTTATTTGGTTTCTCATAAAAGTATATTAGTAAGAGCTTCTTTCTCCTCCCTTCCCATAGCCATACACTTACCCTACATTCCTCTTCTCACACATTTTCCGAGCCCAACTAAACATAATTTGTTTGGAATGTTTCCCCCACCCTCTCTCTGGCTTTTCTGTTTCTCATCTTCTATGTTGAAACTAGACAATTTGTTTCTTGGTCATTGTCACTGTTCACCTCCAATTTTAGGTTTTCTAATGATATCACACTTTTTTCTCAACACATATGCTGCTAATTCAGCTGCTCGGCATGTTTACTCCTCACATTTATACAAAACACATTTAAACTCTCACTTTTGATTTTCATCTGCATTTCATTCCCACTTAAAAAAAAAATCACACAAGAGATGCATCTGCCTGAGCTCTAGTTCTTGTTTCAATTTCATTGTATGTACCTTTTTAAAAAAATATTTTGAGTCATTTAATAGTGAGAGAAACTATATCATGGTTTTCTAATACATGGTTCTTATACTTTCAAACAAGGTATTAGTATTTCTTTCATAAATTTATACCTACCTAAATATATTTGTGAGTGATATTTCTGTATGTGCATGTATATCAGCTGTATGGATGTACATGATCAAATCCATGGAATACTGATAACAAGGTTAAAGGACTGACAGCTCAACTGTCAATTCTTACCACACAGGAGACAAATCCACCTCTTCTTTAGCACAAGATCACCAGAGACAGTTCTATCTGGCAGTTGCTTTCAGGTGAATGAGCAATTGTTTCTTTGCTTCCAGTTCCACCACTGAAATTTCTACCATGGACCAGATGTACTCCAAAGCCAGTTTATCCCTTCGGGGCTCCCAGATTCTAGCCCAGGCCAAAGATTTTATCTTAGGCACTCAATAGTTTCTCTTTCATTTAATTGTATCCATGTAATAATTTTATGGTCTCTATTTTAGGTTCAGAATTCACTCAAATATATTTAAGTAAATGCAAATGATGCTACAAGCATTATAAGGATAAGAAGACCGCCTGTTTTGGTAGCTAAGCAAAGGCCCAGAAGTGATAATTTATAATCTGCATCGCTTTATGACCCTCAGCCACTTTTTACATCATTTCTCATTAAGGTAGAGCTAGTCAGTTGATTGTAGGAATTGACATGAGTTATAATAGTAAATAGGCAAAAATAAAAATACTTCTTTAATCACAAAATTCCTTTAAATCTCAGTTAAACTTTCTGAGACAGTGTGAATTTTATGCTCAGGCCCCTCTTTGTGCTTGAAGAATATCCAAAAATCACTATGTGTCATTGTCTATCATCTTTACAGGGAGGGCTATCCATTGATTCTAATTGCTGTTAACCTCATTATATGTGACTTCAGGTAATTCATTAGCCTGTGCAGTCCTTTGGGATACTATAGTTACTGCACAATGAAATACGCATCTCAATCTGTGTTTTATGGTACATGTTCATTTGCCTTTCAAAGTGCCTCAACTTCTCTTTAGTTCTGCAATTATTTAGAACTCTGTGTAATTAGCTCCTCTCTGTTCTCTTTCATGGAATATGACAATCTCTCTTGTTAGACATAACCTAGATAATCTGTGTTACAAGTAGCTATTATACCCTCATATTGCTTTAGAAAAAAGTTACCTCTTGGAAATGCAGACATGTGATGAACAAGAATTTAACTGAGAGAATTTTATAGCAATGGTGTGAATAAAGCTAGGGATTACTACCCTTTGGCTGAAAGGGTTTAAAAGCCCTCCAATAGTTCATGCAAGACTTTGCAATATATCCTTGTACTTTAGCTTGAAGTACCTGTCAAACATGATGTTGTGTCTGGGAATTTCAGTTGAGAGAAAACACATTCGTTAATCAGCAGCCTCAGAAAGTAAACAAAGCTGAGCCATAGAGAGGAATGTCTAGTCATCCACGTGGTTCTTGAAGGTAGTGTTAGGAAAAGTGTAACAACACTAGTGAGAAAACTAAAGATTATTTTTGCTGTCCTGGACAGCAAACTGACTTCCAGTCATTTCCTGAATGCTGCAACATCAAATAATTGCTGACTCCCCTTGGCTGGTAATTGGTAACACTACATACCTTGGTATTTTACTGTCCTCAAAATCCTTTCCAAGTCTCTTATTGTTATAATTTTTTTTTTGAGATAGGGTCTTGTTATGTAGTTCAGGCTGCTCTTGAATTCATTATGTAGCCCAGGCTGGCCTCGAACTAATGAAGATCCTTCTGCCTTAGCCTCCTGAGTGCTGAGATTACAGGCATATGCCACCATGCCTGGCTCTTTTTTTTATTTTGAAAAAATATAAAAATTAAAAACAAAAACATGCATCATAAAACTGCCTAGAGTAATATAATAAACACCTGTGTTCCCAGCAGGATTTTAAATGTAAGGCCATTCCACATTCTGCTTTGGACTTAAACACAGGGAAATTTGACAGTCTTCATCTACCCAGCCCTGTTCTTCTTTTCCTCACAGAGGATAACATTTTATGAAATTGATGTGATTGTTCCAGTGTTTTAAGACGTCTCTTAAATCTATCCCTAAAACAACATATAATTGTGTTTATATGTGCAAAAGTTAACACAAATGATAGCTCTGTGTACTTCCCTTAACCAGTTATTTTCTCAATTTCTGCACTTATATTTTTGTTACCCTTCATTTTTTTCTTGCATGTTCTTTTTCTTCATTTACACTTACATTTCATTCATTTTACACCTATTAGTTTTTTTCCTTTCTTATCTTTGTCCTATTTTTTTTCTTTCTAAAATACACACATGACTGTTAAACTATACCCTGAAAAGAACAGCATGGCAAGCTGCTATGACTAATATCTAGATCCACCCCCCCCACTCCGGCAAAGCCTGATGCAATCATAGGTGAGGATTTAGGAAAGTGACTGGATCATGGGTTTGGGATAATTGGATCAGTCCACTGATTGGATTAGCACAGTTCTGGGTGTAGCTGAATGGATTTGCCAAAGACAGAAGAACCACCCTAGGTGTGAATGGCACCAAACAATAGGCTTGTAGCCAGAGTGGAATAAAAAGGGAAAAAGAGGCTCTCTGCTGCCTCCTGACTACCCTGCCTTGGAACCAGCCAACTATGATCTGAAACCTCTACAAACTGTGAGCTAAACTAAACCTCCCCTCACTTAACTTGTGGTTGTCTGGTTGTCAGGTATTTTGTTCCAGCAATGAGAAAGTAACTAAGACACAAGCACTACCCATCTTCTTGCTGGTAGACCCTCCCAGAAATACTTAGAGCATTGGTGGGAACCCATGGCACTCATGCCTTGCCGTAATGGTCATGCAGAACTTTCTCTGTCAACAAAAGAGCCAAGTTGCCCCAGCAACCAAGCATTGGATAACAGTTGTTTTTTCTAAACTAAAACTTCAGTATTCAGGTTTAATTGAAGTGCTGTCATTTTGTGATAAATAAGTGGGTTTTGGGTTACAGTTTGGGCACTTGGTCTCTAAAAGGTTCACCATCACTACTTCCAAAAGAACAGTACATTCACCCCAACAAGGAAGGATAAGTAGGTTAGCGTGAAGTCTCAACTTCTTGGCTAATTCATGTATAATGAGTCTCTTGGGGAAAATGATCTATTTGTGGGTGTCTGATAAGCCTTGTTATAATTGAATGGTGGTGTGGCTTCCTCAGTTTTCATTTGCCTATCTGGTGATGGAAGTAGCTGGAATTTCTCACTACTACTTATGCAAGATTATAAGGAATTTGACATTTCAAAGGCTCTCAGGGCCTACTTTTCCCCAATAGTTTGGTGACTAGGTCTTGGAATTTCTCTAAAAATGGTAAAATTACTCCCTTTACTATGTATGCCTCTGGATGTAATTTTGTAGTCCACTTACTGGACTCCCACTCAGATCAAAGGGCTCTCTGTGTTGACTCACTGCATTCTTCACCAGCTCCTCCCTTCTCCTAGGTTACCTGATGCCTTTGCCATGTGTCTTCTTTCCCACATGTTCTTACCCTCAGTCAACTGCTTACACTTACTCATATTTTCTTGCACAGATTTGGTTTGCCTCTTCTTACAAGAGAGCTGAAGAGTATACTCAGACAAATCTGAACCTCTTTTAAGGAACTCAAGCCCTATGGGCACCCTCTTGTTCTTCATTTTCACACAATTTTTTTGGTGCAGAAAAGATCCTGAAGAGAGTAGGGGTGAGGTGAGGTCCCTGTCTTCTCGGCTGATTTGATCTTCCTCAAACATTTCTATGTTGTTAGTCCTTGACCGAATCACAGTTTGGTATTGTTGCCCAGGTGGATTTATTTTTTGGAGGGGAAGGCTTATTGTTTTTTCATTCAGTGTGTCAATATGAATATTTCCTCAATATGGTTCCTATTGAGGAAATCTCTATATTCTGAGCACATTTGATTTTTTAAAAAATTCTTTTTTTTTTTTTTTTTGGTACTGGTGATCGAACTCAGGTCCTTGTACTTTTGAGGCAAGCGCCAGAACCACTGAGCTAAATCCCCGGCCCCCAAAATTCTTAAATATAATATGAATACACCATAGGCCAATGATGGCAAACCTTTTAGATCTTTCAATGATAACAAACAGGCTGCTTTGGCACACATGCCACCACTGCCATATGCCCTTGAACATATGATTACCTTTGCTTGGAACCTCCCCAGTAAGTCCTTTTCCCACTCTTTCACTCTAGTCCACCGGAAAATGGTCAACTAGATAACTGAACCTCATACTCAGTTTAGAAATTGCTATCTATAAAATATTTTCCTTGATATTCTAAGTCAGAGAGCAATCTCATCACTCACCACATGGTCTTCTCTGCTGACTTGTTTGCCTCTTCAGTTAGATCTCAAACTTTTGTTCTGACACCCTCAGATTGTATCTCACATACCAGAAACAGAGTCTGTACACAATAAAAAGAATTCAAATGAGCCAGTGTCCTTCAATTGAAGGAGCTCTTATTTTATTCTGCCCAACTATCTCATAAAAACACAAATTTTTGCCACCTCCACTTTTTACTTTTCCTAAACTGTTTTTGTTTTCCAGAAAATTCCAGAGGAAGGAAAGTTGTTTTGCACCTAACCTGTTTATGAGTTAATGCATCACACATCTGCCCACTTTAATCAAGGGAAGAAAACATCTTTAGTTACATTTTCAGCGACTGAAGTTTGCCTATAAAACCTTGATTTAATGAGCATGAGACTTACCTTGCTAAAATTCTCATGTTGAGGGTATGAAGGACCTTAAGCAAAATCTATATCCCCATTTAAGAAAACTCAAATAATGCTGCTGATAACATATTCACCAACAATTCCTATGTATAACATATTTATCTTAGGATTTCACATGGTTTTGCTGACCCTAATGAAACAGAGGTAAGGTGGCATCAATAACCCCTTTTATCATTGTGAGCTAAGAAACCTATAGATTCTTTTGCACGAATGAGAAAAATATACTGAATTTTTTAACAGTCCAAGGCATTTCTTTATTAGTCCAAGGAAAGTTTCTTGTTCTTTGGTGATTAGTTATTCTTATATAGACTATTCATATAATAATTATTTAAAAACTTTTGAAACTTTGACCCCTGAGTCTATGGCAAAGCCAAACCATCTTTAGGAAAAGTGAGTTATTACTTATTTCCCATCCCTTCCCCTATGGTCCTTTGTATATGAGAAAGGGAAAAAAAAATCTGTAACTGATGTCAAACAAATAAAGAAAAATGGCCCTGAGTTGTACCCAATGGCAGTATACTGACTCATGACATTTACACTTACAATGTAGCTTATATTAAGATAAATTCAAGCTGCTAAAAATTACTTCCACAGGCACCCGTATAAAGTCACTTTTTTCCACACATTTTCTTGTAATAAGTGAAGTCTTGGAGTAATTTTTTTTTTTTGGTACGGGGGATCGAACTCGGGACCTTGCGCTTGTGAGGCAGGCGCCTGAACCACTGAGCTAAATCCCCGGCCCCAAGGAGTAATTTCTTTAAATAGTTGAAGAGAAAATGAAGATGAGTTGCCAGACTCCAAATTAGGAAATGTCACCTCAGTGCAGAGCGTGCTGTGTGCAGAGGTGCTCCTCAGAGCTGAGGTTCCTGCTGCCTGAGAGACTCCGCCCTTCCTTGGCTGCTGGTGGGCTAGCTTCCTTCATAGGTAGGGTAGATACCTTGGTTATCATGGCAGCAGAAAAGGTCCTAGAGTCTGACAATTCATGCACAGGTGTTCTCTCTGATCTCTTTTAGCTGTGAGGCTTCAATGATTTATTTATCGCTGGTATTCACCTCCCAGGCTTGCTGTGAAGGTCAGATTAGATAATGCAAGTAAGGTGTGGAGTGCTCCACCCAGCATTTAGTAGTTATTTGGTAAACGTTAGCGGCTTCCCATCTCCTCTGTGCTTTGTGCATTCTCTTTCCTCCTTTGTATGTTCTCTTATGTCTTCTTACTTTTAAGGAGAGGCATTTATAACATTTACCCTGATAATTTCCTTATGATTCTGGTTCAACTGATTGGCATCCTGTTTTAAGATACTTTTATTTTTGGTTGGGAATCACTAGCTTGTTACTGCATTTTTCTAGTTATATATATAAGTAAGTATATTATGAATATTCAAAAACTGCCTATAGGCTTGTGATATTTTATTTTTATATATTACCATACTACCTAACATCATGTGTAGTAGGTAATCTAGGGGCATCACAAAGTATGTACTTGATTATTACTATCTAGGACCCAACCAAATTTATAAGATGTCTAACAGGCTTATCTCTAATAAGACAAACACAGTGGCTTACCCACTTTGGGGTTTAAAGCTTCCAGTTAATTAAAGTCTTTCATTTTGTGAGCTGACCTACTTTTAAAAATAAACCATCAGCTGGTTGAGTTTTTTAAAAATTTTTTTCTGAAAAACAAATCAAAATGAAACCCAAACCTCTCATTCTATTATTATATTTGAATTTCAATGAGTTTGGATAACTAAGCACATATTGCACAATCTTGTTTGTATCCTTAAGGATTTAGATGGTGGATTTATTTTGGTGACAGGAGAAATAAGATTCAGGAAAGTTAACCAGTAACATTCCTGTCAATTGTGTTAAAATACACTGATGAAAAACAACATGGAGATAGCTCTTTGAGAACAGTTAATTAATTTAAATTGAAGATATGAGATTAAAACTCAAAAGTAGTTAACTCTTCCTATTTGTAAGTGCTTCCTATTTAAAAGTTCACAGGAGAAATAGTTGCAGATTTTGTGGTGAAGTGAAATACTTTGGTGCTTGTAAATAATTTATTTCTTTCAATTAGCTAGTTTTGCTCCAAAGAAATATCCATCATTAAATATATAAATTCCTGCTGTTCCTCAGTCTAGAGCAACTTATGTGGAGCTGCCTTTCAGGGAGCAGCTTGATTGAAAATAATACTTAAAATTCAATAGTTTAACCTTGCAATTTTTCTCTTTATGGATAAGGTGACCACACATTGCAGTCTGCTAAATATAGTATTGGTTTATGTCTCTTATCGTGCTATAATTTTTGTTTGTCTCCATTTTCACTGTCAAATCCAACTTAGTCTATACATTGTTTTTAAAATCCCCCCTGGAGTTCTAAGTACAGCCCTGTTTACTTTCTGTGCTTACAGTATCTCATATTCTGGGGTCTTTCTCTCTGTATTAGTATTTAGAGCATAGCATAAGGTAGATTCAAAGGCCATCTTAGTTAAATGCTTCCTGTTATTTGGATTGTGTCTTCCAAAAAGATAGGTTGAAGTTGTAATACTTGGTACTTGTGAATGTGAATTTATGTAAGAATCCGGTCTTTGCAATGCTAACAAGTTAAAATAAGGTCACACTGGATTTGGGTGGGCCTTAATCCAGTGAGTGGTGACATTAAAGGATTTGAAGATTCAGAAAAGGCACAGGGAGGAAGGCTATGCATAGAGTGAGACAGAGATTGGAACACGAAATATTGCCAGTAACCACCAGGAGCTAGAAAAGGCAAGAAAAGACTTTTCTCTAGAGCTGTCAGAGTGATCATGACCCTGTTAACATCCTAATTTTATATTTGTAGTCTCCAAAACTGTGGGAGAATAAATTTCTGTTGTTTAGGCCACTCAGGTCGTGATAATTTGTTGTAGCAGACATAGGAAACTAACGTATTTCCTTAATTCACCTGTTCCGAAACATGACTGGGGATTTCTTTCAGACTCACAAAGTGCAATTTGTATACTGCACATAACTAACATCTTAAATCATATCTATCATCATCATCTTAATCACATCTATCATCTTAAATCATATCACGTAACTAACATCTTAAATCAGGGCAGCCCAGTGTATACTTCCGATGAGGTGAAAATACATCTTCAGTTTTAACAGTCTTAGCAAGGTTAAATTTTGCATTTGATACAGCCTCTACTTTAAGTCAGATAATCCCCAAATACTTTTCAAATTTGGTGAAAATCTTTGAATTTCGTCATATATAGTTTGCCACCACAGTAATGTGGTAAATTGCCAGAGTCTTTGAAAATGCTTATATAGATAGATGAACTTGGAGATGGACTTATTTGTAATATTTTAAACAGGATATCTAGCCAGTTTTAGTTTTAAAATTGTTACAACTATATTTATATATAATACCTGCAGATACTGATGTCTATTTTAACTCTATATATCTACACCTGCATCTCTACTTATAAATGGTATTTTTAAAGATTTCTGTTTGTGTATCAGTTTGATTTATGTTTTATCATGTATCAGTCAACTCAGATGTATTAATAGATACAGATAGACACATATAGTTATAATTTTCATACATAGGAAGTGCTATGAGTAAAAGCCAACTTTCAGATGACCCTATAATTGGACCTTGTTTATTTCCACTGTATAAAGATATTGTACCCTTTCTGAAGCTGTCTTCATTCCACGACCAACTCTCTTCTATGAGAATAAAATCGACATGCTTTAACCTGCTGTTAGGATTTAGGGAAAACATTCAAGGCCTGATGTCACTAATGACAGAGTGATCAGGAAGGGGTGGATGCTGCTGAAACCTGCTGTGGAGTGAGGACCTAACCATCTGGGCCTCCAACTGAGGCCAATTGGACCCAAACAAGAGCTGCCAGCAGGAATGGTCTGAATCTGGATGAGGGCCATCCCTGCCTAAGGAAGTGGGCTGGCACTAAAGCAGAGACAAAAGGATGGTCTTCCTCAGAGAAGAGACTTGGAAGACAGCTTCTCTCGGGGTTCACAGTAGGGACAGACATGCTGTAATTACTAACACTGACTGAAGGCCAGTGAGATGATGAATACTGCTGAGAACATAGAAGCATTCTTGATTTCTAACCAGGGAATCATTTATTCTGGTAGTCTTTGGTGTTTTTGCTCCTTAAACTTTTGGTCTTGGTGAGTATGGTGGTGTATACTTGTAATCAGAGCACTCCAGAAGGCTGAGGGAGGAGGATCACTCTAAATTTGAGGACAGCTTGGGCTCTCCAGTGAGTTCAAGGCCAGCCTGGACTTCCTAGAAAGACCCTGTCTCAAAACAAACAAACAAAAATATTTTTTCTCTGATGTGCAGAGGAGTCATTTTACTTGAAACAAAGAAACTATTATGGCTTGTATATAGATGTCCCCCAAAGATTTATGTATTCATAGGTCTGGGTTTTTGAAGCTTGCTAGATTTAGGGTGTGTGGTACTAAATTTGTCCATTACTTGGAATTACCATAGTTCTTGGTGTGGCTAAATGGATTTATTGAAAACACAAGCCCCACCCTGACTGTGAGTAGCACTACTGTGGTGGATTAACTAATGGTCAATTTGTAACATCCAGCTGAACTGAATTAGCATGGTTTGGACATGGAAGCCCCTCATGAGGATTGTTGCCAAGATCATACAAAGAGACCTGGAGGGAAAGATCATTTGTTGTTCATTTTCTTGGAGAAACTTGCTATGGCAGGTTTTTTGGATGCAAACTTGGCTGTTTCCATCATCAGAGAAGCTCGGGTCCTAGCTGTCTCTGGGAATGCTGCTTTTCTTATCAGGGGAGCTCTGATCTTCACCTTGAGCATTGCTTTCTGGCTCCACTGTAGGTCCCTCAGCCTGGTGGTACAAATCCTTCACTCTGCTGGCACAGGCTTTCTAGCTTCCACCACTGGCCTTTGGGCCCTCCCAGTGAAGATCCTCGCTACAGACTTGCATGAGACATTGCCACGTGCTCTAGCCCTCTGGATGGATTCATGGAGGACATGGCCTTGGACTCTAGGTCTCCAGCTTGACTTGTGTGGGACATTGCTGTGGGATCCAGGCCTTTGGCTGGATTCTTTGGGTCTCTAGTGTGCAGATAGATCTCTTGCACTCCTCTTTATTAGACTTTTTGGGTGAATAGTATAAAATAATCCTATAAATTATGAGTCCTGTATTAAATCTATTCTCTTGCAAACCCTGACTACAACAACCACCCAAAAGGCTTGTAGCCTGAATGGGATAAAAAGGAAAGGCAGTCTTACTGCTGCTTGCTTGCTGCCTCTTACCTGCTGTGGCATGGACTGTTTCTCCTCTGTGATACCCCTCTGCCATGCCATCCTGCCTTGGAGTCAACAGACTATGGATTGAAACCCCTACAAATTGTGAGGCAAAATAAACCTTTCCTCCTTTAACTTGTTGGTGTTGGGTATTTTGTCTCTGAAATGAGAAAAGTTACTAAGACAGAGACCAACTTTTTCCTCTTATCAACCCCATTCCAAAGATTGTATTTCAACTGAAAAAGTCTTTCTTGTGGTGCTATGGCTGTCATTTCTTTATTTGTATTACTTTGGTATCAACTCTGGAAGAAAAGAAACATGTCCTAGATCATCCATATCTTTTCTAGTATTATCTTCTAGATGCTGTGGTGTAGCAAAATTATAGTTTCACTTTCTTCTTAGATTATCTGATTATTAGGTTTGGGTAACCACCTCATTAATTCTAGAGCAGGCAAAGAGAAGCAATGAAAAACTCTTATTATCTATTGTAGTTCATTCATAGCCTTAAAAATGAGTTGTTGAAATTTTGTCAAAAATACGTGATATTTTTAGTGGCAAACTTTTATCTCTTCCAGCTTCATTAAAGTATAGCTGATAAAAATTCATACAGTAATTCTTCAGGATCTGTGGAAGACTGGTTCCTAGGACATCCCCCACCCTCCCCCGAATCCCTAGATTCTCAAGTCCTGGATGCTCAAGTACATAAAATGACGTAGTATATATAACCTATGCTCATCCTCCTGTATATTTTAAACAATCTTTGGATTACTTATAATATCTAATGCAATGCAAATGCATTGTATTGTTATATTGTGCTGTTCAAAGAATAATGATAAGAGTAAAAGTCTGTACATGTCCAGTATAGGTCTAGTTTTTTTCCCTCAATAGTTTCAACCTGCAGTTAGTTGAATTCATGGTTGTGAGATCCATGGATCTGGAGAGCCCACTGTATATTCAATGTATACAAAGTAATAATTTTACGTACGTATGCATTGTGAAATTATTATGACAAGCAAATATACTTATCTATCACTACATTGAATTATAATTTGTGTTGTACATGTGTGAGCACTTAAGGTCTATTCTCTTGGAAAATTTCAAATAAACAATATGGTATTATTAACCATAATCACCATGTTAATTTTAGACCTCATAACTTACTCACCTTATAGCTGAAAATTTGTATGCTTTTACCAGTATCCCATACATCATCCACTCCATTCCTGCAACTATTGTTCTACTCTGCATCTATGACTTAAACTCTTTTTTTTTTTTTTTTTTTGGTACTGGGGATCGAACGTGGGTCCTTGTGCTTGCAGGGCAGGCAGCGGAACCTCTGAGCTAAATCCCCGGCCCCTATGACTTAAACTCTTTTGGAGTCCACGTATAACTGAGATCATATAGTATATGTCTTTCTATGTTAAGTTTATTTGTTTTAATCTAATTTCCTCCAGATTTATCCATGGTGTCTCAAATGGCAGGATTTACTACTTTTTATTGCTGAATAATATTCCATTTCATGTGCATATTTGTGTGTCCACATAAACACATTTTAAAAATTCATTCATCCATCCAAAGGTATAGTTTGTTTCTATGTCATGGATATTGCAAATAATGCTGCTATGAAGATGCAGGTGCAGATATCTCTTTGAGATGCTGATTTCTTTCTTTTGAAAACAAACCTAGAATTAGGATTTCTACATTCTATGATAAAATTCAATCATTATTTTTCTGAGGAAATTCTGTAATAGTTATACCAATTTATATTCCCAATAACAGTGAACAAGTGTTCTCTCTTAACACTCTCAACAATATTTTTCATCTCTTGTCTTTTTGATGTTAGCTACTTGAAACTGTGGCCAGTAATATCACTCTACAGTTTTGATTACCTATGTGATTTTTTTAGTCTAGCTTATATCAGAGGTGATTTGAAGTGGTTACTGAATTTAATGTCCTAACTTGCTCTCTTGCAGGATGAGTCTATGCTTTTAGACCTTTCTGTGTGTCAGTATTGTAAAAACCAGAGTAGCCACTGTAGTTATGAGCCACATGACAGAGAATCTGTCTTTGTCTTTCCTGACAAAGAATTTTTGTTCTTTACCCTCAACTGTTTATTTTAATTGAATTAATTGGTTTTGGCACCATCTGAATAATAGTTAAGCAATGGTTTATTATTATCAGAAATGTGCATCAGACCCATTTCATGAGTATTGTGGTCTTTAAAATAGTTTCCTCTCAGCCACCCCTGCAGCTTTTAATTTCTTTGTTCTGTGGTAGACATCAGATATGTATATTTTTTGTAAAACAATTTCAAGTGAAGTTGCTGTGTACCCTTGAATAGGAACATCATTTGCCTGAATGTTCTGCTGCATATCATATACTCAGCAACCTATGAGTTCCAATACTACTTTAGTTTTTGTTGCATTTCTTCTTCCCTCAGAATGCTAAGACTATACTATGCATGTTAACAAGTTGCACAGTTGTCTCTGTATGTGTGGGCCTTCAAAGTCAAACCCATCAAACTTTTTATTTTGGACAAACGTTTTTATAGTTTGGACATTAAATACTTGTATTAATTCGTGAATCTTAACATTCTCCTGAGTACAATCTATTGCCACTAAGCAGGGCAAACTAATCTGAATTTTATCTTTTTATCCTCTCTTGTTTTCTGCTGGATGTGATACTTCAGTAGGAAAAGGGCTAATGGAAAGCTGTCTGTAGCAGATAAGGCAAGAGTTCCTATCACTAAGACTGACTCTGGACCACCATCTCTTGGATAATGGTGAGCAGACTGAGAAAGTCTGAGACAGTTGCAGCAAAGTAAAAAGTGAGGCTTGGAATACAATCTGCCATAGCTATAAACATAAACCCAAATAAAACATCAACAAATGATTAACAAAATAATAGAGAGTTAAATAGTATTGCAATAGACTGTATTTCATTTGAGACTATTTCTATTGGAACATATCACAAAGCTAAATTGGAAATAAAGGCTATTAAGTTTCAGTCTACCCCTGAAATTATTACTGCAAACATTCATTATTTTTGGAAGCTGCCTATTGACGGCCCCTTGCCTGAAGAAAGAATTATACACCCAAGTCACAGTGAAACACAATCACTGAATTCCAGATTATAAATTCATCATAGTGTTCAAGAGCTCATACCATTGTTTCAAGTAATATTTAAGTGAAATAAGTGTGTGTGTGTACACACACACACACACTTTTGACTTTTAAAAAACCCATTTGGTGAGATATGGTACTTGATGAAAATCATAAATACAGGAAGTCAATATGCCAGATGATGCAAGAAGCAGAAAATTAGACCATCTTGGTATATTAAAATATAGAATAAGGAATAAATAGGTCTGAAGAGGCAATTTTGAACATACATACAAAATAATTTTCTTATTTTATGGACAGATATTGTTTGTCAGTTTTTTACTCAAAGACATTTATTAGGCAGGTGCTTTGTCCCACATACTCGGGTGGGCAATGGGAAAAAAATTGGGTAAATCAGTCTCTGTGTTCCTAAGGCCAAGTAGACAGTAAGTCAAAGACAATAGGGTAGAGTAAGTAAATGCAGCTTTTGTGCTTAAGGAGCTATGGGAGCATGGAAGAGAGCCATTTAAATGGATCTTGTATATAGTTAAGGAAGATTTTCCATAGTGATGGCTTGAGCTGAGTTTTAAGGGAGATATCTTATTCTGTATTTTACCTTGATATGGACAGAGTGAAGGAGGAGAGAAAATGAAAGGATATTATTTTGAAGGAATGCTAAATGAAAATTCAGATTCCTAACACAGGTGCCTTGTAAATAAATTTCCCACAGGGTCATGGATTTAACAGGGTAACTAATCTTATTAAGTACCTATAATATCTTCAGTTTCTTGATCTTCTGAGATTCAAGATTATATAAAAATCCATTTTGAGAGTTGTTATTTTTATTTCAAAGAACGTATTTTTTAGAATGACAACTTTTACAAATTATGTTTTTGTTATGGTTTGTCTCCAGAGAGAATTGTCAATTTCATAGGATTAAATTTTTTCTTTATCTATTTTCAGTTTGGTGGAGTACCATATGCTGCAATGCAAATCTGAGGAATGGATGATTCTCTTGTGTAACAAGGACACTATTGAAGAGATTTGATACATCAGTTCTGGTTAGAACAAAGTAAACTTCAGTTAAAGTTGAGATATCCATTTACACAGGGCTTCTGTTTACTAGAGCAAGACAAATTTTACAGGTCAAAGCACTTTCAGAATAGAATTTGATGCATTTTCAGCCTAAACAATGTTATTAACCTTTAGATTCTGTTTCATATTTACTGGATAAATTTAAACCTGGTAGATTTCTGCATTTCTCTCAATGTGGCAGGGAAATATGGAAAACTTTTGTTTGATATTTCATAAGAGTAATGAATATCCATAGTCTGGAAGTAGTGAAGTAATACTAAGGAAAAACATATTCATACTTAGTAGCTTGAATAAGAAAGTGATTTAAAAGGAAAATGGCTCAATTGACTTATCATATTTAGAAGGATTTTATTATGTAATATAGATATGACCACATTATAACTAAGTATATGAATACTTCATATTTAGTATAATCATAGCCCGAGAATAAATTGAGTATGACTTAAAGTACTCTGAGAAGCCTAGAAATTAGGCTGAAATTCTTTTATTATTAGTATATGTTTGCAGTGCACAATTATCATAAATTCTTAAAGTTTTGATTTAAGTTGAATTTCTAGCAGCAACCAGAGATTCATTTTTTTCTGAATGTTTGTACAAGTTTTGTACATGAAATTGATTATTGCTCCTATCCCCTTTTCTGAAGTTTAACAATAGACTAACATCATCCAGTGATAGAATTTGAAGTGCTTTGTGGATGATACAAGAACAGGATGGATAAGGCAGTCCAAAGATATGATTTTGAAGGTCTCTTTCCTTATCTTCTTCCTCTCTTTCTCTTCCTTCCAGTCATATTTTGAAACACTTCATTTATTTCATTCATTTCTTACTTCAGTGTTAAAAAACAACTTTATCCAATGAGTATTGAGTGTCTAACATAATATACCTACGTTGTAGTAAAATCTCCTTACATCAATATTGATCTGACAAAGGAGATACAGATAATCAACTGGAGAGTGACTGGTAACTTATATTTTTCCAATATTTGAATTTTTATGTCTATCATTGTCACTTGAACACACGTCTAGTTTCACCTTCAATGTGCTGTCATGTATTTGATATTCCCATATCTTTAGGGTTCTTGAAGTTCGCCATGTTTTCTGGATACTTTCACTCTCCTGTGTCCTAACTAATGTTGATATCTCAGTTTCCAAAGTGTAAATAAGGATCAAAATGGATAATAGGCCATTTGAAATGGGAAGAAAAGCTCCAAATGGGAAGGGGAAGTGAGAGGGGTAGGGGAAAGGAAAGAAGGGAAAGGAATAAATATGAGAAAAAGGAAAAATGGAAACAAAGTCTTTGTAAATAGGTAGGGGTGGAGGGGTTGAAGGGAGGGCAGGGGATTGGGAAAAAAATTAAGAACCAAGATACATCATGTTAAGGTACAAATTCCCAATGATGAATATCATCGTATTGTATACCTAAAATGTACCCGTAAACTTAAAGAATAAAAAAAAAAATTCCACATCCTAATGGACGAATACCAGAATTACCTTCTCGTTTTTTGGAACAGACATGGTATTAAACACAAAGAAGCCTGGACACAAGTTCCCTTTTATCTTGGTCATTTAGGCAAGTTATTTAATCCCTTTGACCTTCAATGTCCCCATCTATAAATCTGCATAAAAGAAGATAAATGAGAAAAAAACAGAACATTTTCCACTTTCTCCTCTTTATTTTCCTACTTTTTAAGTTTTCTCTAGTTATACTAACCATTACCTCACAATCAGAGTTCTTCCTTTGTGTTATCATGCTTCCTTTACTTCAATAATAACAGTACTGTTTGATTATAATTAGTGTTTACATGCTTATTTTCTTTAGTAGGCTGAAGAACATTTGATAAAAGGGGAATATTTTGCTTAATACATACTAATTTTCTTTTTCTGTGATACTTGGAGATTGAATCCACAGCCTTCACATTGAGCTACATATGCAGCCATTGCTAAATTGCTGAGTTGCCCTAGCTGGGCTCAAACTTGCAGTCCTCCTGACTCAGCCTCTCAGAATGCTAGGATTAGAAGTGTATGTCACCATGCCCAACCAACATACTAAAAATTTAATAAAAATATAATGGCATTTAATAAAATGGAGATTACATGATTTCTCTCTTCTTCCTATCTCCCCAGTTCCACATACTCAGAAACATTCATTTTCTTTCTTTCTTTTTTTTTTTTGTACTGGGGTTTGAACTGAAAACTTTGTGCTTGGGAGCCAGGAGTGGTGCCACTGAGCTAAATCCCCGGCCCTCTTCAAGTATTTTTAAAGACCTGATGCTATAAAAAGTGTTTGACACTAACATCGTAACAGTAGCATAATCTCTATCTGGTGGTTTGTTTCTGTTGGTTTATTTAAGCTCAGAATTGAATTATTCTCAAGTGAATTTATTCTTACACTGTTGTGGGATTATAGGATACTTCTGTTTCTTGTTTTGGTTTCTGTCCAAGGCTGCCCGCAAGTGTATCTAAATTGGGTACATTGTTAGGGCAATGGTGTGATAAAAATCATGACTGCCTTTTCCTTGTGCCTTACTTTAGAGGATCTCTTAAATACTGCACTGCAGTTAAGCCTGTATAGTCCCTTCCCAAAAGTGCAAGGAAGGAGAGAAAGTGAAGATGGTGAGCGTGTGTATGCGAACAGAGAGAGAGAGAGAGAGAGAGAGAGAGAGAGAGAGAGAGATTGTAGCTGAGCTGGGTGGTGGTGACAGAATACTTGACATGCTTCTTCTATATCTGTTGGACAGAGCCAGCCAAGCCACCTGCTGTATTTCAGTTCCTCAGGGAATTGCTGCCTGTAGCAAAGGGTTTAGGATAGCAGAAATCACAAGAATAAAAAGTTATAGGTCGCCCAGTTCTTTACTCCTGGGATCCCCATCAGACCATTCTCCACTGTGTGTCTTCAACATAATACAGAACATTTTTGAAACTGCACTCTTTGTCTAGCCTCATTTAAAACATTCTAAGGGACAAAGGAGATGATCTCCTTTTCTAAAGGAGATGAATCCCGAAATTTCATTGTTTACAGGGTCAAAAATTGTGTCCCTGAGTGTCACCTGACAGAGTCACTTTGAGAAGCTTCTCTTATTCTCCATATCACTCTTTTTGTACATTAGGTCTGGAATGGAGGAGGCTGGAGGCTGTGACTTATTTTGGCTCACACAATACTCTGCAGGATGTTTTAACACAATGAAGAAATGTTTAATCTATTTCTATTGAAACCCAGAGAAGTCCTTTCTCACTTCTCCAGGAGTTACTAAGTTTAGGATCACACTTTCTTTCTTTCTCTCCTGCCTGCCTGCCTGCCTGCCTGCCCTGTCTGTCTGTCTCTTTCTGTTTCTCTCTCGGTAAAGGTTTATAGTGAAAATATAAAAGCTGATTTTGAACTTTTCAGCTCAGAGACTCTTAATCGAACAGAAAGATTCAGAGGTAAACTGTCTCAACTCTTTCATTTTTATAAATGAGAAATCTAACACCCAGAGTGAGGAAATGAGTCTCCAGGAAAAATCGGGAAGAATTCATGTCCCTTAAAAACTTTCTCAGGAAGGGATCACTAATGAGCCGTCCCAATTTTCAACATGCAGAGAGTAGAACACTGTCATTCTCTCCTCTCTGTCCACACCAGTGGGATCAGAACCCCCAAATGTGGCAACTGACCTCTGTGAGAACTTGCCATAGGGTCTCAGAGACACAGAGGCAGTGTAGCAACAGGTGCAGGAGTAGTCAGGAGTCCTGCATTTGTCAACCTGTGTGGCTAGATGTCAGGCTGCCTATCTTGTGAGGCCTACCAGGGCCATAGAGGTGCTCTGAGTTATTTTAGAGAACAGAGTTCTGATCCCTGCCTAGCTGTAGAGCATGTTCAGCTCATGTGAAACAGCTACACCAATTCTAGCCGTTGATGGAAGAAGGCACTTGTATTTCCCTCTTACATGAAGTTCTCCATAGTACAAGAATGTAGCCTATGTAACTTGTTACTTATCAGGCTCTGAAAACTCAGAGCTTGGATTCAAATACCCAAGCTACTGTTGATCAGCACTTTGCCTTGGGGTAGATTACTTAATCTCTTTAAGAGTCAGGTTTCTCCCTTATAAAATGAAGAAAATACTATTACTTCTCATAAAATTGACTTGAAGGTCAAATAAACTAGTCAGTAAAAAATACTGGCATGTTCAATAAAATTAGTTACATTATTTATGTTTGCTCAAGGCACCCTGAGTAAAAATACATTCATTTTTGATAGTTCTACAATACTCTGCTGGACTCAATCTCTAAATGCCTTTACCTCCCCTGCACAGGTATTTCTGAGACAGCAACAAGGGTGAATTCATGTGGTCATGAACAAGACCAATCCTGTGCTGCATGGTGTGCTGCACTCCTGCATTTACTTGGCACTGCTACTTTTTTAGGGGGGCAGTTGCTCATTGCTTGAGTAGGCCTCTCCTGCACTGCTGCCCTTCTGCTGAGGATGGCTACCATCACTGAGGCTGAGGGATATTCTGTGGGGTGAGGATAATGCCCTTCTTCCATTTGGCTGGGTCATCATATATTAGAAATTCCTTTCAACTAGTAGCGTCTTGCATCCTAATGGCTTTTCATTTATATTCACGGCCTTCCAATTCTTTGGAGCCCAGGTATATGTCCCTGGACAGCTAGAATGGCAGAAGCCAAGCTGATTCTGTCATCTGAGGCTTTGGGCCTGACTCCTTTCCTTAGGAAGAATTGTCTAGAGTTCACGGGGCAAATTAATTCACAGCCATGTCTAGTCCACAACATATTCCCCACTTTGAATCCTAGCTGTGATACCTCTGAGGATGCTTATTTCATCTGACGTGGTAGAATCCATTTCACTGATAGTCATTTGAGGGAAGTTAAAGATGTTGACCCATTTAAGAGGAGGAAAGGAGCCACTGTCTGAACCAAGTTAAAACTTCTTTCTGGCATTGAAGCCTGACACACAGAGAAGCTATGGGACTTAGCTTTTTGATCTTAGTAACAAAATCCTCTATCTGTCTCAAAATGGCTAATTTAAAAATCCAGTCACTCTAAAGCCTGTCAGTATTTAAATGATTGGTGTGGGTTCTCATTTTTTGCTTCAAATTTCACATCCCTTAGACCTGCCACCTACTAATGGGCTAGGTGTGGGAGATGTCAGGGATAACAAGGAAGTGATTTGTCAGCTTAAAGGATGTCACTGGTCATCAGAGAATCTTTCCTTGGCATGAGCTGTAAAATCTATCTAAGCCACAAAGTTATATGATGACATTAGCACATCTACAGATGCTGAACATTTATTCCTGTATACAGGAAAGAACAGAACTGATTTAGCTACTAGTAACTAACTCAGTAGTAACTCACCTTAGGGCTCTGGGGAAAAAGAGCTTTTCCTTAAGTAACAACCAAAATAGAAACTAAATTTGACCAGACCAGTTGCAATCTGGTGCCATCACTCCATTTTATTTCTTTTAGGTCCATGGGAACAAATCCTTATAAAAGTATATTCCTTAAAATAAGTTAATTGGAAGGAATGTTATGAGGCACAGATATGAATATTTATATCTAGTATATTTCTATACAATATAAAATTTATACTCATAATATTATGAGTATAAACATACGTGACAAAAAGTGTTACGTGGTATGGGGGATTAACAACATATGTAGGTCCTTTTTTTAAGTTTCTAAAATCTACTTTGAAAGAACCAGTATATAAAGACACACACACACACACTCTCTCACACACACACAGAGGAAAAAGAAACTGGTAAAAGATATACGGAAAAAGAACCAGTGATTTCATGAAATAATTTTTTATGAAATAAATTATACAAACACCTGATATTTAGGATGGTCTATCTCTGTTATGTGAGGTGGTTGAGGTAAACCAGGTAGGGAAGGCTATCCAACCTGAACTCTGAAAGATGAGAAATGTGAGAAAACATACAGAGTAAGAGGGGAGGGGTTCTTTTTGTTAGAGAAATAAAATAAAAATTCAGAGACAGGAAAACACAACATGTTTTGGGGATAAAGGGATGAATTTAGGCAAACAGTAGAAGGAAGGAAAACTGTAAATACAAGGTGGGGTTCAGTTGTGAATTCTTTTTGTGCGCTTGGTAAAGATTGAATGCATAGATTCTCAATTTACTGTGGAGTTAAATCTCAACTATCACTTCTTTGCTTTATCAATTTTAATGGTATTCTTCTTTGACCATTCTGGGATACTGATGCTCCTAACAGTGGGGTGATGGGTCAACAAACTCATCATAAATTGCAAATACATTTACCATACCTAGCCTACCAAACATCAAATCTTAGCCTATCCTACCTTAAACATGCTCAAAATGCTTACATTAGCCTGTAGTTGGGCAAACTCATCTAACACAAAGCCTACTTTGTAATAATGTGTTGAATATCTCATGTAATTTACTGAATGCCTCCCCAAAATGCTGGCAACAGATTACAGAGCGTAGAATATTGGATCAGAGGGAACAGGTAACTGGCTGACTGAGAGCTGCTGCTCAGCATCAGTAGAGAACATCTAATGGAATACAGCTAGAATAAGAAAAGAGCAAATTCAAAATTTCAAGTGCTGTTTTTTTTAATATGAATATTTTCATAGGATAGTAAAGTTGAAAAGTCATACCATTGTCTGAGACCAGCTGATATGCAATATTATATGATCTGGTATTGCTGGCCAGTGTCAGGAAGCTCCTGCTACCAGTCAGCTTCATAGTCACAAGAGAAATAACTCATCCTCTACAGTGCACTGGGTTGCCAGTGCTTTATGAAATTGGGTTTTGTGTTTTCATATCTCATCATGTCTACAAAATGCCCATCTGTGTGAGGTAGTCAACACTTTATTATAAAATAGGCTGTGTTAGGTGATTCTAATCAATGGCAGGGTAATATAAGTATTCTAAGCATTTTCCAGACAGCCTTGGTTTAACTGTAATGTTTGGTAGGATAGGTGTATTAAATGCAGTTTCCACTTAGGATATTTTCAACTTTCAATGGGTTTATTGGTATGTAATCTCATTATAAGTCGCAGAGCATCTGTATTCTTGAGTGGTCAAAGAACTTCATTAAAATGGTATATAAACAGTAGTGTTGGGGGAATTCAATATGGAAATGAGATGGACCAGAGAGGTAAGGCTAAAAGACAGGCTGATTAAGAGGTTGGAATATTGTGTGAACATTGATAGAATTGATAAACTGACCAAGAAACCTTTTTGAAGATATGGGATAAATAAATGGATAAGTAAGTTGCTGAAGAGGCCCAAGCCTTGGTAACTAATTGTCTACAAAGATTAAGGCAGAAAAAGAAAGACGAACATCCCAGGGGTTTTGAACTTGAGTGACTGGGAGCTCAGTGGGACCAACAACAGAAGTGGGAAATTGGGAGGGGAAAGTAGTTTTTTGCTTGTATTATTGCTAATAGTTCCAAAATGTTCTTTTTGGGAAGAAACCTTTTCAAGTTGGAATATTACACTTTAAATTCTATTCAAATGTCAAAGCCTGAAATCCATCTTTAGAGTGCAATTAAGGCATGTAAGGGAGTGCTACGCAGTATTGCAGTATGTAACATGTGGAAAAGTAAAGTATTAACTGTATTAACAACACTGTTGTCTGCTCCACTCTCAGAAATTGTTAGAAATTGTCCTTTGAAATTGTAATTTTTGGGTGGAACACCATTCATTGTTTTCCGTAATAAACCAATACTATCCCCAAGGGATTGGCTTTAAAAAGATTAAATAGCTAACCCCTCCTATGAACAGGGCTTTAGCTAATTATTATTTGCTAAGAAATTTTTATAATAGCATTTAAAATTTGAGACTGCTAACATTAACTTCCCCCATATTGATAATCTGTGTTTGTTTGTTGTGGTAGTAGGGATACAACCCAGAGCCTTCGCACAGAGCTACATGCACAGCCTTTAAATACATTTTTAAAAAAATTTGTTACATTGAGCCAGGGTCTTTCTAAGTCCTTGAGTTGCTAAGGCTAGCCTCAAACTTGTGATCCTCCTGCCTCAGCTTCCAGAGGTGTGCATCACCATGCTTGGCTATACACTGCTTTTTCTTGTTGTTATTGTTGTTTTGTTTTTGTGTTAGATGGAACTGAATTTAAATCCTTGCTCCTCAATAACTATATGATCTTTTTCACAGTAAGTTCTTTTGTAGAATAAATCATGGTGAAGATCAAGTCAGTATGTGTAAGGTTGTCATTGTGCTGGCACCTAGTGTGCTTTGAAAAAATTTTAGGTGATGTACAGTGCTTATACATATTGCCGGCAGTCATGAAACCCAGGACAAGATACAATTATATATCTTTACATATTTAATTCAACATGACCTGAAGCATTCATCTGGGAATTATTAGAATACTTCTGTCCTGCCTGAGCCCAATAACCCTGAAGCTATCTCAGATCTGTAGTTAGTTGGGATTGTACTCAAATCCAATCAAAGGGCAATTTATTGGTTGGTTTTCTACAGCCTCTGGCCTCAATGGGTAGAATTGGCTGTTGAAAATAGAGCTGCCTTTCCACTGTACCCTGAACTTCAGTCCAAGTTGTGAGAAGAAGCTTTCTGAGCCTTGGTCATGTTCACCCCATGCCAGCAGACAGGATCCGCAGTATCAATCAACTCTTAAATTCACGTATAGACAGACACACTCCAACACACACAAACTCACACAACTGCTTCTTCATTCTGTTGCAAACCTACTGCCCCATGGTGGCTGGTTTCAGAAAGTTGTCCTCAGAAGTAATCAATGACTAAGACCACCCAAATCTAATTTGGAACCTTGCTCTCTATTTCAGAATCAAGTCTTCATGGCATGTTTTCTCTGAACAATTCATGGGATCCTAAACTTCCTGCTAACTGAACCACATCAACCTTAGCTAGAGGTGTTTGAATAGTCTGCGTTTTCAGAGGGAAGAGGGATGAAGCTTTTCCATCAGCTGCTTTCTAGAAATCACCTTAGAAATTTGCCCGTGGCCACCATAGCACCTTTTGTGTGTGGGGTGTGTGTGGGGTGGGGTACTGGGGATAGAACCCAAGGCCTCTGCACTGAACCCAGCCTTTTAAAAATTTTATTTTGAAGCAGGGTCTCATTTAATGGCTAAGTTGCCCAGACTGCTGTCAAAATTGTAATCCTCAGCTTCCCAGAGCTCTGGAGTTATATGAGGGTGCCACCATACCCAAGATACCCGAGTAACCTTAAAGCTATAGTCATGGAAAGATATAATCATGGGGAAAAAAAGAAACCCTGTTGTACTTTTACCCTAGAATGATAGATGCTTATTTTGTTTTATATCTACTTAATTAAAAATGATTCTTCCTACAGCTAATTGATATCTGCCTGGTAGAAGGTGGAGGGATTGGTAGTTTTAAAATGCAGTTTCTCTCATTAAAAGACTTTATGTTCTGACTCAGCAATCATCTTCTTATACTGTTATTTTTATTCTAATTATTGTTGTCATTTCAGAATTGAGGAGCTAAAAATTCTCTCAAAAGATAATTTGAGATAAAGAGGCAAATCTGATTCTTTAAAAATTTTGTAATTCTGTCATTTACTATACTTTGGCCTGTCATATATACAAGATATTCCTACCTTCTAGTAAGGTTTTTCTCCTATGACATTGAATTTTAGGGCCATTTCAGATGACCACAATTTTTTAATTAAACATTTCACAGTAGCTTGTTTCTTTTAATAAAGTCTGGAAATTCTCACTTCTCAGAGTTCACATGAACACTGGGTAACTTTCTGCTTCCTGTGGCTTTAATAAAGGGAATAAAAGCTTAGTAGTTAAAGTATGATCACTGTGTTAGTTTGACACCCACATCAAATAAAGCAGCTCTCCAAGCAAGGCTGTCCTTAAAGCCAGAGAAAGATTTGTCAGTAACTCAGAGCCAGAAAAACTTGATTTCCAGAACCATGATCAAACTGTCAGGACAGCGTGGCTTCCATGGGAATCAAGATGAGCCCACCTGTCCGATTTTTTTCCCAGACATAACCAAAAACTACAAAGGTGAGCCAACCAACTGAGTGAAAGACATCAAACAATTGCGTCACCATTTCCCTTGAGGGATTTGGTCCTGAGGACTAAGAAAACCCTCTTAAATTAGCTGTAATTAAATGCTATGAATCTCCTCTTCTACCATTAAGAAAATAGATTACCTCATTTTTTTTTCATATTATTAACTGAGTGGGGGAATTGAGATTCTTTAAAAGAAGATGAAAAGCTTGAAAGGGACAAAAGCTGGTGGGGTGAAAGAAGAAAAGAATGTGAGGCTAAGACTATTCTGGATCTTGTAAGGATAAAAGTATGGTGAGGCTAGATGACTGTTCAGTATGTGTTGACAGAATTGGTTTACATGATCATTCTGGTGATACATCAGCAATATTGGTTATGGGGTAATATGATATGTATAAATTATTAAGATAGCTAATTGCTTTTAATGCTTCACTGGCTGACTACATATACAAACAAAATCAAGTTATTTTGTATGGAGTCTTCCTTATTTGGTATGTGAGAGAGGAGTCCATGTAAAGGGGTCAGTCTCACCAGGAACTCTATTTTAAGTTATTGTGACAAAATATGGCTATTTTAATATTTATTCTAAAGTATTACTGCACAAAGGAAATTTTTATGGAAGAAATTCACGACACAAGTATGTTTCTTTAATTGGAAATTGGATGCACTCTACTAAACATTTTACTGGAATATTTATTTCATATTTTAGAAAGAGCCTGAGAAAAATACTTTGTGATTAACTGTGATTGTCCATATATGAAAAATGAGCCTGGGAACAAAAATAAATATGCAACTAATAGGGAGGTCTCCAATCCTTTATTCAGTGTGTGACATTTCCAGCAGTACCTTCTCCCAGAAATAATAATATTAAGCAGGACACATAACACCAAACATTGTTAGATTGGCATTCTGTTATTCTTTATTATTTTAATCTTTATACAGTTTGGTTGTAAATAGAAAGCTGGCGATACCATTGTAATCCTTCAAGGAGTACCAGTCCTGCTGACAGGATCTTAGACAATGCTCCTGACTTGTTTGGAGACTAGTGATATTTTTGTAGTCTCTATTTCTTTTAAATGGGTAGCTCTTCCAACTGTAACAATATGACCCCAGGATGAAGAGCACCAACATCACCAGGAAATGTATTAGAAATGTATCGTTTCAGGCCAATCCTGGTCCTATTGAATCAGAACTATGGTGTGGTTCAGCAATCTCTGTTTAAAGAGCTTTCATAATGATTCTGTAGCCCATTGAAGTTTGATGCCCACCACACATACACTGTCCAGTTCCCTTCTTTCATTGCAAAGCATACCATTTGGGGAGTGGGGATGACTTAAGTGTAGTTCACTGCCCTTTAGTCTAAGCTGGTTGGCTTTGTAGCTTTATTTATTTAAATTTTTTGCTTAAATTCTTCTATTGGTACATTTTAGGTATATAATACATTTACATTTATCATTGGGTGCTTGTACCTGTACATGATGTATCTTGGTTCTTATTTTTTCCCCATTTCCTGTCCTCCCTTCACCACCTCCGCCTTTGCTATTTACAAAGACTTTGTTTCCATTTTTTCCTTTTCTCATAGCTTTTCCTTTCCCTTCTTTCC
>NW_004624731.1:37703241-37714315 GCF_000247695.1 Heterocephalus glaber
AGGTATTGATGATCCTCTGGTTTTCTGCTGGATCTGTTGTGACTTCCCCTTTTTCATTCTTAATTGCATGGATTTGGGCCTTTTCTTTCCTTTTCCTGATAAGGTTGGCTAAGGGTTTGCCAATTTTGTTTATTCTTTCAAAGAACAAACTCTTGGTTTCATTGATTTTTTTGTATCATTCTCCAAGTCTCCATTGCATTGATTTCTGCCCTGATCTTTGTAATTTCCTTTCTTGTATGAGCTTTGAGTTTGTCATGCTCTTCTTTTTCTGTGAGTTTGAGGTTCAGCATTAGGTTGTTTATTTGAGCTCTCTCTGTTTTCCTAATATGGGCATTCACTGCTATGACTTTCCCTCTTAGAACTGCTTTCCTTGTGTCCTGTAGAATCCTGCATGTTGTACTGGCATTATCATTTACTTGTAAAAACTGTCCAATTTCTTCTTTAATTTCCTCTGTGACCCATTGCTTGTTCAGGAGTGTGTTATTCAATTTCCATGTGTTTGTGGGGGGTTTCAAGTTTTTTTATGCTATTGATCTCAAATTTCATTGCACTATGGTCTGATAATCTTCAGGGGTAAGTTCAATTCTTTTACATTTACTTAGGCATGTCACATGAACTAGCATGTGGTGTGTTTTAGACAATAACCTGTGTGCAGCTGAAAAGAATGTATATTCTGATTATGTAAGGTAGAACACTCTGTAAACATCTATTAAGTTCATTTGTTCAATAGCTTGGTTCAGTTCTAAAATTTCATTGTTGATTTTTTGTCTAGATGATTTTTCTATTTGTGCTAGTGTGATATTGAGGTTCCCTCTACAATTGTGTTAGTGCTTATTTGGTTTTTCATGTCCATTAATATTTGTTTTGTATAGTTGGGGGCATTCATATTTGGTGCATATATATTTAAGATTCTCATCACTTCTTCTTGGATTATTCCTTTCACAAGGAGGTAGTGATCATCTTTGTCTCTCTTAATTAGTTTTGGTTTGAAATCTACTTTTTCTGCAAATAAGATTGGTATCCCTGCTTTTTTCCAGGTTCCTGTCATGTGGAGAACCATTTTCCATCTTTTTACTTTCATTCTATGAATTTCTTTTTGAGTTAGGTGTGTTTCTTTTATACAGCATATTGCTGGATTTTGCTTCTTCATCCATTCTACCAGTCTATTTCTTTTGATTAATGAATTGAGGCCATTAACATTGATGGATATAATTGATAGATATTGACTCATCCTTGTCATGATATTTTACTGTTGTTGGCTCTTTTATTTTTCCCCCTTTCCGTTTAGTTTCTTGCTTTGCCTGGTAACCTCCCTCTCTTGGGCCTCATGGATTTGTGACCTTCATTGTCTTTTTCTAGCTTATTTGTTTGGAGTGGTGTATTGGTGTTCACGAAATTTCTCAGGTGTTCCTTGTTGTGGAAGTATCTAATTTCCCCATCAATTTTGAAAGATAATTTTGCAGGATACAACAGTCTAGGTTGGAAGTTATTTTCTTTTTGGGCTTGAAATATTTCACCCCAGGTTTTCCCTGTGAACAGTTTTTTTATGTCAATTGTACTTTCTCCTGCTTTTTCATGGACTCCAGCAGTCTTATGTTATTTTTCTTTGCATCATCTAGCAGCTGCTGGATTGATTTCTCATGGTCCCTTACTATTTTTAAGAAATCTCTGTTTTCATGGTCATTAACCAAAATCCTGTCTTCCATATCTGACATTCTACCTTCACATTCCTTTAATCTGCTGTGAATACTTTCAATGGAGTTTTTCATCTTCTGGATATCTGTTTGAATCTGTTTCATGGATTCCATTTCTTTCTTATGCTGGGCATTCATGGCTTACAGCATGGTTCTGAACTCATCTTTCTTTGTTTTTTGTTTTTTTTTTTAAATCTGTTTCTGTTCTAGAGCCTCTAGTTGTGTCTTTCACTCTGCTCACCATCTCTGTAGTTATCTGGGAGATTATTTCTGCTTTGAATTTTTCTACAGCCTCATTCATCTGTTTTGTTACTTCCTGTGCTACCAGTTCAGGGTGTCCAGGTGGTTGATTATCAGACCTTTCCACCTCATTTCCCCAGAATTTGCCTTTGGTGGGGTGGAAATCAGAATTTGTGCCTTGCTTAAATGTCTTCTCATTTTTGTTTTTGGTATTGTCCTTGGTTAATTCCTGGGTTGATATTTCAAAATTCCTTATAGTAAGTATCTTAGTTGCTTCTATTTTGAACCCTTATGGAATGATTGCTTCTCAGAGGTGTCTTTTAGATATAACTGATCTTTAGGTTTTGAGTCTCTAATGACTCTGAGCCTATCTCATTTTCATTATACCAGGAAGGACAACTGATTACATGAATCACAACATGTTAGCCCAAGTGACACAATCAGCAACAGCATAGCATCAAGCACAGAGTAGAAAATGACAATTTGTGGTAGTTATTAGTCTATCACTTTTAACTGTGTACATTAAATCAAAATAGAGGACCAGGCCAACATATGTTTGTAGTGAATAAACTCTTCAATATAGCTACTTTACCCTTCAGGATGTGGAGTTAGAAGGAGTTGGGGAGGGAGGTATAGATAGATAGGTAGAAGGATTGGGAAAGGTTAGCAGTGAGGCCAGAGGACACAAGAAGATCACGGAGACTCTAAGAAACTGTTGAAAACAAGAGGCAAAGACAGAATGAAAGAACAAATAGGAGAACAGAACAACCTAACTGCAATAGGGAGGCTAGAAACTGTATTTACTTTCCTTTAAGAGTAATGACAATGAAGAGAAGGAAAAACAGAAGAAAAGAAAAATGAAGAAATCTGAATTAGGGCCAAACAGGAACAAAAAGGGAGATGAAGAACAATGTGGGACAGCAAGAGAGCATGTGAGAGAAAGAAAACAGAAAAGAAAGAAAAAAAGAAGAGAAAAATAAAAATTTGAAAAGAGTAGAAAAAGAAAAAATAAAACTTAAAAATTAAAAATAAGAGCAAAAAATTATTTTTGAAAGTAACAAATACAAAATAAAAATGAAGGGCCTCCTTCATGGTATGTCTCTACTGTCACAATAGACAATGTGGGGAGCAGTGTGCAGATATAAGTCGATGAGTCTCAGCAAGCCAGTTGCAAATTGGTGAGATTCAGGCAGATTTCTGGCTGCAAGTCCCAAGTTGAGCTCCCTGTCCTCCTACAGGGTTGAACTCTTGCAAGGTTCTACTGCAGATTCCAGCTGCCCTTCCCCTGAAGATAGTCCAGGTTCTGATGGGAGGTGATGATCCCTCCAACTTACCAAATACAGTGGTCTGGTGTGCCTTTATTGCAGTTTCTCTTTACTTTTCCAGTGGGCTTCATTTTTCATCATAGAGCCTGAGAGAGGCCCTCTTTCTGTTGTTCACTTCTGCTCTATCTTCTGGAGCTCAGGACAATGGTCTTTATGACCCCCTGCACCTCTGTAGTGTGGAAACAAGTAGTGGCACAGCCAGGAGGCCAGAGGTGGTGGTGGTGGGGCTGCACTCCACTAAGCCAGTCACTAGGGGGTGGGGCTCAGGGGCAGCTGGGCTCCTCACAGTCTGCTGGCTGGGCGCTGTGGGGCAGGCTTGAGGAGGGAGCCGGGCTCCCCTTGGCTGAGGTCCTCACTGCCCGCCAGCTCTGGCTTTGTAACTTTATTAGCACGATTCTCTGAACAATTGAGTTGAATAGCCATAGATAAAGGAAATATCTTTCCCTCCATTTTCCTTTTTTTTTTTTAACTTTTGGAGGAAGTATGATTTTTAAAGGTAGACCCTTCTAATTTCAAGTTCTCATGAGTTTTTGTAGTCGTGGTGCTAGACATAAGTTATTCAAGCCCTTGAACTCTTGTGTTTTTCACCTACAAGCATATATATTTTTTATGGAATTGTTTTAAGTATGAAATGAGATAAAGGCTAATAATATTACTTGTGTTACCTTTATGTGAATTAGAAAAAGGTTCTTCTTCATCAAAGGACAGAATCCAATTAGTAAAAAGCATTTTTTGTTATTGCCTTTGTCTTTTCTCAAACAAGTCAATGATAACCTGAGCTGGATTTCATCCTTGAACTCTTCCTGATTACCTTGTCACTTCTGTCCAAGGCATTAGTGAGCACTGAGTTCTTCACTGAGATAATATATAGAAAGCAGCCAGCCACCAACAATTGCTTTTCCTACAGGGTATTATATATATAACACATATTACATATAAATATACTTCCTTATATATCTGTTTTAGTTCATGGAGAGCAGCAAACCTGGTAAAGATGCTTAAACTGCCTTGTAAAAGTTTTAAAAGAATCATCTTATTCTCAATGTTCTTATGGACCAAATTAAGAAGTTAATTGAAAGCATGTCATTTTATCTTTAATGCATTATAGATAATAGATATCATCTAGACCATTAAAATAAGAAGATCTGGAAAGAAAACTGTTTGCACATTTGCTGTGCAATACCACCCTTGTCTATCTACTGACTGGTGAAATTAAATAGGGGACTAATATTCCAAAATAATAAAGACTTAGATAACATGCGAACTGAGGAGAATAAGTTCCCTCATATGATATTTTCTAGTTACACAGACTGATTTAAAATCTTTTGTTAAGAACAAAAGGCAATAGGCAGGGAAGCCTGGGTTTCTGCAAAAGAGGATGAAGAGAGTGATACAGGAAGGGGGAGAGTGAAGATTGTGGCTTCTTTAGAAGATTCCCTAGCATTAATTTTTTGTGGAGTTTTGAGTGTTCTCAAAACTAGGAAAGAAATGTAACCTACTGTAAATCCACTTGGCCTAGATTTTGGTATTCACATTCAGAATAGCTCATTATTACTTATTATCAGTTCCCAGGTGTAATGAGCTGGGATCTGCCTAACACTCATCATTACATATTAAATTGGCACAGTAAAAATGATGGAACAAAGCATTGGCTTTAAAAGAAACAAATTCTTTTAACACCATAGTAAATTCTTATCTGTCTATATAGTACTCAGAGTTCTGCTACTATAATCAAATCATATATGAGAAAATGTAACATAATATGTGACCAAAGTAAAACTGTTTATCTGAATAGCATAATTAAAACATAACACAGAAAACAAAAGTAGAAATCACTTTTAGAACATTGTTCATGTTAGAAGATGTCAGAAGCATGCATAATGCAAGAATGGAACTGCTTACAGAGCCTTTACACAGGAGAATTTAAACTTGCTTCCATGGACATGAGGAAGTGCTGCTCTTTGAAGCACAGGCTCTGATGAGATTCTGCTTGGCTTTAGGAACATTCCAAGGAAGCATTCTCTATCTGTCTGATGCATATTTATTTATAGGGTGCTGGAAGAAGGCGCATTCATACTGCATGGCAGATTGCACCTCCACCATATTTTTCATTAATCACCTTTTCTTTGGCATCTTCACTATTCCTTCATTATTGATCTGTTTTTTCCCCTTTTATGTGAATAAACCTACAATCACAAAATTACCCATTGATCAATGTCAGAAAACATTCCTGCAAATACAACCTTTAACTCCTTTTCTCCCTGAAGCTTCCATCCATTTCATCTCAGGCAAAGGCCTGAAAAAACAGATGATCCTTTTATTATTCCCTGAAGGACAACAAATCCAGACTTCCCTAGGTTTACAAGACTGAGTGCAAAACACATTTCAATGAGAATAGTTTTCCCTTGCTGCTCAGATTTTAAGTCAAAAGGTCTGTCCTGCTTCCTCTAACAACACACCCCTTTGGTCTGTGTTTAGGACTGTGGATCACATATTGGTTTTTGTTGCCACATACAGAGAAATCTCCATGTTTAAATATATGTACCAAATACAAACATATTTATCCATACACTAACCTCTCTAATTTGGACATAATTAGAGAAACGGCTATTTAATTAGTGAAAAGTCTTAAATTATAGATGACTGATTACTTTTGAGTACATAAAGTAATAACAGGAAATGACTAACAAAATGTTGCCAAGTACAGGACCTGCCAGGCCCACTTTAATGAATAGCTAACGATCACTGAAATTAGCACATTAATTGTGTGCATGTAAATTGCTTTTGTGAAGTGCATTAAAATGTTGCTCTCTTTGTAGTCATGTTGAAATTATTTATTGGTTAGTACACTCTTTTCATAATTATTAATAAAAGACAGAAAAGTGAATTTCTCTATGGTTCCTTCCTAAATCCTAATCCTGCCAATTACAAGCCTCCATGTAATCATTTGACCATGATTACAAAGTACAGTTGGTTCCACATAGCCATGGGTTCAGCATCCATGGATTCAACCAATCTTGGATGGAAAATACTTGTATGAAAAAGTTACATCTGTACTAAATATGTACAGACTTTTTTCTTCTCATTATTCTGTAAACAATAGTAAATGAATATTTACATAGTAATAATGTTGTACTAGGTATTCTAAGTAATCAACAGATGATTAAAAGTATGTGGGAAGATGTGTGTAGGTTAAATGCAAATGCTACACCATTTTTTGTAAAAGATTTGAGTACTTGAGACCAATTCTCTGAGGATACCAAGGGATGACTATATGATTTATTTTTTAAAACTTCAATATGCATATCTAATGAAATCTTTCTTCACTTTACCCATTTTCTGACTAATGTCTCTCTTTCAGAATCTTATAGAGCATAAGATCTCAGACACCAGATGAAACTTCCTGAGTGTGAATATCTGCTCTATCATTTAATATCTATGTGACTTTGGGCACAGTACTAAATAACCCTGAACTGCAATTTTCCCATCTGCTCTACGGGATTGTCGTGAGGATTAAATGTAATGACGTTTAAATGAGTGTTTCTTAAACTTCCGTGATGATAAAATTTACCTGGGGCATTTGTGAAAACCAAGTTTCCCGAGCTCCTCCTTTGAGGTCTCCAATTTAGCTGGGCCCACCAATGCCCCCAGGTGGTTGTTATCATCTGGAAAACACAATTCAAAAGCACTTGGCTCATAGTCATTTTTTTTGTCACATTCTGTGCACTGTATGGTGCACTAGCGAGCCAAGAAAAGCAAAGAGAAAATAGACTGATGATATAAGAACCAACGACGTCATCACAGCATCGCTGACATCTTTTCCTTAAGTGTTCAGTGCAGAGGCAGGCGTTCACCATATTATAGACAGTGGTTGTTTCCACCGTTGAACAGTTCCATTGGTTCAAAAGACAAATCTCTTATTGTATAGGAACTTGTTTCTTTTGAGATTGTATCCATTGTTCTAACCTGAGAGTTGGAGCAACATGGCACAAGTCTTCTCACAAGTACATTTATTAGCCTTTCAAATTGTAAAAGAACTCTCTTATCTTCTCTTGATCACTTCTTTCCAGGTTAAATATAACAAGTGCCTCCATGTATTATTGGCCATAGAACTTGATTTCAATAGTTCTCACAGTCTTTGCCTCTTTGCCCTGGATCCAACTGGAGACAGTCAATTTTCCACTTGAAATGTATTTTGTGACAGACTTGGACAGAATGCTATAAATTTATTAAAAAGACAGAATATAGACAAAACATATTGTATACAAGATCCTTAAAGTAGATTTTTTTGAAAAGAATGGTGCACTTATCTAAAAGTTTCTAATTTCAGTTCTTTGACTTACTATATGACCTTATATGAGCCATTTAACATTTCCAGAATCTTAATAACCTAATCTCTGAAACAGGTAGAAAGAGTCTTCTGCCTATTCACCTTTTAGAGTTGTTTGGAAGAAAACATAGATAAAAGTTGTTGAAATGATTATGTGCTGATTTTATGATCAAGTCAATAATGAAGCTATAGTAAAGATAATGCATAGTTATTTAAAAATATAATATATTTAATATATTTTAAAATTTAAATAAGAAAAGGGTTGTTATCTGCAAATGTCATGTGAATAAAAGATTTTTTTTACTTTTCAAACTTTTTCCTTTTTACAATCTAGTTAGTACATATTAGTTATACAGAATGATTAATTTTATTTTGGCATATCTTACATGCATATAATATACTTTATTTTAAAAAATTTTTAAAAACTTGCTTTTACAAAACAAAAATCATACATTGGCTCATAACAGGGTCATATAAATTGAATAAAATTCCCTGATTTTTTTTTAAAGTAGATTGTTACCAAACCTGATTACTTTGTAATGGTGCAATTACTCTTTTGAACTAAAATTCTCAGCTTGACCTTTTAAAAATACTTTATTTACTTCCGGTATTAGTATATAGTGAGGAGACTGGGTTCTTTTTTAAAATCTTAAAGACCTACCTGTTAGGATAGAAGAGAAAATTGGACAGCACCCTCACCTCTCCTGAATTTGCTGCAATTTCCTTCAGGGAAAAAAGTATAGTTTTCTAGAGTTCTCTAGTTCACATTTCAGAGATTTATTGGTACTTCCCTGTTTTTCCCTTTTCCTTTGGTGTATTGTCAAGGTGAAGTTTAGAATAAATGAGAAGCAACTTTGCTTCTCTCTCATGTTAAAGACTGTTACTTAGATTAATGTGAGAAATAAACTTATATGTATAGAGACTTAATTTTGCTCTTTTAAAAATAATATTTAATTATACATGGACTTTTTTTTTTTGGTACCAGGGATCGAACTCGGGACTTTGCACTTGCAAGGCAGGTGCTGGAGCCACTGAGCTAAATCCCTGGCTCATGCATGGACTCTTTTGTCTAGTGGTAAGAGAAAAAAGAATACAGCATTTTATGCCCATAGCATGATAGAAGCTAAGCAAAATATTTGTACATATATGTACGCATATGTACATAGAAAAATAGAGAACACTGGAAGGAAATAAATTAAAATATTAAAAGTGATTTTTCTCTTGTTAGTGAGATTACAGGTGCATTCTTTTCTATATACTTCCTTATATTTTCTAATTTTTCTACAATGAGCATGCATTATATTTATAATAAAATGTTAATAATATGAAAGAGCTTTGTGTCTAGGTGATAAGTTAATGTTTGTATTAGAAACAATTTCATGAACACAGTTTTTTTATTAGTGTCAACTCCAGAAGGTGGGGAAAGAACCTTCTCTATTCTTCTCCCCATTTCATTCCTTCTGACATGTGGGAACCTATTTTAATCTCACATTTCAATGAGGGAAAGGCACCTGGGGCAACAATCAAGGGAGATTGCATTACACTGTGACAAAATCTTTAGAATGCCTTCTGTCTGGGCCATCAAATAGACTGCAACAGGTGTAAATCCCTTTTCTTTTTAAAAAATGATTTGTAAGGAGACTTCTTCAGCATTGAGATACACCTTGATTATAAAAATTATCTAGCTTGTTTTGAAATAATATTAGGATTCTTATGTTCATGTTCATTTTTCTGGACTTTTGCCTAAATTTAGGCAATCAGGGCACTGGTATCTGGCCACAAGCCTGAAAGCTCCGTGACACGAGTTACCATGTTTGTCTGTTTTATTGTTTGTTTTGAATTAAAACATCTAGTCCAAGGTCTGACACATAGTGTCAGCAGAAAATCATACCAGCTGACTAGGGTTGAAATCAAAGCAGGCTTCCCTTCTCCCTGGGGTATCAGTTCCTGGATAAAGGACAAAGGACAGAGAAATTCTGAGACCTGGGCAAAATGGGGCTGAACAGGCCCTGCCATAACATGGGGAAACTGGGGAGGAGCTAGTGGACTAGAGCCAGGGAATCTGGCTGGAATCTCCACAGTGTTACTCAACCGTGGAAGCTTCATACTTTGGGCAAAAAAGAGCAAAAGCCATTATTAAAGCTCTCTGGCTTTCTATTTTTCTTTTGGGAATGGGGTGGATTACAGACGGCTGTAAATTGACTCTAAAATGTTTGAGAAAGGGTTGGTACAAGGCTCAGGCTGACAAAATGACAAATGTCAGAACTGGTAGGCTGCACATCCCCAAGAAATGAAGACAGGGTTGTTGGCACCCACAATGAATTACCAGAACAGGTGAACAAAGTGAGGAGGGGCTAGGCATTATGAACTAGAGACTGAGCGTGCTTCAGATAGACTCCTCTATTATTGGGTTAAACTTCTGTAACTTTATGGCTGAGATCAGGACTGGCCTTTTGGCTTGGGGTGCGGGGGAAGGCAGGTGGGAGTCAGACAACCACAGCTGTTTGGGATCTAGCCTGGGAAGGCTGAGAAAAGAGGTGGATGGTGCGAGATACTTGCTAAGAGGTTGTCTGGCCAGCTGATCTGAAACAATAAAGCAAGGTGGATCCCTCAGAGGGGAGCTGGAAAAGACAACGTGGTAACCACCACCCACCTTCAATTTTCTGACACACATGTAGAATTCTTCTCCATGGAGTAAAGTCTCAGAGAGTCTTATGTCTTAAATTACTGACTAGAGTTGGTGAGCATCCAAATAACTCTATGAAAAAGACTGTTCGTGAAAGCCAAATTTCTGAGGCTGGAGTTTCAAGAGAAAAACCATGTTTGTCCCTTGATAATGAGAGGGTAGCAAGAGTTTCTGCTTGAGGTGCAAGATAACATATACTAACTTTAACAAACTTTAAAAAATCAGCACCTTAACCTAAATGGTGATTCAAACGGTCAGAATTTCAAGTATTATGAGAAACTTGAGGAGTAAGAATGAAGGCTTTAATATCTGGACAATCTGGAGCTCTCCATATTAAAGCTTATTTCCAAATAACTTTTTTTTAATCATCCCTAGGGAAATTCAGACACAGCAGAGCTAAATTATTCCCATTCAAGGTTCCATTCCAAGCACTAAAAATCCCTTTGAGCTAAAGCACGCAAATAGCCATTTTGTACCAGGCAAGCTAATTCTTCCTTAAAATTACAGTCTTGTGAGCTGGATCATTACTTTCCCAGGGGCCTGTGCACTATAAATCTGTCAATCTATTTGATCCTACCCAGTATCTCAAAATATTGCTTCTATGATGTTTGTTCATCTTCCTGTATAGTAAGTTTGATAGTTTTCTATGAAACATTGAGTCTCAAGATGCAGTTCTTGAACTTCTTCCCATTTTTTGTTTATCTCTCTTTTAATTTCCATTGTTTTAAAAATATTTCTATATATAAGCTTACTGGTTTCATTTATGCTATTTTATCTTAGTTTATGAAAAGAAAGATAT